>CM065747.1:15529895-15562395 GCA_033310375.1 Conus canariensis | reverse complement strand
ACACACACAACACACACATGCGAAAACTCACATAAATGATGGGAAGTGAAGAATCTGTCTCTGTCTCTGTGTCTGTCTGCCTGTCTGTCTCCCACCCCACCCCTTCTCTTTCTCTCTCTCTCTCTCACATTCTGTCTCTCTCTCTCTCATTCTCTCTCTCTCTCATTCTCTCTCTCTCTCTCACCCTCCTTTTTTGTTTCCTTTTCTCTCTCTCCCCAGTCTTCCACTTCTGCTGTGTGCATGTGTTTTCTCAACAGTTGTGTATTTGACCCTTGTCTTCCCAAGTACTGACTGATGACGACACAAGCTTCCAAAGAGGAGCCTGCAAGCAGCCACTTCATTCCTCCTCCTGCTGACAAGTGCAGTTAGAGGGTTGCCTCCCTTGGCCTGCAGAACAGCCCCCCCCCCCCCCCCCCCCCAATGTAACATAGAGAAAACTCATAATTCATTTTCAAGAAAGCTGAAACTGCACTGAATTCTGGGAGATGAAACTGCACTGAATTCTGGGAGATGAAACTGCACTGAATTCTGGGAGATACTCTTTAACTGAAAGAAGGAACATATGATGAATTGTTCACCTTGGCTGCCTTATAAAAAAAAAAAAAAAACAGGCTGAAGGGTGACAATTTTTTTGCATTCCATGGTTCCCGGTAAAGTAACACTGTTCAAGAGCAGTTCTGACGTTCTCGCACTGCTTTTTATAGGAAGTTCAGCCCCACTGTTTCTGGAATCTCGCACACTCAGCTACAGCCATGATGAATGCCATGATATCCCAGCATGCTTGGGGGTGGATCTTTAAACAGGCACAAGGGAAACGCCACCTGAGGGACTTACTTGAAAATAAGACAGCATGTGGCCACAGTGATAGTGTCCCTTGCATGCCCTTTATTTATTTATTTTTTTTTCTGTTTGTGTTAACAAAACATTGACTTCTACCATTTTGATCAGTATGTGTGTGAATATGTATGTGCTTGTGTTGACGACGCATATATATATATATATATAGCTTGCTGAAGGCTCATTTGAGAAGTATTTATTATTCCCCATTTACCCACTCAAGCACATACTGTTTAGTTAGGCAGAATTATCTACCACTGCAGATATGAATGCTTATCTCCCCCTATTTCTTCAATCTAAAACATAAGAGCAAGCTTGGTTTATAATTGAATGTATATATATATATATATGGTGCTCGGTACTTATCCTTGGAGTTTATTAGTTTATTGTATATATATATATATATATATGCGTGTGTGTGTGTGTGTGTGTGTGTGTGTGCGTGTATGAATATATATATATATATATATATTAAAAAAAAAACCCAACTTTTCTTGTGCCCCTTTTAATCATTCTTGTCTCATTTCTTTTTTATGCCCCCCCCCCTTCCCCAACCCCCTTCCTCCTCCGCCTCCTTCGTCTCCAGGGCTGTCCCTCATGTTGTTATGTTGTTTTGTTTGTGGAATAACTTTGTTTTGAACAATTTAGTAGTGGGGGGGGGGGGGGGGGGGGGACAAGAGTAGGCTAACAATTCTTCTGTCATTACACGAATGATTTGGCAAAAATTTCAATAGATTGAAAAAAAAAACAACCCAGAAACCCTCCCCCCCCCCCCCCCAAAACCAAAGAAAAGGGGGGTAGGGGAACGGGAGGGATCCCGGAGAGGAAGAAAATGAAAACCAAGAACGAGGAAATCTGTTGTAATTTAAGTGAAACCCTTCACTAGCAGCATATGGGAACCATCGCAGTCCCTCTTGAAAGACAGATCTATTCACATATTACTTTGTTTGTATGGTATTTCTTTGTTTGCTACCATCGTTCTTCCTTACCTCTGTTCACCTCTCCCTCTGACCTGCCCCCTCCTTCCCCCCTTCCTCTCTGCCGGCTGTATCCCCTTCTAATTTTTTTTTTTTTTTTAGTTTTATTTGTTATCATTTTTCTTTTTTTTTTTAGGAGCTTCACACTGCTTTCTAATGTTGTCTGCATCGGACCAGGGTTTGTGTTGCTGGAGTTGTTCGGTTTCCCTCTCACCTCACGGTGCTCAGGTGGGGCACCTGTGAGATCATTAGCTCTGTTGGGTGCTGCAGGAGCAGTTTCATGGTGTTCACGACACCTCTGATTGTCAGAGGCAGGGTTTCTGAAGTCTTCTAACTTGTGGACGGAATGAAATGGAACTCAGGTGTTCAAAATCTGTGTTCTTAGACTGTGAGATAGTGATGCTAGGATCAGTGCTCTTAAGTCGTCGTGAAAAGTGAAAATGATCGAAAACAGTATGCAGATATCGCCAAAAAGAAAGGCTTCTGATTTTTGGTGATACGCCCTTGCTGTTTTTGGTGAATTTCATTTTTGCAAAATGAACTTAAAGCATTGGGGTTTGGTAAGCCATGCAATAACACAGATTTTTTTTAGAACATCAATTTTATTTCATCTCATCCCAAAATAGCACTGAAGTTACCTGCCTTTATAAAGTTCACAACCATGACAATCACAGGTGACCCCAAACATCATGAAACTCATCCCTTAGCACTGAAGTTACCTGCCTTTATAAAGTTCACAACCATGACAATCACAGGTGACCCCAAACATCATGAAACTCATCCCTTAGCACTGAAGTTACCTGCCTTTATAAAGTTCACAACCATGACAATCACAGGTGACCCCAAACATCATGAAACTGCCCATTAGGTGACACTGACTCTTTCTCCACCTTCTTTTCAACCTATGCTTTTTCTTCTTCTGCGTGTCCCTGTTGCTATTGCACGTTGACACTTTACAAGGTGCATCGCCTGTGTGTCCCTGTTGCTATTACACGTTGACACTTTACAAGGTGCATCGTCTGTGTGTCCCTGTTGCTATTGCACGTTGACACTTTACAAGGTGCATCGCCTGTGTGTCCCTGTTGCTATTGCACGTTGACACTTTACAAGGTGCATCGCCTGTGTGTCCCTGTTGCTATTGCACGTTGACACTTTACAAGGTGCATCGCCTGTGTGTCCCTGTTGCTATTGCACGTTGACACTTTACAAGGTGCATCGCCTGTGTGTCCCTGTTGCTATTGCACGTTGACACTTTACAAGGTGCATCGCCTGTGTGTCCCTGTTGCTATTGCACGTTGACACTTTACAAGGTGCATCGTCTGTGTGTCCCTGTTGCTATTGCACGTTGACACTTTACAAGGTGCATCGCCTGTGTGTCCCTGTTGCTATTGCACGTTGACACTTTACAAGGTGCATCGCCTGTGTGTCCCTGTTGCTATTGCACGTTGACACTTTACAAGGTGCATCGCCTGTGTGTCCCTGTTGCTATTGCACGTTGACACTTTACAAGGTGCATCGTCTGTGTGTCCCTGTTGCTATTGCACGTTGACACTTTACAAGGTGCATCGCCTGTGTGTCCCTGTTGCTATTACACGTTGACACTTTACATGGTGCATCGCCTGTGTGTCCCTGTTGCTATTACACGTTGACACTTTACAAGGTGCATCGTCTGTGTGTCCCTGTTGCTATTGCACGTTGACACTTTACAAGGTGCATCGCCTGTGTGTCCCTGTTGCTATTGCACGTTGACACTTTACAAGGTGCATCGCCTGTGTGTCCCTGTTGCTATTGCACGTTGACACTTTACAAGGTGCATCGTCTGTGTGTCCCTGTTGCTATTGCACGTTGACACTTTACAAGGTGCATCGCCTGTGTGTCCCTGTTGCTATTGCACGTTGACACTTTACAAGGTGCATCGCTTGTTGTGGAAGAGATCCAGCTCACTTCTTTATCTCAATTGCCGTCTTGTTAACCTCGCTCCCCTCCCTGCCCCCACGCCGTCTTCATGGCATCCGAAACACATATGGAAATTTCAGTTACAGAGTCTGAAAGAGCAATCCCCAGAAGTTCAGCCCTATGTTATGAGTTGGTTGGTCAAAAATCAGCGTTGTCCAAAGGTGCAGATATCACTTCAGAAACACGGTTGATTTTCTTTCGTATTTTTTTTTTTTCAACCCATGAACAGTATTTGATTTGATTTGAAATCAATGCTTTTGTTATACACCGGTCAAAATTAGGTTTCTGTGTGCACACATCTGTCCTTGAATCGATCTAGGGTCATGTTCTGACAATCCTTTCAACAAAATGCACCACACACACACACAAAAAAGAAACTGATTGTTTTGATGGAAGTGCAAAAATGAATGAAATAAACAAACAAAATGTTCAAAAAAAAAAAAAAAAAAGAAAAAAAAAAAAGAAAAAAAAGAAAGAAAACCTCCAAGGACAGGAGTTTGTTACCTTCAGGTTAACGTCCAACACAGAGACGGTACATTACCCTCCCCACAGAGCAAAGAAGGGAGGGAACTGGCGCTGTTGATACCACCAGAATGACAACACGTCGAAATGGACAGTGAGAACGGCAACTTTTATGTCAGTCGCTAGTGTTTTTAGAACTTGCAACACTGTTAAATGAGAACTTGATGCACCCAGACGGCCAAGAAGCGCAAAATAGTGTTAATCAGGGGAAGGATTTCACTGGCTTAACAACTTTATGTCAAGGTCTTGTAAGACTGGTGCGTTACATGTTAATACATAACAGACATGAAAGCATATATAGGTTTTGAAGTCAGAATGATTTTTTTGACGTCGCAGACCTGTGGACGGAATGGTTGTTGGCCTACGATAGTGGATCCGTGACTGAATTATCTCAGCCTATTGATTTCTGGGCTGTGAAGGGGGGGGGGGGGGGGGGGGGGGAGGGAGGGTAGCGGGGGGAGGAGGGGAGAATTGAATTAGGGTACAGGCCGGTGATTAATAGCACCTGTTCGGCTAGATTGGGTTGATGTGGACCGTTCCATTTTCTTAATGGGATCTAAGACAGGGGTCGTAAGACTTCGCTACGGAGGGAGGGGAAGACTGTGGGATATTTTGATTATGTAACACTGTGTGCAGAACAAAGGCACACACAGGGGAAAGCGAGTACAGGCACAGAGTTCCTCCATCATTACTGCAATCACTTGGCAAGGATCTGAAAAGAGAAAATAAGATAAGGAGGGAGAGAGGAGTGGTAGGTGTTGTTGACGCGGGGAGGGGGGGGGGATGGAGATGAGGAAGTAGGGAGAAGGGGTAAGGGTAGATGGAGATGGGTGGGTAGAAATAGGAATGATGAACAAGAAGGTGTTAAAATACAGAACCCTTTTCCCCAACTGCGTTATATTCAGCGTTGGTTTGTGTCTTTGAAACAGAACCATGTGTCGACGCCTGTCTTAACAGTCTGACATTTGCTTCCTGGGTGAGACCTCTTGGTAGACCTGGCCCGGTTGTATTTTAAGTCCACCCTGAGTTTCTGTTCAGCTCGAAACATTCACTACTATGAACGACTCTGTGGCATTCTCATCAGCACAGGGAGAGAACCACACAGTCGAGTGACCTGTCATGGCAACCACTGTAGGGCAGAGGTCAGGCATCAAGCATCATAGCGTAGCCGACGATACAGAGCCTTTTTATCAAACTCAGACGTCAAACTCACACAGGAAACGAAACGTTAATTACAAACTACAAGTGAGACCACTGAAAACAAATCATATCCTGCGAGAGCAACAAACATCAATTATTGAAGCACTGAACTGAATCACATGGCAGTCAGACTATTGATATCTTATGGCGTGTGAAATCAGGCTGTACAGAAAGGGCCAGGCACTCACCATTCTTCATCGTTGAAAATATTATTAAACCAGCCGCCGTGGCGAAGTGGTTAGCGTCGCGGACTCCCGGCTGGGAGGTCGTGGGTTCGAATCCCATCAGAGTCCGTGTGCGGACGTTCCGCCGATGGACGTTTCGCCGTCGGATGTTTCGGAGTCGGACGTTTTGCCGACCGGACGTTTAGCCAACGGATGTTTCGCCGACGGATGTTTCGTCGACCGGACGTTTCGCAGACAGACTTTTCGACGCATTATGCATGGGCAACATATAAAAGTATATAACATATAACAATATAAAACATCTCATCATCTTGTGACATGACATACTCCAAGTTTAATATAAAGACAATATAAAAGTATATACCACACTTACAACACTTCTGTTCACTTTGATTGTGTCACAGATTATGCGCAACAGCTTTGAGAAATACTAAAACATCATCCTGTGCGTACCTTGCAACAAGCGCTTGCAGTCGTGTGTTGACTACTTCGTACTGCTTGTTTTTTCGCATCCTGACGCCCATGGCATGCTGTTCTATCATAAGCTCGGTGCTTGCCTGCTCCTTGCGTAACTTGCTGACAAGCCTGCCAAGTGTTGGGTGCGTGACAGACATTCGCTGATCAAAGGCACGGTGCCAGCCTTCGACCGAGTTATTAGTCCTGGGCAGGTTGTCTTCCACACGATTGTAGACGTTCCACACGGCGACGTCGAATTTCGGGCGTCGACGGCGTCCTCGCTGCACAATGCCCAGCCATGTACTTTCTAAGTAGGCGAGGAAGTCTGAAATCGTCTCGTCAGTGTCGGCATCCAGCGAATCCATGAGCTGTTGAAACGCCTCGATGACGTCGTCAGGAGGCACGAAAGCCAAGGCCTGAATGGTCTTGATGAGAAGAGAGTTCTCTGGCTCCAAGTACCAATCTTGTAGTCCAAGCGACTGGAGGTTTCTCCAAAGACATTGGCCAAAGTGAAAAAAGCACCCGTGCACGGCTGTGGTTGGGAAGTGTTCACTGATGCTGTTTAATGCGGCTCGTTCAAAATCTATTGTGATGGTCTCTGGGTTGAGATCTCTCTGGCCCTTCAGGTAAGTAAAGATCGCGTCATACGTGGCCCTGTTTTTGTTTTGTGTCACACAGTAAACAAGAGGCAGAGTGTGAGTATCCTCAACAAGAACATGGATGGTGTAAAGTTGTGTTGCTAACGGAGCGCTGTCAAATGTTCCATCACAAAACCAGTGGGCGTTACGTGCTAAAACGTCAAGATTGGATGGAGTGGTTAGAATAACGATATCGTCCGTCTGAAACGCTAAAAATTGTTCTCCTCTCGTTGTAAGCTTCAGCTCCTCGCTAATGATGTCGCTATCTGGAGCTTTCCGTTTTCTTCGGATCATCCTTGCCAAAGTCTCCTTTTTTGGAAGAGAACCTGCGGCGGCGAGCGGAAATTCTGCTGTGCAGTTGTTGATTATCGAACTTGTGGCTTCTTCAGACTGCTCTGCGCGCTGTTTTATATCACCAACCGCTTTCAAAGCCAGGCAACGGGCTGCACTTGGCGGATGGGAATGGGTGGATGGACGGCCTTCCAGAACGTTGTTTACTGTCTTTAACCTTCCTTTGCACTCTCCTCGTTTCTCGCATCGCCAGAAAATTGTGACGTTGTCGGCTTTGGTGCGGTCCATGACATAGGCGTAGCCTTCGTGCAACAGCTTTCGCTTATTCCTCTTTGTGAAAGTGAATTCCATCTGAAATGCACCAGATGCACTAGATAAGTTCCAAAGTTTAACGTGATGTTACTAATATGCTCCAGTCAAAACTGCCCTTTTAATTACAGATCCAATCTGGTCCACAAAAGTGTACCAAATAAATAAGATATTTTTTAATTTTTTTTTTCTAAAATAGGCCTAAATCAGAAACTTGTGTTCATCTATATATTTTTGGTTTTGTGGTACAACTGTACAACGAGCTGAAAGCATTAAACGTTTACTTACTTCTCAGAGAGAGAGAGAGAGAGAGAGAGAGAGAGAGAGAGAGAGAGAGAGAGAGATGCAGATAGTGACATTAAACGTTTACTTACCACTCCCTCTCTCTCTCTCTCTCTCCCTCTCTCTCTCTCTCTCTCCCTCTCTCTCTCTCTCTCTCTCTCTCTCTCTCTCTCCCTCTCTCTCTCTCTCAACGTTTACTTACTTCTCAGAATCTTGCACATGAATGAAGGAAGCACTATCTCGAGGGAACGTGAGACAGATGACAAACAGAAATACTGTCCAGGTGGAAGGTGAACGTGAGAACTGGCAGAGAAATACTGGGATTGTTACACGGTTTGAACGGTTCACATGAGGAGGGAAAGTGAGAGAGAGTTCACTGATACATTGATACAATGGCGAGAGAAATGTGTGAGCTCAGAATTTTGTAAAGGGGCGTCGCACACTTGACGTCGGCTAAAGGTTCTGCGCCGAAATGTTCGTCGACGAAACGTCCGTCGGCTAAAGGTCCCGCGCCGAAATGTTCGTCGACGAAACGTACGTCGGCTAAAGGTCCGTCGGCTAAAGGTCCGGTCGGCAAAACGTCCGGCTCCGAAACGACTGTCGGCGAAACGTCCGCCGTCGAAAAGTCCGTGAACCTCAGAGTCATGTGGGTTTTTTTCTGCCCCGACCGGCTCCTACCTAGAGTTGAGTTTACTGCGGACTCAGTTGGGAAGACTGGGACCACACAGTCGAGTTTCATCCACTTAATGGATGCGTTTCTGAGAGCGTTGCTCAAATTTCCTGACCAACACTGCAGGTGCCTGTATCTCTCGGGCCTGGTTGACGCCGGGATAATTATTATGAAAGGAAGCGTAGAGTACAGCCCTGTCATGTAGTCTCAGACCGAAATGGAAATCCGTAGCATCGTCTTAATCATCCTCATTCTCATCGATCAGCATTAAAAAAAAAAAAAAAAATTATTAAAAAGAAAAGGAAACATTTACAGATCGCAAATACATGTGTTGAGAAAAAAAAAAAAAGAAAAGAAAAGGAAAACCATATGGGCATACAGACACTGCAGCATGGACAGCTAGTGTCCGCTGTGGACAGTACCCTTGTACAATTTTCATTATCTCATCACCAGATTACAACAACAACAACAAGAGAAAACAGCTGGCATGTCATGAATGGTTATCAGATTTTAAAAAGAAACGTACATAAGAGTTTCCAGAACAGAAACAGGAGAATGGTCCACACAGGTAGAAAAAATGGTAGACAAGAAAATGAAGATGCAAACAGACAGACAGACAGACAGACAGACAGACAGACACACACACACACACACACACACACACACACACACACACACACACAACAAGGCAGAGTGGAAAGCAGGCAGGAGAAAGAGGAAGTAGTCAGCAGAAGGTGGAGGGGCTGTTTGTACTGCATGGATTCTTGTTCTAATGTGCCGGGCCAGTTGTCACGGAAGACAGGGTACCAGGGTCTGTGGAGTTATAGAACTTAGTGTGCGGGCGAGTAGTCAGGATTCCAGCTGGTCCAGTTCACATGCTTGCCTTCTGAACTTCCAGGAAAAGTGTGAGATCTCATCCGACGTAAGGAGACTAACACAAATGTGACACCTTTAATTTTTCTGCCTCCATTTTCATTTCTTCACTCAGGTGTGAGTGTATTTTAACAAGTGGAATGAAACAATAAGAAATGAAACAATGATTATGAAACTGCTGAACAGTTGAAGGGAAATAACTCAAGGTAGTCAGATACTCAGGTGATGTAATTAGGTACTGGAATACACATAGTTCAGAATACACATGTTTATTAGAATGACATACACATAGTTCAAAATACACATGTTTATTAGAATGACATACAACAAAACATTAGATAAACAACAGAATCAATAAATCACATACAACAAAACATTAGACAATCAACAGTATTCGTAAATCATCCTAACAGATTTGACCAAGCATCGGTATTAAAGTTGTCCTGTTCAAATGTAAGGTATAACTACAATCAATGCATAGTCTCAAGACTTAGAAACTCGATTCATATTTACTTTTCTTCTGGGTCAGTCAGTGAAACTCGACTATAAATCTCACAGGAATTGGGAGACATAATTCTCTGTGGCATAAATCAGTGTCTAGTTAATTAATACACTCAGTAAAAATTGTCTCCAGTCTTATGGCTTACAGTGAGTCTGCGAACTAGGGCCATTTCGCTTCATTTTTAGAGGCTTGAGCCACACATCATGTTTCTGGAGTCTGTTTGATTGATAGGTTGTCAGAGGTACATGACAGCCAATGAAATTTATTGTGGAAGGTGGGGGTGGGGGGGGGGGGGGGTGAGTCATCGGTTTGAAAGGAGACAAGAGACTTTTCGACACAGGTAGTGTGACGTAATGTAGTTTGGATAAAACACGACAGTTTTGTAGATCTTGGGGGGTCTTCAGCCTTGGACCCTGATGTGCACAGTTATGTCACCTGTCATTGTGGGTCACATGTGCGAGCGCAAGTGAAGTGCGTTCTTTTTTGTACTCGCAGTTCTTATAGAACAGGGAGTACTTTACAATGGGAACGAAGAAATGCAGTGTGTGTGTGGTGTGTGTGTGTGTGTGTGTGTGTGTCCGTCCGTGGTCAAAATGTGTTCCACTCGCTCCAGACAAAAACTACTTGGCCGATCTTTCTGAAAATTTGTAGATATGATCATTATGGGCCACGGATGATGCCCGATGTTTATTTTACCCTTATATCCGTTACTAACAGCAGTAACGGCCCATAATAGTTTTTTCTTCTTTATGGAATATCTTAGAAAGTCCTTGGCCGATCTTCCGAAAATTTGTAGGTATGTTCATTATGGGTCCAGGATGATGCCCAGTGTTTTATTTTACCGTTTTATCCGTTACTAACGACTAATGACAGCCCATAACGTTTTTTTCTTCTTAATGGAATATCTCAGAAAGTACTTGGCTGATCTTTCCTGAAAATTTGTAGGAATGTTCATATATGGGTCACAGATGATGCACGATTTTGTATATAACCGTTATGTCCGTTACTAACGGTTATAACGGCCCATAACGGTTTTTCTCTTTTATGCAATATCTCAGAAAGTCCTTGGCCGATCTTTCTGAAAATTTGTAGCTATGTTCATTATGGGTTTCACGGATGATGCCCGGTGTTTCATTTTACCGTTATATCTGTTACTAATGGCTACAATGGCCCATAACGGTTTTCCTTTTATGGAAAATCTCAGAAAGTAGGGTGGCCGATCTTTCTGAAAATTTGTAGGAATGTTCATTATGGGCCCACAGATGATGGCCGATGTTTACCAGAATAGCTGTTACTAATGGCTATAATGGCCCAAAACTTTTTTTCTCTTTATGGAAAATCTTACACATATTTTAAGATAAACTGGGAGTACGTTTAATATGCTTTGCATCTTGTTTGGTGTTAGGGGAGGTGGTGAAGGAAATACCCTGTCCACCAGTGTGTGTTGCTATCAGATAGCACAGGGAAGGAAAGGGGTGGTGGCGTTGATTGCGGTGAACTGCATTGAACGAGGGTAAAAGTCCCCCAGGAAACTCGTCATCAGGTCGTCTTGGGGAGGGGGTGGGCGGTGGTCCGTTTGAGATTTTTATTAAAAAATTTTTTTTTTACAGTTTTATCCATGTTTGTTGACATGGAACAGAGTCAGCGAGGCAGATGTAGGGAAGGGAATGAGAAGGAAGGGGAAAGGGGGCACAAGGCATCTGTGTGTGTAAGTGAAGACAGACATTGGAAGTAATGATGCTGATAACACTAAGAATATGTGTGTGTGTGTTGTTGTTGTCTTCAATTTAACGTCTATCCACATAGTGAAAACTAGAAAGGGGGGAGGGGAGGGGATCGGGAGGAAGAGGAGGGAGGGGACCGTATTGTGGTGTATGTATTTATGTCTCTTTGATAAGAGGGGAAAAAAAAAAGTCAGAAAAAAAGAGCATTAACAAAAATTACAATCAACTAGTCTATAACAAATGTCCTACAGGACTAAAGAAGTAAACATTTTGCAATATTAAACAAACTAGTAGCATTTTTGAAAACACCTTCAATACAATTTTCAGAAATCACTGGTAAGATAGGTCTTAACCTCTGACATTCAAAATGATGTTTTGCTAGAAATTTGTTCACCACATAAACATCTTAACATTTTTGCTGTATTTTGTGATGAACGCATTAAGTTTTATTCCTGTAAGATAGCGAACTAATCTGTCTGAATTTGATTACGCCAGTATGATTCAAATATGATTGTTATCCAAACCACGAGAATCAATATACTTATTCTTGGAGAGTCTATCTTTTCTCAGTGTATAGCCTTTAATTCTACTCCATACTGCTTGTTCCAGCAAGTGATAACCCTCATGAATGGATAAGGGGAACATGAATTTCAGTGGATTCTGTGCCTTCCTTGCGCCCTTTTTTGCTACTTTGTCAGCCCCCCATTGAAGAAAATCCAAGATGTGAAGGAACCCAGCAGAAGGAAACGTTGGTCCCTTTTAAAGTTAAGATATGAATGAATTGACTGATTTCTAAGATAATTTTGGTCTTTTCTTGTAATCTGATGATCTTAGTGTGTGTGTGTGTGTGTGTGTGTGTGTGTGTGGGTGTGTGTGTGTGTGTTGTGACTGTGAGAGAGAGAGAGAGAGGGGGAAATTGGATGATGGGTGCTGACATCTTGTTTACAAACCTTCCTACCTGATACATTTGGCATATTTCATACTCCGTTTTGTAAAGAATGCAGCAATAGACTGTTCAGCTTAAAATCTCCCAGCAGCTCCCGACTCTGTTACCTGTAGTAACAGCCCCTACAGCTCCTGACTCTGTAGTAACAGCCCCTACAGTCAGCATCCTCATATCATGATTGGGACACCCACTGGAAGCAATTGCCGACAAAATACAATCCAGAATGTTTGTCGACCTAAAATAGGCTCAGTCTGTGACTCTCCTTCCTTCCACGCACGCGGAGTTTTTTGACCCAGCTATTGAATATTAGAACGGTGAACAGGCCTCTTAAGACCTCAAAAAACCTAAATGTTCAAGTTCAAGCTCAAGTTAAACTCAACTGTTTTGAAAGAAAACAACATTCCACACACCCATCAGACAAACGCACTTGAGTAAATTATGAACTGCAGACTGTACCCCCAGATGTTGTTTTGTGACAAAAGATTTAACAAGCGAACAACACTTAAACCAAATCTGACTGAAACGATGGACGTTACAACTCACCAGTGTGTTTATAACTGGATATATAAAATACACATGTTTTTTGTTTGGGGGAATTTTTTGCTGCCCTCCCCCCAAATAAAGCAGTTTACATTAGAATACAGCAGGGCACAACTTTGAGGTAAGCAGGTCTGGTATTGTTTTCTGTATTACAGGTACCATATTGTACAGATTTTGTATTATATATACTGTATTGCTAAGCTGTGTCTGCACTGAAATTGTATCATATTTACTGTTCTATTGTACAGTATTTGTTCCACATTATTGTTATTTTGTCATGTGCTGAATGTATTTTATTGTACTTTACTGTGTTGTGTTATTGCATTGTTCTCATCTGTTTTACTGTATGTACAATTTCCTTGCGCTGTATTAACCTAGATTGTTGCACAGTAGTTGTTACTTGATTCTGATGGGTTGCGTTGTATTTTTTCCATTGATAGAAGATTAAAAAAAATATGTTTGTAATGGCTCCACCGAACAACATGGCCCAAATGAATCACAAGACAAAGCACTACGCATTTCGACCTTTTTAGGTCTTCTTCAGGCAAGATAAACAACACTGATGACAACGAAAATGAAGAACAAGCAATCACTTGCCTTCACTGAATTTGGCGCAAGATGGGCGTTGAATGAGGACTGTCCTATGTTGTGTTGCACTGTACAACCCTTTTGTTGTACTGTAATTTGTGTTGCCATCTTTCTGTTCATGACTCCGTTTTCTGGAATGGTGAAGACATCGGAGCAGTCTGATGCTCAGCTCCCCCTTCCTCCCCCACCTCCCTAGCCCCCCCCCCCCCCTTTCCCTCAGTGTTCAGCTTGAGAGCGTCATTTTACCTGGAATTTTCATCATCTCTTGTCAGCCTTCCTTCTTTCTGCACCGGAAGCATGTTTGGTCATCTGACCTAAAAGATGAGCAAGCAGTCCTGCTCTAAGGGCCCAGTGGTAGAGACAGTAGGCCGAGAACAAAGCAAAAAGCCCGGGCTTGTCCTGGAAGCGGGGACCCAATGAACTGGAAGACAAACTTGGCTCTCATGCACTCTGAAATCCAGAATCACCTCCCTTCGCTCCCGTCATGCGTGCAGGATTGATTCTTCCAAATCAGATTGTGTTTGATCAGACGCAAGTCAGCCGAAAAGGCATGTGGTGTGTGTCTGCTCTGTGTGCCTTTCTTTTAGCGACCCCCCCCCCCACCCCACCATTTCCCTTACCCCTCCGTGCTCTACCCCAATTCCTGGCCTCCTGACTTCTCCCCCTCATACCCCTCTCCCTTCCCTCATGCGCCCCTGCCCTTGTGAACGCCCCATCAGGTGACAGCCGATTTTTTTGATTGGCTTGAGGGATGGGTGGTGGGTGGGTGGAAGCAGTCTCGATCGATCATGGCTTCTTTCAGTTGTGAGTTTTTGTCTTGAAATCCCTCGGCGAAGGACAATAGACATTGTCAAGTAGGATCAGTTCATCTCCACTGTCAGCATTGATACGAATGCTTCTGTCAGTCGTGAAGCAAACAGTGGAAGTGGAACTGAGGGAGGGTTGGAAGGGAGGAAGGGGGTCGGAGGGGGAGAAGAGGGGGAGTTGGGTGGAGGGTTGGGGGTGCGGAGGAGGACAGAACAGAAAATGAGGTGTCTTGATCACCAGCCCTTAAAATAGAAGGGGCACTGGCAGGGATGTCAGGGCTTGACGTCATTAACCGTTGTGATTAATAAGAGGGAGAGATATGCGTTTGTGATCCCCTGCGTTATTTGTGTCGCCACTGATGTACCAGGTGCATCATCATTCGTCGTGGCTGTCCTTGCCCCTGATTCTGTCCTCAGGAGCTCGGTGACAGGGGAGAGAAGGCAGAGAGCGTAGGATCGAGAGAAAAATTTGAGATCCACATTAAAAAAAAAAAAAGTTTGAAAAATCATAAAGGGAAGTAACTTTTGCCCCAGTGTTGAAATGGTCACATGGCTTTGACCTCGGCACTGAATGCTGCTTGCTGTATCCTCTCGTCTGCCTGAAAAATCTGCTGAATTTTAAAACACACCCCAAAAAAGGCCCCGGGGGGGGGAAATTTTTCCAAAAAACCCGGGGTCTTCTGTTTGACCGGGGGTTTTTTTTGCAGGACAGAAGTTTTTTAAAAAAGGGAAAAAGGGGGGTGAGGGGGAGGAGGTTGGGGGGGGAGAAATTCAAGGGGGGGGAAGATGGGATGCCCTTTTGGGGGGGGGGGGGGGGGGGGGGGGGGGGGGGGCACCCATTTTTTGGATGGGGGGAAGTAAAAAACCTTGGGGGGGGGGGGGGGGGGGGGGGAGGACCAACGGAAAACCCAAAATTTCCCCCACATTTTTCTTAGAAGTGGGGGGGTGGTCGGGGGAACCAGAGAACAAAAAAAAAATTTTTTACCATACATTTCATAGAAAGGGGCCCCCTGAATTTTTGGGGGGAGCTTTTGGGTCCAATCCCCCACAATACTGTTCCATACAGTGGGGGCCGGAATAGCTCAGTTTTTTAACCCCCGGCCGAAAACCAAAGGGAAAATTGGGGGTTTTGGGGAAAACCTCCCGGGGGGTTTTGGGGAAAAGGGGAAAATTTTTTCCCCAGAGATAACATTGTTTTTTGACTCCATTTCCCATACATTTCCTTGAATGAAAAAAATTTTAAAAGGGGTTTCCGGGTTTTGGGAACCCACAAAACATTTTTCCCACACAAAAATCCCCCCCCAAATTTTTCCCGGAAGAAAAAAGCCGTTTGGCCTTTTGGATTTTTTACATTTTTACATATAGCAGGCCCTTTCCCCCCAAGATGGAGAATGGCTCCCTTTTAATTTTGGGAGGATAAAAAACAAAACATACACACAAAACTCCACCCCCTTTTTTTGGGGGAGATGGGATTAATACCTCCCTTTCCCGTACAGGGGTGTCTGCAGGATATCAGCCTGCGAAACCCGAAAAAAAAATTTTCCTACATTCAGAAAAGCTCTCTTTCCTTTCCCCGTCATCTTCGTCTCTCTTTTGGGGCCCGTTTTTTTTCCCCCTTCCCCTCCCCCTTTTTTGGGGTTTTTGGTTTATGTGCCATGTCCCAAAATTTGGCATTGGTTTGTGTTTTTGTGTGTCCCCTGGTTTTGCGTGTGTGTGTGTGCGCGCGCCACGAAAAGCGTGCATAAAAATCGCACGTGCACATGTATGCTGCATGTCTGAGTGCGGGTCCCCTGGAAAGTTTGTACTTCCTTTTTAAATTTTTAATTTTTTACGGGGTTAAATTGCAAAAGGAGGAGAGGGGGTTTAAGGGGGAAGGGGGGGGGGGGGGGGGGGGGAGGGGGGGGAAGGGAAATGAGGGGGAGGAAGGGCAAAGGTGCAAAGAACAAAAAAGCAAAAGCTATGTTAAAGTAAAATCCTATAAATAGCAGTTTTTTATTCAGGGGCCGGGGAGAAAAATGGGGTGTGCGCGTAAGAGAAAATGATGAAAGAGCCGATGCATAAAATAAGGTAAAAGTATTACATCAAGTTTTCCTTTTTTTGGACCATGTTCAGCATGTCAAAATTTTTAAAAATAAAACCCCTAATTTTTTTAGGCTAGGATCCTTTCCTTTTGGGTAAAAGTTCTTGCAGAGTTGTCCCCCTCCCACTGTAAAGGGGAAGATCCTGCTTACAAAAGCCGCCCTTGGGGAAACAGTGGACAATTTTTTTTTTTCTCTTTTTCCCTTTCCCCTTTTTAATTTTTGTTTTTTAAATTTTTTTTTTTGGCCCCCCCCCCCCCCCCCCCCCCCCCCCAATGCATTGAAAAATTTTTTTTTTTTAAAAATCCATTTTTTTTTCCTTGCAGTGTGAGTCATCGCTGGAACAAATAACTCTTTTTCCACAGGAAAAAAATTTTTTAAAAGTGAAAAAAAAAAAGGGGGTTTTAAAAAAAAATAAAAAAGGGTTTAAAAAAAAATTTTGGGGGCCGCACCCTTTGATTTTCCCGTATTTTCAAGGAAAGGGGAAGGGGGGGAGTAGCGTGAGGGTGGGGGGGAGAATTTGTCTTACGATACTTCCTTTTTAGTGACGCCATTTTTAAAAACGTGGGGAAACCAAAAGGAGAACATAGATGCATGCAAAGAAGAGCAGCAAAGACGAATTTTGTCAGTAGGAGAAGGGCCCCCAGCGCTGCAAAACCCTTCGAACCTGAATGGGGAATTTTTCCTTGGTCCAGAGCACCAAACTTCAGCTATTGCCACCCGGGGGAAATCATGAAGAACGCACCGACAGTGTCCTTTTCCGGCTCTCACTGTAAAACCCCCCTTCCAGGCCAGTTTTCCAAAACCTCGAAAGTCGGAAAATTTTCACCATAATTTTTAAATTTTTTTGGGTTTCCCCCTTTAAAACAAACCCTGGAAGAACTCCCGTTTGGGGGGAGTGGCAGAGCTGAAAAACTTGGGAGAGGGGAGGGTTGAAAAGGGTTTTTTGGGAGGAGCAGCCTAAAAAAAAGAAAAAAAACCCTTTTTAAAACCGGGGGTCCCAGTTTCAGTAATGGGGAAGGGGGATGAAATCCAGGGCTGTTTCGTTCCCCGGGGTTTGCCGTGGGAACCCCAAGTAAAAACTTGGGGCCGGTTTTGATTTAAGGCTTGGAAAAATAGTTTTTTTCGCCAAAATTTTTTTTTTTCGCATCACTCAAAACCAAAACAGTTAATAGGCTCAACTGTGACAGGCAGCGTAGAAAAATTTAAAAAAGGGTGTGACTGTTCTTGGGGGCCCTTCCCCCCCCCCCCTCCGTCTTTCAACGGCTTTTAGGGGGGGGTCCCCGGACATCTGGGGGGTTTTGGGGGAAGATTGTGGGAGGGAAAAAAAGGGGGGGGGGGGGGGGGGGGGGGGTTTTGGGGGTGGGGTTGGGGGAGTGCAGAGAGACAAGAGGGTTTTTAGGGTGGGGACATAGGTGAAAATTATAGTTTTATGACATCAGCAACATGCCAAACCAAAATGGTGACGGGGGTTTTCCAATTTTGGGAAAACCGGGGGGGGGAAACTTTTGGAAAAAAAGAACCAGAAAAGAGAGGGGGGGGCCTGCCCCGGGCTGGATTTTTTGCTGATCGATCGTGTTTTTGGGGTTTTTTCCCCTTGGAAAAAGTCCCCAAACCCCCAGTAAAAAAACTTTTCCCAAAAAAGAGTTCCCCCCTTTTTTAAATTTTTTTGTGTGTGTGTGTGCGTGGGCGGTGAGGCCCCCCCTTTTTTACCTTATCAAAAGCTGCCCACAAACACTACCTCCCTTCCCCCTTTCTTTTTCCCCCTCCCCCCCCTCCCCCCCCCCCCCCCCCCCCCCTAATAGAAGATGCATGTTCTTTTGGCGTCCTGCGTCAGTCAGTTGAAGCAGTAGGAGATCAAAGCCAAACTGCCCTTTTCAACTCTTTACACCGTCGGGACGGTTAGCAGCTGGTTCCCATGGGGGGGCGGGGGGGGGGGGGGGGGGGGGGGGGGGGGGGCAGCAGAGGTGTCTTTCTGCATAAATAGCTCCTACCGCCTTCTGAAGTTCTGTGCTTGTAATTTCTTGGAGTCTGTCTTTAAAATGTTTATTTTTGTCTTTCTTTTCTGTCGTCTACTCTTTTACTGTTGTTGTTGTGGACCCTTCTGTTGTCATTGTCCTGGGAACTCTTTCACACTTTTTTTTTTTATGGTCACAATTTATGATGTGTCAAGCCTTTTTGATTATTGTTGGGTTTTTTGTTTTTGTTTTCAGGTTTGCTGGTTTTTTTTTTTGTTTTTTGGCCAGTTTCGTAAAATATGAAGCACATTGTTCAGAGCAGACAGTCACTGTCAACTTTACTGTGTCTGTTTGCCCATATGTCCTGCGTGTGAATTTTTTGTTACATGACAAAATGAAAAGAAAAAGGTACAACCAGGGTTATATGGTAAATGTTTTCATTGATTTTCTTACACTTCTCTCTCTCTCTGTCTGTCCGTCTGTCTGTCTGTCTCTCTCCTTTTGTTTTGTTTTGTTTTGTTTTTATTCATGTGGAAGGAATGAAATTAAAGGGAATCTGTTGCTCTCAGCATAGTCTTGTTTTTGTCTTGTCTGAAGGATGTCAGTAGTCTTTGGCGACCATGCTGTGAATTATTCTGGTGGGTTGATCAGACTGGTCTTCTCTGTTGTTTATTATTATTATTATGAATACTTATATAGCGCCTATCCTCAGCTAGAGACCAAGCTCTTAAGCACTTTACAATCCACACTCATGTACACGACGGGCTGCCTACTACTACTTGGGTAGTGCAGACTGAAGAGCTGCCAGCTGGCGCTTCAATCAGTTGTTTCCCGTGTCATCCAATATCGTTCACTCAATTTCCTCATTTCGTTAATTCTTTCCATCTCTCACGCAGGGTGCATGCTATGTGTAACGTGCCATCCATACCAACGGCCAAACTGGCCTTCTCTTCCAAAAGTTGGTGATGGGATTTTGCGTGTGTCCAAGATGTTATGCGTGCGTTCACACACGGAACCTTGGTTTTAGTCTCATTCGAAGGACTGTATGGGAAATGGAGTCAGAACCAATGTTTACTCCGAGGGAAAAATCCCCCAGTACCGAAACGACCCCATGGAGGTTCAAACCCACAACACCAGGATCACCATGATTACAACTAATACAAGTCCAGCACTCTACCAACTGAGCTATTCTGGCCCCATTATTACTTTTTTTTTTTTAAAGATGTGAACTGTGTTTTCCCCAGTGTCTGAAAACCCTGAAAAGTCCATGTGTGGTCAGCTGGGCTTTGATAATAACAGACTAGAAAAAGACTTGGGTATAATGTGGGATAGCTCATGTTTAGATCTGTCTGCATCAGATCTCTTCCCGTCTGGGAGAAGAGGGTGGAGAGAGACAGGGAAAGAAAGGTGGAGGAGCGCCACAGGGGAGGTAGGACTAGGAGGCTGCCGATTGATTCTGCATGAATCTGCGGCACGATCAGTTAAGGTGTCACTCCAATCTGCCAATATAGATAATCGCCCAGAGGGTCGGAATGGGAGGGCTACCGCCCTCATCGGGCGTGGCCCGCATTCAGAACCAGGAACCCGACCAATTTTTGGCAGCATGAAGAGGGATGGCGGGCAGAATGAGGGTGGTAGTGGTGGCAGAGAGGCTGAAAAGACCGCTATGGAAAGTTGGCCTGGTGGGGGGGTTTCGCCCAGGATGGGAAAGGATGCTGGGCCATAGTTCAGTCCTAGTCTCTGGGAAGGGAAGGGAGGGAGAGTGAAAGGGAAGTTGGGAGAGGGGAAGATGGAGGTGGCGCCCCCCCCACCCCCCACCCCCACCCCTCCCTTGCCCCACTTTCCGCTAGTGCTTAAAGAAGTGGTCTGGGTGCTTGGTCTTTTTGGATGAGATGATAAATCCAGATCCTACATTTTTGTGCAGCATCGATTTTGTCAAAAAAAAAGAAAAAAAGAAAAAAAAAAGAAACGAAGACTCCTGGTAACCAGTGAATCTGTCCCTGGAGAAACTTAATCAGAAAATGCATTTTGTTAGGTAAAGAAAAATATATGCAGAAAGAAAGAAAAACACGAAGGTTGATGACACTCATCCCCTGGGGAGAACAGCGTTTATATTCCATGCAGAGAAACCTGTTATGACGATGAAGCTGAATGGTTGGAGCGATTGGCTGTGGAGCCGATGGTTGTATGTGAGTTCAATCCATTTGTGGGGGTGGCATTTTTGCATGGTGAAGACTCTGTCCATCCAGTCAGCAGGAAATGGGTACCTGATTCAGTCCAGGGAAAGTTAAGTCGGCGGAAGGAGAAGGGTGCTCTGCCATCAGTAAATTAAATGAATTTATAACGCTCATTGTCCCTGTGGTCACCAGGCTGTGGGACTTTTACCAGCACAGTACACTGCACTGCACTACAAATACAACACTACATTGCATTACGATGCAGTATATCATACTTCACAGTATGATGCAATACAAAATGCAAATAAACATGGTGCAACATGATACAGTTCAATACCATGTGATGCTGTGCAACATAGTACCATAAGGACACAGCAAACTGTGGTTTTAGATCATCTCCATGCATGTGTTATTAAGTACACATCTTCATGGTTGCATCGCATTTGAAGAAATACTCACTGAGACAGGGAATGGATCTGTTTTTATGAGTTGCATCCATTTTTTAAGTAAAGATGTGTCTGGCATTTTAAAAACAAGTATTTTCACTTTTTTTCCAGAGAAAAGTACGTAAATATTTTGTTTGCAATTTACGTTTGAATGCCCGATTTTTATGTAGCATGTATAGACTACTATGATCTTGGCAGGAAAATTGTATTTCCATGGACCATAGAAAGACTGACAGCTAAAGAGTAAAAAGTATAAGCCCAAAGGATGTTGACCGCAAATGACAGCTGGATGTGATGATTATGTCATTTCTAAGTTACTGGCATCAGCAAGTCGGTAGGAATGACAGATGGATGTGGTGGTGTCTTTATCCAAGATGGACACATACCAGATGCTGAATCTGTGAGTGAGAGTCCCGCCTGATATTACTTTTGAATTTCTGAAAGAGATAAACATTTTTCATCTGATCTAAGATTTTGGGGAAGAAAAATTTTTAACAAAATTTCCAGTGTGTTTTTAGAAGGTGTGTTTTAAAGGCCTGTCACACTGCAAATACGCAAACATCGCGTATAAAATTTTCCCGATACGTGGTGAAACGTGGAGCATCAGCGTTATGCACAAATCATCAGTGTTTCATACGGTTTTCTAACGGCCACCGTGCGCCAACCCAATCCATACGCGCCACATCCTTTTGGACTGTTCAAAATAACTGGCGCGCAAAGATTTTCTGAATTTACGGGGACTATACGAGATGTTACCGTGAGATATACGCCTTCCATACGCAATAATTGCGTCGAGTGCGCCTTTCTTCCGTGTTGCATCGGTGCTTATGCGTGTTTTTAGACAAATTTGCGCAAATCCGCGTAAGTTTCACGAAAGTTCCACGCGAAAAACACAGAAGTATCACTTATATACCACGAATTGAGCGGACATATCACGTTATAATACACGTATTAGACGCATGAAATACTAATGATAGACTGATAAAACACGAATGCATGGCGCAAGATTGCAGGATGAATGGCGTACATGTGGCGTATGGTCGGAGGGCTATAAATTGGCCGATGTTTCCTCTCAAACCTCAGTCTGTGCCGAGCTGCCGAGGATCCTTCAATCAGACCCCCTTGAACAACCCTAGAAGTCATCACATGAACCCCCAACGGCCAGATGTGGCAGTGTTCCTCCTCCAGCAGCATAACAGCCAATTGATCCAGCTCCATGCCATCCTGAATCACAGGCGCAGAAGAAGGAAGGAGAGAAGGAGAATAGGGAGAGTGTGGGTCCGGCCATGGATTGGTAGAAGAATGGAGCAAGGCCTGTATGACAGACTCATGGTGGAACTGAGGAATGAAGACCCAAGCTCATTCCATAACTTCATGAGAATGCCTCCGGCCATGTATGACGAGATAGTCCAGAGGCTGACCCCCCTACTCACCAAGAAGACCACCAACTGGAGAGCACCCCTCGAGCCTGGCCTCAAGGTGGCACTGACCCTACGCCACCTAGCATCTGGGGCCAGGTACAGTGACATGCAATATGCATGGAGGGTGCCCCACAACACCATCAGTTTGGTGGTCAGAGAGGTGTGCGAAGCCATCGTAGAGGAGTACATAGCACTGAGCAAGGATGGCGAAGACTGGCTGATGATTGGTACGAGCGCTGGCAGTTCCCCCACACCGTCGGGTCCATCGATGGCAAACATGTGGCCTGCAAAGCTCCCCCTGATTCTGGCTCAGAGTACTACAACTATAAGGGGTTCTTCAGCATCATACTCTTCGCCATGGTCTCATCGGACTACAAGTTCATCTGGGCTGATTGTTCAGGAAAAGGATCCTCGTCAGATGCTCACATCTACAACAACAGTGAGCTGCGAGCTGGGCTGGAGCATGACGACATCGTAGGGTGGCCACGTCTGGATCCACTCCCCAACGACACCCAAGATGTACCCTACTTTATTGTAGGAGATGATGCTTTTGCACTCAGGACCTACCTCATGAAGCCCTATAGTAGCAGGAATCTGACCAGGCACGAGAGAATCTTCAATTACAGACTGTCCAGGGCCAGGAGAGTGGTTGAGAATGCGTTTGGCATCCTTGCCAACCGCTTCCAGGTTCTTCTCACCACCATGGGCCAGCATGCAGACACTGTTCGGCTGATTGTGAAGGCGTGTGTGCTCCTTCACAACCTCATGAGGACCCGCTACCCCGTTCTACAGAACAGGCTCATCGACTGTCCAGGTGCAGATGGAAACATGGCGCCTGGGAATGGCGTCAGGAACAGAACCTCTTGGACACTCAGTATCATCAAGTCCAAGCCCCCAACAGAGCCTCCAGGGAGGGAAAGATGCAGAGGAATCTCATCAAGCACTGGTGCAACTCACCAGCAGGATCCGTTCCATGGCAGGACAGGATGATCGACCACCCCTAGATTGTGTCAGGATTACTCCGGATTACTCATGAGACTGCCAGTGACAGTACTGAGGACTGATCTGCTCTCTACAAGTGTGTGTTGCTGGTGTAATGTTGATATTTTGAAATGAAAGTAATTGTATGTTAATATGTTAAAATTTTTGTCTGTTGTTTATTTCACATACATCGCAATGTAAATTTTTGATAGTAATGTAGAAATTAAAAATATCTGTTTCCATTATAGGAAAGTATGACTTTATTAGCGACAATCGTTAAAATCAAAACTAATTTGTAACAAATAATTTTTGTGGAATATGTATGAAGTAAATGTAATTTAATCTAAGATATTCTATGTTAAAAGGGCCATTGTTCAAAGTTAAAAGGGACAAGTTTTCTAGGGCCAATGTGTATGTTTTTTTTCTAAGTTGAATAGGACACTGCATAGAATGTTACTTGGGACAAGGGATAAACTATTGATCGGGACATTTTTATTTCAATTTAGTTACATTTCAAGTAATTAAAACAAAACACATTGTTTAAACTACAATGCAAAGAATTTATTATATTAAATCAAAAAGTAACTGAAGTGTAATTACAGCAATCACATGCATACTGACAACTAAGTAAACTAACAACTGCAATCAGCTCATGTCCTTGAGAACACTTCACAGTTTACACTTTCAACAGTTCCTTGTACTAAGCACTAATCGTAAGCCTCATAAATGCTTTCCTCGTCAGGGATGTGTAGCACAGGGGCGGTAGTAACGGCTGCAGAAGTCACAGGGGGTGAACATGAACGTCTACTTATGGTGGCAGCAGGTGGAGGTCGACCTGTGAGAGGTGGGGTGTTGAGTGATGGCTCCCCGGATGGCTTGCTGTGAGGGCTGCCCCTGCTGAACGGGCTGTCCATGCTGATCTGGGAGAAGTTCATGCCCATGTCCGACGTGTTGAGCACATCACTGGTCGAACGGAAGAGGTTGGAGAAGGAGTCACTGCCCTGAGATGAACGGATCTGCCCCTGCTGCCCATCAAGCTGCATGCTGTAGGGACTGGACTGTAGGGGACGCACCGGCATGTTGTTGTAGCCACCCATGTGCTGTGTTCGTAGCTGGGAACCTGGCTGAAGCTGATGCTGGAGCTGAAAATCCATCTGCAGGGATGGGGCTGACTGAGAAGGAGGAGGATGCGTCTGGCGACGGGCAGGAGCCTGAATCATTGCTGTGATCCGCGGCACCAATTCCTGATAGCGGTCCTCTGGCATATTCCTCATGGCGTCACAGACATACTGGATGAAGGACTCTCTCTCAGGATTGGGGTTAGGCCTGCTGGACACCATCCTCCCGAGCATCTCGGTGTTGGCCCTGATGGAGTCCCGTAGCTCCTGCATCCATGCCTCTTCCTGGGACTCGTCTCTTCTCCTCTGCCTTGACCTGGACTGCTGACTGCTGGAGTGAGTACGAGCTGCCTCGGCCTCCATACCCGCCAGGTCCTGCACCTGTGATGTGGACGGCACCTGTGATGAGGAGGGCTGTCTGTGGTCCAGTGTCTTCCCAGCATCAGAATCATCCGAGTCCATGAGTGGCAGATCTCTCCTGGGCTCACGACGGGAGAGGTGGCTGAGTGGCTGGCTCTCTTCCTGCTGTGACTTGAGCTGCCCAGAGTAGAATGCCAGCTTCCTGAGGACCCACTGCTCCCTGTCTGTGTACTGCTTGGCGGCCTGTCCGGATTTTTTGTTGTTCAGCCTCACATACCAGTCCTTCTGAGACTTCCACCAGCCCTCTAGATGCTTCACGGTGGCTCCCATCTCTGCCGCCTTGGCCTCCCACAGGTGCTTCCGGGTCTTGTATTGGCTGCTCCCCCTCCTCCAGATGCCATCGTTGGCCTGGATCCACTCCACCAAGGCGTCTTCCTGCGGGGCTGTTAGGGCGTAGGACTGTCTATCAGCAGGTTGGCTCTTGCCCTTGCCCTTGCCAGGTTTGTCAGAGGCACCGTCTTCAGGCTCATGCTCTTCAGGGTCAGGCTCGTCTCCAGCACCATCACCAGCTACAGCACCAGCACCATCAACAGCGGCAGCACCATCAGCAACCTCTCCTTCTTCGCCACCTGCAGCCTCCTCGACATCTTGGGCCTCATCCACCTGCGGCTCAGCGACAGGCTCTGGAGTAGGGGACTTGGCCTTCATCCTCTTCCTTGTCTTCTGGGGACTCTTGGGAGTTCTCTTCTTGCCCATCTTTGCTGGTCGAGAAGTCGGCGATGTTATGCTGAACCACTCATCGGCACTCGGCTTATATTCGCGCGGTGCGCACGTGATTCAGACGCCTAGCAACCGCCGACCAATCGAGAAGCGTGCGCGGAGCTTCCGTGTTTCATCAGTGGAGCATCCGTCTTTCATTCGCGAATGCGTGGAGTATACGCGGGTTACACGCGGAGGATACGCCCGCAATCAGTGGATTTGCGTGTCCTGCAACAAAAATTGGACATTTGGGCGGTATTCGCTGATATACGTGGAGCATCCGTCTTTCAGTCGTGATTTGTCGGTGCTTTATCAGGGTTTTATTCGTGATACATCTGTCAAAATTTGACGCAAAGACCCCAAAAATTTCTCATTTTTTCCACGTATCAGCGCGTATCAGAAAATCTGCCAAAACTTTGTAAGTGGTATATGCGCATTTCATCTGTTTTTTCTGTGTGACAGGCCTTTATGTGAGTTGTGTGGAGGCATGTCTTTTTTTTTCTTTCTTTTTTTTTTCAAAATGAGAATTGACTTTAATGCGATGACAACTATGAAGTGGCCCTTTGCGATTGGCTGAGCTATAAGCAACATTATCTCTCTCTCTCTCCTTATCTGTTATCGTCAATAGGGGGCTTGGTTGTCAGTGTCCTGCATAGACTGCATCAGAACAGGCAGCAAACACCACCACAATGAACCTTTGGCAGTGCAGGATGTCCCTTGGAGGGTGATCTTATGACCACATGAGACTGAATGTTCCCAGAGAAGTGCCAGTGCTGGGGCTGGAAGATGCCGTGGGTGTGGCTGAGTGTAGAGTGGTGGAAGTGAGTGGTGTGTGTAAGTGTGTGGTAAACGGGCAATCAGGGAAACGCCACTCGGAGGCCTCAGTCCCCCATCCCCACCTCTACCCCAACTCTTCACCATTTCCCTCTGCTCCAGAAGCAGAGAAGGTAGAAAAAAAAAAATCCTACAAACCAGTATTTTGGTCGGTGACAGTAAGCTGCCCACTTGGTCTTCTGTTGGTTTTAACTTAAGTGTGTCCAGTTCATATATGACATTTTTTTTTTTTTTCAGTTTTTGTTGAATATTGTGTACACCAGCATGTAAACTGGTTATGATCATTCATGAAATTCCCTAGTTTGATTGTTTGTTTGTTTGCTTGCTTGCTTTTCATCATCTCAGTCTAGAATGGTTTGGGAATTGTTGATAGGTAGTGCATTTTTAAACTGTAAGGGAACTTTGTGCAAATGTGTTGCAGTTAGAATTTTTCCTTTTGTCAATATGTGTGCATTTGACAGAGTTTTTTTTTTTTTTTTTTTTTTTGCACAGATTTCTGATTCCATTGGTTAGTAGCCAGAGTAAACGTCTTGTCAGGGTCAGTGTTGCCCAGTCCATGGAAGATGTGACTGATTTGTCTCAGATCGTCTCATGATTGCCTTCCTGTTGTCAGTTTGAAGTTTGAGTACATTCATTTTTGTGAGCAAGTCATGTTCCTGCAGTCGTATTAGCTGCTGTACTCTGCACTTCTTCAGTTGAGATTGAGTGCCATTCGCTGCTTTTTTTGTTTTTTTGTTTTTAAATGGATACCAGAAAATGTTACCATATTCATTGATGTGTTCGTTGTGGGTTTTGTAAAGGATCCTTATTCAGGTAAGATAATGTTTCTTGTATCAGTTCAGTCATTTGATAGACCTGGTATTGATCAGTGCAATCATTTGATAGGCCTTGAATTGATCAGTGCAATCATTCGACAGGCCTTGAATTGATCAGTCCAGTCATTTGATAGGCTGTGTAATCGTATCACCAGTGTATGGGGGTTGAAAGCATAAGAGTGTGTGATACGTGATTGTTTGGCTGGCGGGTGTTTTCAGGTGCTCCAGGACAGAATCACCACACTGGAAGTCTTTGCCTCTGTTTCAGAGAGGGAAAAGCGTGTGTGACGTCCCAACAGAGTTGTCCGGTCATCAGCAGCCATGGGGCAGGCCAATTCGCGGCAGGAGGCATTCTGGGACGCTTGTGGCTTTGGTCGCACTCACCTGGTGAAGAAGTTCATCGAGGAAGGCATCGACATCGACTGGGTGTCTTTTACAGTGAATATGCATTCTTTTTATTCCATTTATCTATCTTTTTTACTTTGTGAGCATTGCTTTTGAAAAACATGGTGCGCATGGTAACTTGTCGATATAACACACAATACTACCTTTGCATGATGTGTCAGGATGCGGTTACATTGTGTTGAACTAGCATTTTCCCCATGCTAGGAGGCAGAACGTGGCCTGTGCATTGCATTACAATGTGCAGTCAGACAGAGTTTCTCTGCATTGTGGTGCCCTGATGTGGCCCTTTGCGGTCTGCTGGGCTGTAAGCAACATAGCCTTTCTACACTGGATTGTCCTGCCTCGATACAGTCCTGTCTGTGACCATGTGCAGTCAGTGTGCGGTCACACCGAGTTATTCTGTTCTCTTAGATTCAGTGCGATCAGTGTGTGTATTACTGTGTGTGAAGTGACATGGATTATACAGCAGTCTCCCATGCTAGGCAAAGTGTGACTGTGATTTATAATGTACAATCATTTATTTAGTGTGATTAGGGGTTTATGATGTACAATCATAGTGTGCTGTACTGTATATTTTCTCCTTGCTAGACACGTCCTGTCTAAAAAGCGTTTTAGTATGCATAGTCAACTGAGTCATAGCTGGCGTTGCTTATCTACTAGATACAGTTTGTTCTGTATGAGCAGCCACACAGAGTTATTCTGCATTATGGCCTGCTGAAGACAATGTGCTGTATGTTGCGCAAAACAGTGTCCAAGTACACTGAGGTACAAGGTATTGTTGCCGTGCTAGACAAAGTCCTGTCTATGCAAGATATTACACTGTGCGGTCATACCGAGTTATACTGCATCGTTCCCCAGCTGAACATAGTGTGCACCATTTTACCACGATAGCCATACTGAGTTACATTGCATTGTTCCCGCAGACATAGTGTGGTCTGTGCACCATGTACCATGATAGCTTACTGACTTACGCTGCATTTTCTCAGCTAAATTCAGTGTTGTCTATGCAGAATATTACTTACTCTGTGCAGTCACACCAAGTTTCTGCCTTTGTCCCTCAGCTAGAACAGTAGGCAGCATATTCCGACGTGCAGTCACATTGCGTATTGTCTCTCACTCAGAAGCACTGTGTGAACTTGCAGTGGATCACAGTGTGCAGCAAGGCCAACAGGACTTGGGTGGAGTTGCGATTGGAAGGAAGAGATGGCGGAAGAAGAGGCAAAAGAGAGGGAAGGGTTTGAAGGACAAGAAGGGATCGTTGGCTGCTCTCTCAGTCTGGCTGTGTGACCAGCGTTTACTGTCTTCCATAGCGGCTTCGTACAAAATGTTCAGCATGTTTCAATTCAGGCATCAAATGTTCAGCATGTTTTAATTCAGAGCATCAAAGGTTTAGCATGTTTAATTCGAGCATCACAGGTTTAGCATGTAATAGCAAGACATGTTTTAATCAGAGCATCAAAGGTTCAGCATGTTTTAATTCAGAGCATCAAAGGTTCAGCATGTTTTAATTCAGAGCATCAAGGTTAGCATGTTTTATTCAGACATCAAAGGTCAGCATGTTTTAATTCAGACATCAAAGGTTCAGCATGTTTTAATTCAGACATCAAAGGTTCAGCATGTTTTAATTCAGAGCATAAAGTTCAGCATGTTTTAATTCAGAGCATAAAAATGTTCAGCATGTTTTAATTCAGAGCAATCAAAGGTTCAGCATGTTTTAATTCAAGCATCAAAGGTTCAGCATGTTTTAATTCAGAGCATCAAAGGTTCAGCATGTTTTAATTCAGAGCATCAAATGTTCAGCATGTTTTAATTCAGAACATCAAATGTTCAGCATGTTTTAATTCAGACATCAAAGTTCAGCATGTTTTAAAATTCAGTAGCATCAAATGTTCAGCATGTTTTAATTCAGAGCATCAAATGTTCAGCATGTTTTAATTCAGAGCATCAAAGGTTCAGCATGTTTTAATTCAGAGCAACAAAGGTTCAGCATGTTTTAATTCAGAGCAGTCACAGGTTCAGCACGTTTTAATTCAGAGCAATCACAGGTTCAGCATATTTTAATTCAGAACATAAAAAGGTTCAGCATGTTTTAATTCAGAGCATAAAAATGTTCAGCATGTTTTAATTCAGAGCAATCACAGGTTCAGCATGTTTTAATTCAGAACATCACAGGTTCAGCATGTTTTAATTCAGAGCAATCACAGGTTCAGCATGTTTTAATTCAGAGCAATCACAGGTTCAGCATGTTTTAATTCAGAACATCAAATGTTCAACATGTTTTAATTCAGAGCAGTCACAGGTTCAGCATGTTTTAATTCAGAACATCCAAGGTTCAGCATGTTTTAATTCAGAGCAATCACAGGTTCAGCATGTTTTAATTCAGAGCAATCACAGTTCAGCATGTTTTAATTCAGAGCAATCACAGGTTCAGCATGTTTTAATTCGGAGTATCAAAGGTTCAGCATGTTTTAATTCAGAACATCAAAGGTTCAGCATGTTTTAATTCAGAACATCAAAGGTTCAGCATGTTTTAATTCAGAACATCAAAGGTTCAGCATGTTTTAATCCAGAACATCAAATGTTCAGCATGTTTGAATTCAGAGCATCAAATGTTCAGCATGTTTGAATTCAGAGCATAAAAATGTTCAGCATGTTTGAATTCAGAGCATAAAAATGTTCAGCATGTTTGAATTCAGAGCATAAAAATGTTCAGCATGTTTGAATTCAGAGCATCAAATGTTCAGCATGTTTGAATTCAGAGCATCAAATGTTCAGCATGTTTGAATTCAGAGCATCAAAATGTTCAGCATGTTTGAATTCAGAGCATAAAAATGTTCAGCATGTTTGAATTCAGAGCATCAAAATGTTCAGCATGTTTTAATTCAGAGCAATCACAGGTTCAGCATGTTTTAATTCAGAACATCAAAGGTTCAGCATGTTTTAATTCAGAGCAATCACAGGTTCAGCATGTTTGAATTCAGAGCATAAAAAGGTTCAGCATGTTTGAATTCAGAGCAATCACAGGTTCAGCATGTTTGAATTCAGAGCATCAAAGGTTCAGCATGTTTTAATTCAGAGCAATCACAGGTTCAGCATGTTTGAATTCAGAACATCAAAGGTTCAGCATGTTTGAATTCAGAACATCAAAGGTTCAGCATGTTTTAATTCAGAACATCAAATGTTCAGCATGTTTTAATTCAGAGCATAAAACGGTTCAGCATGTTTTAATTCAGAGCATAAAAAGGTTCAGCATGTTTTTAATTCAGAACATCAAATGTTCAGCATGTTTGAATTCAGAGCATAAAATGTTCAGCATGTTTGAATTCAGAGCATCGTTTAAAAAAAACACACAAATCAACAGTAGTGCAGTGCGTCCTCCAAAGGGTAGTCTCATGTCTGACTCATAACAAGAGGTCCCTGTGACCAGGTAGTGTTTGAACTGGGATGGAGTGAACCTGGGGGTGGCAGGATACGGGAATGAGCAATGCTGGCGTAATGGCGCCGAGGATGCTGTGATGTTGAGACCACCCCCCCCCCCCCCACCCCCCCAAGAAGAAGGGTTGTTTTTTTGACTGTGTCAGAGGACTGTGTTCCGGCTGTTTGATTTCTGGTTTGTTGTCACTGCCTGCGTACAATAGCAGACTGGTTACCCATGTGATGATGTCATATTCTGAACAATGTTTGGCCAGTCTTGAGCTGTAGTTGGGTTGAGTAACCGGTGTGTCTGTGCACTGTGATCAAGGAGCCTGACAACTCTCACCAACTCGTGCGCACGAACTCACTTCTGGATGAGGCGTAGGAACAGTGGTGGGAAAGATTGAAAATACTAACAAGAGAGTATGAATTTGTGGCCAGAAAATGCTGAAGAATCAGTTTTGAAGGTAATTTGTGGTGTGAGAAACCTTTTTTTTTTATTTTTTACAGCAGTTACTGTAAGATCAGGCATGCCTCTACGGTGATGCCTGTAGATAAAAATGAAACACACACATGCACATACACACAGATACGCACGCATGTATGCATGCACGAACATATGCAAGCAGGTGGGCGCGCATGCACGCATGCATGCACGCATGCACACACATGCACACACACACGCATGCATGCATGCACTCAAACACACACACACACACACACACACACACACACACACACACACACACACACACCGCACACATAACCCCGCTTTAAAAAAAAAAATTGGAGCAGGTGTGCACACTTTTTTTTGGTAGAAATTATGCTTATTTTCATTGAACGTACACCAATGGCAGTGTAAGGGTTAACAGGTCTGCAATAGATGTGAAGAAAAAGTGTGATGCTGTGTTTCAGCATGACTGCTGCCCCATCCACGTGGCATCGCAGGGCAAGCCTGATGTCGTCAAACTGCTGATTGAGGCCAAGTGCGACATCAACGTCCAGGACAGTGTGAGTATCACTGGGGGCAGAGAGAGACCACTGTGTGTGTGGTGTTGTGTGTGTGTGTGTGTGTGTGTGTGTGTGTGTGTGTGTGTGTGTGTGTGTGTGTGTGTGTGTATGTGTGTTTGTGTGTATATATATGTGTGTGTGTGTGTGTATGAGAGAGAGAGAGAGAGAGGGTGAGAGAGAGAGGGAGAGAGAGAGAGAGAGAGAGAGAGAGAGAGAGGGAGAGAGAGAGAGAGAGAGAGAGAGAGAGAGAGAGAGAATGTGTGTGTGTGTGTGTGTGTGTGTGTGTGTATGCATTTTTAGATCGATGATGGTTGTGGTGGTAGTGCAGTGGCATGTCGCCATGTTCATGTGGTGTTCAGGCCTAATACTAAAAATCATCGCACCTTTCATTAGCTAAACAGTAGCCACCAGACCTTTCATC
>CM065747.1:15522395-15524895 GCA_033310375.1 Conus canariensis | reverse complement strand
TGCCATCAGCAGCGATTTTGGAGAGGTGAGCGGAGCAGCGCGTGTCTGGTTTGTTACTTGAAGAATTCTGCTGTCTTATCTTACAGGCTGGTTTTGTAGCTCATTGAAAAGGGGGAAAAAAAATCCAAGCATATTCTGACTCAGGAGCTTTGGAGTGGAAGCAAGGAGGCCTTCCATTTGGGCTGTAAACTGTGTGATAGGATACATGTCCCATTCGATTGAGAATTGGAGAAAGGTACGCTGTGTAAAAAATGATGGGGAGAAAATTCTGTTTATAGGGGGCGGAAATAGCTCAGTTGGTAGAGCGCCGGACTCGTAATCCAAGGATTGCGGGTTCGAATCTTTGACGGGCCGTTTCAGTACAGATGAATTTTACCCGCGGAGTTAACATTGGTTCTGACTCCATTTCCCATACAGTCCTTCAAATGAGACTATAAACCGAGGTTCCGTGTGTGAACGCACGCATAACATCTTGCACACATGTCAAATCCCATCACCAACTTTCGGAAGAGAAGGCCAGTTTGGCTGTTGGTATGGATGACACGTTACACATAGTGTGCACTTTCCCCCGAAGATGGAGTATGGCTGCCTTAATGGCGGGATAAAAAACGGTCATGCACACAAAACTCCACTCCCTTTGTTGGGCAGATGGGATTAATACTTGCCTGTCTATACAGGGAGTGTCTGCAGGAGTATCAGCCTGCGTACGCAGAAGAAGAACTGTTTCTAAACTGTTGAGGTAGGGCAGCACCTGTTGAAAACCAGGCCTCTGCCGCGCACGGCCACACCTGGTTCTTTTTAAGCACCAGCAGTCCTCAGGGGGTTGACAGTGTCAGGTCTTCTAGGGCCACCAGTGCTCTCTAGTGGATTACCCACTGGCCTAACAGGCAAGGCAAACCTGGATCCGTGACTTGATTTTGTTGTTGTTGTTGTTTAGGGGGGGGGGGGGGGGGGGGGGGGGGTTGTCACGTTTTTACCATTGTCATTTCAACATCCAAGTGCAATGTACGGGAAAAAAAAAAGTAAGAAATAAAAAAAGGGGAAAGAAAAGAAAATAAGACATTAGAGTCAGAAACCAAGAAAGATTCTTGTGTTATATTCACCTGTGATTTCTATGTTGCATTCACCTGTGATTTCTATGTTGCATTCACCTGTGATTTCTATGTTGTATTCACCTGTCATTTCTATGTTGCATTCACCTGTGATTTCTATGTTGTATTCACCTGTGATTTCTATGTTTATTCACCTGTGATTTCTATGTTGCATTCACCTGTGATTTCTATGTTGTATTCATCTGTGATTTCTGTGTTGCATTCACCTGTGATTTCTATGTTGTATTCACCTGTGATTTCTATGTTGTATTCACCTTTCATTTCTATGTTGCATTCACCTGTGATTTCTATGTTGCATTCACCTGTGATTTCTATGTTGTATTTCACCTGTCATTTCTATGTTGCATTCACCTGTGATTTCTATGTTGCATTCACCTGTGATTTCTGTGTTGTATTCACCTGTGATTTCTATGTTGCATTCACCTGTCATTTCTTGTTGCATTCACCTGTGATTTCTATGTTGTATTCACCTGTGATTTCTATGTTATATTCACCTGTGATTTCTATGTTGCATTCACCTGTGATTTCTATGTTGTATTTCACCTGTATTTCTATGTTGCTATTCACCTGTGATTTCTATGTTGCATTCACCTGTGATTTCTATGTTGTATTCATCTGTGATTTCTGTGTTGTATTCACCTGTCATTTCTATGTTGTATTCACCTGTCATTTCTATGTTGTATTCACTTGTCCTTTCTATGTTATATTCACCTGTGATTTCTATGTTGTATTCACCTGTGATTTCTGTGTTGTATCACCTGTCATTTCTGTGTTGTATTCACCAGTCTTTCTATGTTGCATTCACCTGTCATTTCTATGTTGCATTCACCTGTCATTTCTATGTTGCATTCACCTGTCATTTCTATGTTGTATTCACCTGTGATTTCTATGTGTTGCATTCACCTGTCATTTCTATGTTGCATTCATCTGTCATTTCATGTTGCATTCACCTGTCATTTCTATGTTGCATTCACCTGTCATTTCAATGTTGCATTCACCTGTCATTTCAATGTTGCATTCATCTGTCATTTCAATGTTGCATTCACCTGTCATTTCTATGTTGCATTCACCTGTCATTTCTATGTTGCATTCACCTGTCATTTCTATGTTGCATTCACCTGTCATTTCTATGTTGTATTCACCTGTGATTTCTATGTTGTTGCATTCTCACCTGTGCATTTTCTATGTTGCATTCACCTGTCATTTCTATGTTGCATTCACCTGTCATTTCATGTTGCATTCACCTGTCATTTCAATGTTGCATTCACCTGTCATTTCAATGTTGCATTCACCTGTATTTCTATGTTGCTATTCACCTGTCATTTCAATGTTGCATTCACCTGTCATTTCTATGTTGCATTCACCTGTCATTTCAATGTTGCATTCAT
>CM065747.1:15459895-15517395 GCA_033310375.1 Conus canariensis | reverse complement strand
TCTAAGCTGTTTTATTGCAAGGCTTGCCAAATGATTAAATACCAGGTTGCACGGCATGCCCAGTTCGAGCTCAAAACAAATCCTTTGTTCGACCCTGCTGCCAGGAGCTCTTGTCCATGTTTCTGTGTTTGGGGTTCAGCAAGAACAATGGATAAAGAAAAAGTAGCTTCCACAGAAAAAGAGCTGTAAGAGGATTTGTATGCTTTTTAAAGGTCCTTAAAATTACTGGGAGATTTGAAATGCTTTTGTAAGGTCTCGAAAAGCCTTGAAAATTGGAGAGTTGAACAAGGGTTGTAAAGTGCCTCAAAATCTGTTGCCTTCAAAGTATTTTTTTCTTAGTAACATTAGGATGAACAGGAAAGTTACCAGATGTAGGAGGCAGTTCTGAGAAGTACCCTTTAAATTTAATTGTCAGAGCCAGTTACTGGCGATCATTAACCTGAAGCTTGGTTTGTGGATGACGCATTTCAGCATGTGTGTATTTCATTATCCAGATTTTACATTGACTTGAAGGTCCTTGAAATAACAATGCAGGGGCCCTGACAGTGGAAGTTTCAGAGGGACTGTATAAACCCTGTTTCATTACGCTGAGATTTTGGAGCTGGCTTGTATCCTTGCCAGCTGTATTTTCATGCAATGGGGATTGTTATTTTCTTTGTACGCAGGCTGATACTCCTGCGGCACTCCCTGTATAGACAGGCAAGCATTAATCCCATTTACCCAACAAAGAGAGTGGGAGTTTTGTGTGTATGACTGTTTTTTTTTTTATCCTGCCATTAAGGCAGCCATACTCCAACTTTGGGGAAGGTGCATGCTATAAATAACATGTCATGCATACTAGCGGCCAAACAGGCCTTCTCTTCCGAAAGTTGGTGATGGGATTTTATGTGTGTGCAAGATGTTATGCGTGCGTTCACACACGGAACCTCGGTTTATAGTCTCATCCAAAGGACTGTATGGGAAATAAAGTCAGAACCAATGTTAACTCCGAAGGGAAAATCCCCCTGTACCGAAACGGCCTGCCGGAGATTTGAACCCACAACCTCAGGATCACCAAGATTACGAGTCTGGCGCTCTACCACTGAGCTGTGCAATGGGGATATAATCACATCGTCAGCCAGCAGTGCTGTTCCATGGCTTGTGATACCAGAGTCATTACACTAATGTTCAAAGATTTAGAGCAATTTCCAAAATGAAAACAAGCATGAGACAGCTTCAAGAATCATTTTGGACAGAAGTATGTCAGACAGAGAGCATAAAAAATACCAAACATCCTTTCAAATCTCCACTACCCTGTAGGCCTTGACCTTTTGGTCATAGAAAAACATGGTGAATTTCCCTTTCACTTAAGCATGGTTAGTTTTCCTCCTCTTCACAAGCAAGTTTGGTGAGTTTCCCGTTTCAAGATCATGAGTTTCCTTCCAGTTTGCAAACTTGAATTTCTCTCTCTCTTCACAAACATGATGAGTTTACTTTCGATTGTCTTCAAAAACAAATCTGGTGAGTTTTCCCTCTTCTTCAGAAACCTGATAAATTTTCCATCCTCTTCACAAACATCATGAGTTTCACATCTTCTTCATGAACACCAAGAGGCTCCCTTTCCTTTTCAGAAAACAAACGTGGTAAGTTTTCTTTTGTCTTCATGGAAAAAGGTAGGGAGTTTCCCTTCTTTTGCACAGGAAAAAAAAGTTGATCAGTCAGAACATCAGCAATGCTCAAACAGACACATGCACGTCAAACTACGTCAACTAGATTCTGTCCACTCTCAGTCAACCAAGCAGCTGATCATGATCGAGCTCACGGTGCCATATGAGAACAGAATGGAGGCAGCTCAAATCTACAAGACTGAAAAGTATGCTGATCTGGCAAACAGCCTGAGGAGAGAAGGCTATCAGGTCAAAGTCCTCACAGCAGAAATTGGAGCTAGGGGGTTTGTAGGAACGTCTGCATACAGCCTCATGAAACAGCTCTCAGTTGCAGGGAGGGAAAAAACCAGAGCCCTGAAAGCAATGGCAGAAGCGGCAGAGAGGTGTTCAAGCTGGATCTGGTCAAGGAGGAACAAAAATGAACTTCATAAGGCTTAAATTTCCTACAAATATCAGGTGTCCCTGTGGCTCAGTGGTTAGAGTGCGAGTCATTAAGTGAAAATGAGCATGTCCAGAGGGTCATGGGTTCAAATCCCAGCCATGGCTCATCCCAAGATGCGAAAAAAAAAAGGGGCAGTAGAGGGACATCCGGAGTCATGAACCGGGTGTGGCCCAACCCCCCTAGAGTGTCAGGAGATAAGGGCCGAAACACTTGCTTGAAGGGGGCTTCTCTTCTGAGGACTCTCTGCTTCCACGCTCTCCACGAGTTTCTTTCTACTGATACAAGAGTCAGTCTGATCTAGATATAGACTTTGACGGTCATTTTCTTCTCTTGTTGTTCAACGAATACATGGATTGTTTAGCGTTGTAGAGAATTAGCATGGTGATTTTGAGAATTTTTTGTTTAAAAAGTTTGATTTTTGAAAGGACCTGTGCCACTCCTTGTGGGCAGAGAGGAGAGACGGCAGCTGACCGCGCCAAAGACGACAAGATCCGAGAGTACCTGTTGAACTGCATCAACGACCAGGACAGCAGCGCTGCGGAGCGGACATCCATCTCCTCCTCCCAGTCCTTCAACGCTCAGACTGCGCTGGACACTGCTGTGGCCATTGAGGTATTCTGTGTGTGTGTGTGTGTGTGTGTGTGTGTGTGTGTGCTTGTGTGTGTGTGTGTGTGTGTGTGTGTGTGTGGTGTTCTTGTGTGTGTTGATGTGTGTGTGTGTGTGTGTGTGCTTGTGTGTGGATGTGTGTGTGTGTGTGTTCTTGTGTGTGTGGATGCTGTCGTGTTGCGTGTGTTGTGTGTGTGTGTTTTGTGTGGTGTGTGTGTGTGTGTGTGTGCGCGCGCGCGTGCATTTGTGTGTACGTGTGAGTATGTGTGTGTATGTGGACTCTGTGTGTGTGTGTGTGTGTGTGTGTGTGTGTGTGTGTGTGTGTTCATGCATTTGTGTGTACGTGTGTGTATGTGTGTGTGTGTGTGTGTGTGTGTGTATGTGTGTGTGTGTATGTGGACTGTGTGTGTGTGTGTGTGTGTGTGTGTGTGTGTGTGTGTGTGTGAATGCGTGTGCGTGTATGTGTAGGCGTGTGCGTGCATGTGCATTTGTGTGTGTGTGGGGATTGTGTGTGTGTGAGTGTGAGTGTGTGTGAGTGTGAGTGTGTGTGTGTGTGTGTGTGTGTGGAGAGAGAGAGAGAGTGCTCTGGTCCTTCGATGTAGTGTCTGTTCAAAGTATATCATTGGCAGTGTGAGTATTTTTTTTCCACACAATAGAAAACAATGTACTGGCAGAAAACTGCTTTCTTTCAATCATTCATTGAGCCTTTTCCTGCCAGTAGATTGTTATTTTTATTCTTTTTTTTTTTTTTTTTTTACTTTATCTTATTATTATTATTTTTAATGGGAAAACCTGTGGATATTTCCATGCGATTTTAGACCAACTCCCCATGCCCATCTTCAAAGAAAGTTTCCTTCTAACTTGACAATTTTTAGAAATACTTACCAGTCCAGATAGACATCTTGTTCTTTCTAGGCATGAACAGCGTCCTTGACAGTGAACACACACGCGGAAAGAAAACAAGGGAAGGGAGCTAAATCCTACGTGCCTCAGTAATCCTACAGTTCCTGAGGCTGATCTCCCTTGAATATACACAGCGCTGACGTTTGTGAGGTGTAACTTCCGTTCCTTTCCATGCCATATCTGGGACACGTGACCTTTTCAACTGCTTCAGAATTTGCGTTTCTTCTTCCCGATATCACTGTACGTGCTCCTCGTGCTGCTGGTCACTTTATATGTGTCCTCAGTATTCAGATTTTTTCCTGTGTTGCTTTTTCTGTTTCTTCTTCTTCTTCTTCTTCTTCTTCTTCTTCTTTTTTTTTTTCTTTCCACCTCTTCCTGTTCCATGTTCTTGTATCCTCTTCTTCCTGTCCTCCGCCTCCTCCTCCTCCTCCTCGTCCTCCTCCTGCTCCTTCTCCTCCAACTCCTCCCCTTCCTCCTCCTTTTCCGCCTCCTTCTGCTTCGTTGTTCTTTTCTGCTGTTTTCGTCAACAGTGGTTTCTCTGTCGTCAGAAAATCACGGCCCAGGCCAAGAGCAGTGCCTCGGCCTCTGCGTTTGTGCCCATCACCATGCCACCCCTCGCCATAGCCACCTCGAGGAGCGCAAGCGCAACATCCGGTGGGCCTGAACCGGCGGACCAGCGGCAGCTCGCCTCTGGTCCCACCTCACCTGGCTGGTCCCCTGGTGAGTAGTGTGTGAGAGGGGGTGTGAGTCACAAGTGGGCAGGGCTTCGGCAGGTGAGCCAGGGTAGCAGGGCCCCAGAGCAGACGAATGAGCAGGGCTTTAGAGTGAGCGACATGAGAACAAGGCTCCAGAGTAAATGTGAGCAGGGCTTTAGAGTGAGTGACATGAGAGCAAGGCTCCAGAGTAAATGTGAGCAGGGCTTTAGAGTGAGCGACATGAGAGCAAGACTCCAAAGTAAATGTGAGCAGGGCTTTAGAGTGAGTGACATAGAGAGCTAGGCTCCAAAGTAAATGAATGAGCAGGGCTTTAGAGTGAGTGATATGAGAGCAAGGCTCCAAAGTAAATGTGAGCAGGGCTTTAGAGTTAGTGACATGAGAGCAAGGCTCCTAAGTAAATGTGAGCAGGGCTTTAGAGTTAGTGACATAGAGAGCAAGGCTCCAAAGTAAATGTGAGCAGGGCTTTAGAGTGAGTGACATGAGAGCAAGGCTCCAAAGTAAATGTGAGCAGGGCTTTAGAGTGAGTGACATGAGAACAAGACTCCAAAGTAAATGAATGAGCAGGGCCTCAGAATAAGTAGCTTGTGAGCAGGGCCACAAAATGAGTAAACTTGTGAGCGGGTCTCCAAAGGAACATGTGTGCAGGGTTTCAGAGTACGATGTGAGCAGGGTTTCAGAGTAAGACGTGAGCAGGGTTTCAGAGTAAGATGTGAGCAGGGTTTCAGAGTAAGAGGTGAGCAGGGTTTCAGAGTAAGAGGTGAGCAGGGTTTCAGAGTAAGATGTGAGCAGGGCTTCAGAGTAAGATGTGAGCAGGGTTTCAGAGTAAGATGTGTGCAGGGCTTCAGAGTAAGATGTGTGCAGGGTTTCAGAGTAAGAGGTGAGCAGGGTTTCAGAGTAAGAGGTGAGCAGGATTTCAGAGTAAGAGGTGAGCAGGGTTTCAGAGTAAGAGGTGAGCAGGGCTTCAGAGTAAGATGTGAGCAGGGTTTCAGAGTAAGATGTGAGCAGGGTTTCAGAGTAAGACGTGAGCAGGGTTTCAGAGTAAGAGGTGAGCAGGGTTTCAGAGTAAGAGTGAGCAGGGTTTCAGAGTAAGAGGTGAGCAGGGTTTCAGAGTAAGAGGTGAGCAGGGCCACAGAATGAGTAAACTTGTGAGTGGATCTCTGGAGAAACATGTGAGCAGGGTTTCAGAGTAGCATGTGAGAGTTGCTCCACAGAAAATTGCAGGCATCGCTCCTGAGTGACATGAGCATTTCGCCTAACTAACGTTCCTTACACTGATTGCAATGTGAGCAGGCCTCAGAGTTACATTTGAGAGTAACTCGGAAGTAACAGTAGGAGTACCACAGAAGCGTCAGTTACATGCAGTTACAGATAAATTATGTCAGCATCCCCAATATCCATTGGAAGACAACATTCCTTCTGTGTACCTAAATCTGTTGTGATTCTTTTATCTCCATGATGACACACTGAAAGCTGACTGGTCATTAAATTTTCATCTTGGCCATATTCGGGCCATATTCCAAAAGTACAGTGTTTGTTTACAAAATGACAAAGCACACAAACACTACCTGGTCAGAAAGGTAAGTACATCTACTTTTGAATTTTTTAAACAATTATTCATGAGTGTTATTTCTGCATTTTTTTTCTTCTAATTATGTAATTAAATTGGAAATGAGAAAACATGTGAAGGTATAAGTGCTAGCCTTAGGATGTTTTTACTGTCCTTCAATAAATACTCTGGAAAGAATTTGATGACTTTTCCATGGTTGTATAAACATGGCCGTATCTAACACTGTATTTTCTGTACTGTATATTTAGATTCAGAATCTTATGTAGAACTTTCCTGTTTCCAGGTCAAGGACCATGAAAGAACTTGCCTGTGACTTAACACTCCCTGTGTTCTTTGCTGTATGTCTAGGTTCAGGATCTTACATGAAACTTGCCTGTGACTTGTACTGTGGGTTCTTTGTTGTATCTGAAGGGTTCAGGACCTTGCAGGGAACTTGCCCGAGAATAACATTGTTATATTCTGTGCTGTATATCCAAGTTCAGGACTTTGCACAGAACTTGCCTGTGGCTAACCTGCAGGGGTTCTGTGCTGTATTCCGTGGTTGAGATCCTTGCATGGAGCTATCCTGTGACTGACACTGCGGGTGTTGTGCGGTATCTCTAAGTTCAGGACTTTGCACAGAACTTGCCTGTGACTAACCTTGCAGGGGTTCTGTGCTGTATTCTGTGATTGAGATCCTTGCATGGAACTACCCTGTGACTGACGCTGTGGGTGTTGTGCGGTATCTCTAGGTTCAGGACTTGGCGCAGAACTTGCCTGTGACTAACCCTGCAGGAGTTCTGTGCTGTGTTCACTAGTTGAGATCCTTGCATGGAGCTATCCTGTGACTGACACTGTGGGTGCTGTGCGGTATCTCTAGGTTCAGGACTTTGCAAGGAACTTGCCCGTGACTAACCCTGCAGGGGTTCTGTGCTGTGTTCCCTAGTTGAGATCCTTGCATGGAACTATCCTGTGACTGACACTGTGGGTGTTGTGCGCTATCTCTACTACTCTAGGTTCAAGACTTTGCACGGAACTTGCCTGTGACTAAAATTGTTATGTTCTGTGCTGTATCTCTAGGTTCAGGACCTTTCATGGAACTTGCCTGTGACTAAAATTGTTATGTTCTGTGCTGTATCTCTAGGTTCAGGATCTTGCAGGGAACTTGCCTTAGAATAACATTGTTATGTTCTGTGCTGTATCTCTAGGTTCAGGATCTTTCATGGAACTTGCCTGTGACTAAAATTGTTATGTTCTGTGCTGTATCTCTAGGTTCAGGATCTTTCATGGAACTTGCCTGTGAGTTCACACTGTTTGTACTTTGCTGTGTCTCTTGGTTCAGATCCTTATGTTGAACTTGCCTGTGACTGACACTGGATTCTGTGCTGTGTCTGTAGGTGCAGGACCTTGCATGGAATTTGCTTGTGACTAACGCTGTGGGGTCTATGCTTTATCTATAGGTTTCAGGCCTTTTGTTGAATTTGCAGGTGACTGATACTGTGTTCTGTGCTGTATTTCCAGGTTCAGGACCTTACGTTGAACTTGCCAGCGACAACCTCGGCGACAGCACCGACCCCAACATCCAGCTACTCCGCTCCTTCCAGGATCGACTCAACCGCCGCATCGACGAGGCCTCCAAGACTGTTCAAGGGGGACTACTGCGGCCAGAGGGCGCTGACCTTGCCGACTCCTCCTCCAGCGAGATGTCCACACGCGAACAGACGCCCTCCATGGCTGGTGCCATTGCCTCCTCCAGGGAGCTCATGTCGAGCTCAAGGGAGGTGACTCCATCTGAGTCCATGGGGACCTCCAGTTGTGACTCGGAGGAGGGTGGAGAAAGAATGGCTCAGAAGGAGGAGCAGAACTCAAACGGTGGTGAAGGGGGAGTGATAGGCAGCAATGAAGATGCTCAGAAAGTGAATCATTGTGTCGACGTTTCCCACAATGCCATCAGCAAACCAGAAGGAGGCACCTGTGCTTCGGTCGTCGGCTCAGAGACCCTTAACCATATTGTCACTGACAATCGTCAGTCTGTCGCCAAGTCAAATGGTGTGGGTGGAGAGGTCGGTGCTTCTGAAAATAAAGTGGAAAGTGATGTATGATGGTTGTTGCTGACTGAATAATAAGGTTTAAAAGAAACAAAACAAACAAAAAAACAAAACAAAACACGTACAAACGTACAACAGCAAGATACAGCTGTCAGGTAAACTGATGGGTCTCCTTAGTGACTGGAGAAAGAACAGTTATGTTTATTATAGTTCATTAAAGTATTGGTCTACAATGGATTACCTTAGTTACTGTGAAAAGAGCACTGATGTAGGTTGCCGAGTCAGTTACATTTCTGAAAAAATGTTGGTCATAATCAGATAAACTGATCGATCTTTATCATTGTGTTGAGAACCAAGATTTATGATCGTTATACTTCTTTGCAATGTTAATCTATGAAGGATCTTTCTTAGTAACTGCAAAAGAACCATAATTATTTATCAGTGTTGGATAAACTGATATATGTATATTTGTTACTGAGGAAAGAACAATACTTGTTAATTTTTTTTTAAGGATATGTGATCTTAGCTTCTACAGTACATAGTGACATATGGTAGTAGTATGTGGATCAGTGATGGAGCTTCTTAATTCTGTGAAACAAAATCTCTGATGTAGATTAATCTTTCTAAGTGTTGCTCACATTTCTCCGAAATGTTGATTCATTTCAGATACACAGATGTATTTGAATAATTACAGAAAGAACTTTGATCTTGGTTTTTTATTCTTCTTCAAGACGTTAATGTATGAAGGCTCTTCTTTCACAGAAACACCATGATGTATGTTATTCTAAGTTTTTCAAACTATCGATTGTTGTGAGATAAACTGTTACGAAAGAAGGGAGATCTATGTTAGCTATTTTTCTTCAGATTGTTGATCTGTGATGACTCTTCTTAGTTGCTGTGGAGAAAGGAGTGGTGTACGGTTACTATGTTTTTAGAATACTGGTATTTGAAGGATCTTCTTCGCTACAGCAGAAACAACGCTGTTGTATGTGAGTTATAATTCCTCAAGACATTGATCAGTAATAGATCTTCTTAGTTACTTGCAATCAATAGTGATATGTGATAGTTACATTTCTTCAGCATGCGGATCAAGGATGGGATTCTTTTATTTACTGTGAGTTTGAGTTCTGATGTAGGTTACTTTGTTAGAATATTTCTCCAAAATGTTGCTTAATGTCAGAAAAGCTGAGGTGTTTTATTTGTTACATTAAGAACATGATTTAGGTTAGTTACACTTCAAACCATTGATCTGCAATGGATCTTAGATATTGCAGCGAGAACCAAGCTGTGTTTATTCATACTTTTTCAAAACACTGATCAGTATCATGTGAACTGTTTTATCTGTATTGCTTGGGTAAGAAGAGTGATAAACGTAAGTCAGTTGTCTTCAGATATGCCGATTTATGATGAATCTTTTTAGTTACTGTGGAAAGGGTAGTTATGTATAATTGTTATATTTCTTTAATATGTTGGTCTTTGATTTTTTTTTTTTTAAACTACTGCAGAAAAGATACTGATTTAAATTAGTAATAGTTCTTCAAATCATGTTAGTCTATGAAAGATCTGAAAAAATGTGATCATTAGTGACATATGGTAGCCGAATTTCTTCAAATCATGGATCAGTGGTTTACTATCATGATTATTATGAAAAGAACACTTATGTGGATCAGTGATCAAACTTCTTGTTTGTTTAAAAAGAAAAAGAGGTAGAGAGAAAGTAAACAAAATTGAGTAAGCTTGATATACATCTTTAAAATGTGGATCATTGATGGACCTTCTTGATAACCATGAAGCACAGACATGCACACACACATGCACACACACACACACATAACCGCAGACACACACAACACACACGCACACACACACACACACACACACACACACACACACACACACACACACAGCACACTGATGTTAGTTACTTTGTTAACATTCTCAAAATGCTGATCAATCATAGATCTCTTTAGTTCCTGCAACAAGAGCATTGAACTGGATGTTAGTTATATTTCTTCAAAATGTTAATTGGTTTCAGATATGATGTATCCTGGTTACCTAGGAGTATTAGGTCTGTTTCTTATATTGATATTGATTTAGTAAGGTAAGGTAATGTTGCTTATAGCCCAGCCAACCACAAAGGGCCATATGAGGGCTGTCACTGAGTTGAAGTCAACTGTATTATCCACTATAGAAAAAAAAAAAAAGCTGAATGATTTTAGAGACTTGAACCTTCAAGAATAAAATGCAGGCAAACAGCACACAATAAAGGAAAAATCGGCTGTCCAGTGTTTCTGGATAATCAAGAGTAAAATTTGTGTGCTTTCGACGGAAATGCTTCTGATGGTTTTCATCTGACAAAAATTGTTTCCCCTGAAAGTCATAATCGGGCGTATCCATGCATTCATTGTTGGGCTGTTTTGTACCAGGTTTTACAGGATGTGCAGTGAATAGTGAATAACAAACGAGAGAGAAATTTTGATCCTAAGGTGAGACAAGTATAAGCCTGTAACTCTAGATAAATGTTGTCTACAGCACCATTTCGCATGGCACACTGGTATTGTGGGTAACATTTGTTTTAAAGTTGCGAGCTGGTGTTGTAAGCAGCATTCATTTAGGGATCATGGCATGTAACTGTTTCATGACAAGTTGGTGCTGTAAGCAGCGTTCGTTTGGATTTATGGCCTGAACGTGTTTCTCAGTGACTTGATGCTGTTAGCAGCATTCGCTGGGGTTTTATGGCCTGTAACTGTTTCACAGTGAATTGGTACAGCATTCGTTCAGTCATGGGATTTTGATTGTTTTCCGAAGGAGGAAAACGTTCTTGTTTGTTATTTACTGTTTGTGCCTCCCTGCCGCGTTTAAGGTTTCCTTTCATACACTTTACACGTTCTCTGCTGGATTACATGTCACGTATGTAACCATTGCATATCAGTTCTGTCACGTGATTTCTGAACTAACTAAAGGCAGGGAGTGTTCCAGTACACTTCAGTCAGCAAGCTGATGCATTGACATGAATTACGCACCACGTCAAAACTCGACTGCAGCATGATAGAATCTTGTCGGCAGTCAAGTCCCCCACCCGCATTGTTGGTCATGGCTACCAGCCAATGGCTGTCTGATAACAGCTCTTATAGTGGGTCGCACACACAGGATGGACCGGTTCTAACAGTTGGCACATCACACTGAAAACACTCCTTGTGTAAAGAAAATGTGCAGTTAATGCATTTGTGTTTCTTAGTGTCCATTTTCACACTACATTGTATCATTTACAAACTTACCTTGCCATAAGATTTTCGTAATGGTCAATAGTCCTTTAACTCTTTCATTCCTATTTTTCTATGAACCATTACTTCCTCTTGTTCTTAGATTCTTATAATACGAGTATTCCCTTCATTCCTGGATTTAGAGAAAAAAAGAAGAAGTGTAAAGTGAGAACTGCCACGTATGCAGTAGCAAACCAGCCAGAATAGAGCGGCAACCACTTTCCAATGCTGTAGGGGCTGTCTGGCATCCATTCCATTCATAAACACTGCCGCGCGAGCGACCCGGTCATGACGTGTACCGATGACGCGACTCGTGTAAAGTTCAAAGCGCTTGCCGCGAGAACCGATTTTCCGGGCTGCAGGAAGGGAAGGAGGGATTTTGTGCTGCCCGGTTTTCCGGGCTGCAGGAAGGAAGGGTAGGATTTCTGTGAACCGGAAAACCGGGTTGTAGGGATGAAAGAGTTAAGGGCCTGATGTGGCTGACTGGATTGTTTTTAAACTGAGACCAAATCATGCTCAAATGGAGATGGTGTTCAGGTGAGAAACCTTCAGTTTTAAATCAGAAATTTTGATTGAAGAAGTCATGGAGAGCGAAGAGTACACTTTTTCCAGTTTTTATGAAAATGTTTTTTTTTTACCTTGGGTTCAAAATTCTCCCAATAGGAAATCCCAAGCATTCAGATCTGCGCTATTGTTGGGGTTAAGATTGGCATGAGGTTATATTTAACTCATGTAAATTCTCTGTTCTATTAGGGATGATACTACGGAGGAACTAAAGTGTAGTGTTCAGTGTTTGCATTTTTAGTCAACATACAGCAATTTTTGGAACAAACCATCCACCATCATCCCCCGCATCTCTCCCTTTCCCGCCCCTTCTCCCCTTTTTTATTGAAAAGAACAATAGTAACATGTTTCTATGTTATGTTTCAGAATCATCAAAACAAATCGCGAAGCCATATCTTGATCACATTTTGTGATGCGTCTCCAAAGTTTCGTTTGGATACATTTCCAAAACAGTGTCAAACAAACGCATTGTTGAAGGATACAGCCATGTAAAGTATCTTGCTATGAGGAGAAAGAAACAGTTTTTGGTCAGAGTGAAACACCATCAGAAGACCTTGGGTGGTTTTGTGAGTGTATGTCCGCCAGGCCAGAAATTACACCCCATTTCTTGACTGTTGGGCCTAAGGCGTCTTTTGTGTGTGTTTTTTTTTTCCTGTAATGGAAGATGATGGTTTCATGCAGGATAATGACTTCTGTTGTCATTTCTGGCACAGGAAGAGTGTGTATGATTGGTATTTTCATCGCATGGCATCATGATGTTTTGGATTCTCACTTCTTTTTTTCTTTTGAATTTGCAAGAGCATCATGATTCTTTGTTATCGTTATTTTCTGGTGCTTTTATGACGGTTGGATATATGTGGGAAATGATTTTGAATTGCCGTATTTTGGCAAGAAGAGACTTTTCTCGATCACCAAGCTGATGGTCATTTTGGAGTTGGAACAACAGTTTTCACGACCACTTTTTTTTATTTCAACATTAAAGCAACATGACAGTGATTTTTTTGCTGTGAAACTCGGGTGATGATTTTGCCCTAAGGAGACAGTAATGCAGTGACCATGGTTAATGTTGAGGCACTGATCAGGCTGGAAGGTTGTGGGTTCAAATTCTATTGGAGACAAGTATTTGTGGGAGTTTTTTTTCGCTCTACCTGCTCTTACCCAGAAATATTGAGTGCGCTTTTGCCTCGGGTTGGATGATTGGAGCCACGCAGTCAAGTCTCCTCGTAATGGATGTTTCTGAGATGATTGCTTGCTCAAGTTTTGGGACAAACACTGCATGTGTCTGTTTCTCTCAGTCCTGGTCGATGATAGGATACATCATGAAAGAAAGCAAAGAGTACCATCTGTCATGTCGTCTCAGGTCTGACTGAAGCTCGACAGCCTCATCACGTCATCTTCATCCACATTGATCACGGTAAAAGAAGGAAAAAGAAAGGAGAAGATCTTGTGGTCTTTCATGCTCTGCATTCGTGGAGACTTCGGTTTCGATTTCGTTTCACGTTTGGACCCACGTGTAATGTGTGTCAAAGTCTTCAGTATTGACATGTCCATGGGGACCAGTATTGGATGGATGTGGTCACGCCCTGTGGAGGAGAATGCTCATTTACACCGGCCCCCGCAATTGAAACATCATTGTTATCAGTTGGAGGTAAGCAGGTTGGATGAGAACAGGCATGATGAAACGGTACTTTTGAGACTTGGCAGCAGTGCAGTGTCTCCTCTAGTGGGTGGCCTTTTAACGTCTTGATGGTGATTGCTTTCTGCGGTCTTGTCAGTGCTGAAGCTGTGACAGGTATGATCCTGTGTGTGGGTGTGTGCAGGGAAAGTAAAATGAGTGGCATGGTTGTAATACCTCTGAAGGGGTCACAGTAAAGACAAGATGGGGAAAAACAGGAAGCAGTCTCATGTTACTATAGGAACAGGCTTTTGAATGCAGTAGTTATACAGCTTTTTCCTGTTGTCACAAACTTTTACAATGAGGATGGGTTTCAGCATAAAAAAAAAAAAAAAGACGTGTGGTTATCAGATTGTTAAATGACAGTCAGATGGAAAGATCATTTTTACCACTCAGAAATGTGCACGGACCAAGATTATTGCATCTGAACAAACTGGTGGTTTTTAGAGTTATGGGTGTATAATTGTCTCACCATGGAAGCAGAGTTATCTTTCTTGTTTGTTGTTCATGCAGTGTCTGCAGTTGGCATTGGCCAGCGAAGTGTTCTCTGAGCTTCAGCAGTAACATTGAACACTGAAGAAGAAAACAAAACAAAACAATCATGTATTCTGGAGAGTAATGACAGCATTAACTTCACATATTATGGAAGTTTTGAAAAATGAATTGGTGAATTTGTAACACATCTTGGGGAAAAAAAAAAGATGATGTCATCATGTACCTATGAAAATGATGTATTGTATCCTTTCTCTCACTGCCTGTAAAAATGATATGTTATGCCGTCTCTGTTTCTGAAAAAGATGCATACCGTTGTCTCTCTGTCTTTCTCTCTCTGCATCGCTCTGTTTATAGCTGACTCTCTTTCTGTGATTTTGATGATCAATGTAGCTAGCTGTGTCCAGTCTTCTTTATGTGGCCTCTGAGGTCGGCTTGGCTGTCAACATGACTTGATCTCTTTATCTATGTATCTATGATGCTCATGTGCATTTCCGTCAAACAGGCGACACTTACTACAACACACTGTAAAAGAGACGATGTTTTCTTTCATGTAGTTGTGTGTGCGGTTGACAGAGTTGGTACATGTCTTTGTAATTCACATTGTGATTCAGTTTTTTAGGCTTATGTGGTTATGTTGACCATCCTCTGAAGTCTTTCTTTTCATCTCTCTGTCCTTAGAGAGAGAGAGTAAAGCCTGTTTAAAAAAAAAAAAAAATTCATGAAAGTATGATCTTTGATTTTTTTTTTTTCCTCCAACAGAGAGAAAATTAACAACAATGACATATTGGACTTACCAAATACAACGCATGAACGAGTATAGAACAAGAGTGTTAAAATGCAGCCTTATTTTCCGAAACATCCTTCCTCTCTGAATCAAATTACAGGTTAAGAAGGTTAGAACTAGCTGTCGTTCACAGTGGATTAAAAATATACCCACAATTTTGGTGCCTTTGTCTGTGCATATGATATTAATGCAGATCCTGCTATTCTTCAGATACCATTCCTGTTCTCAGAGTTTTATCATTGCCATTTTGCAATGATTTAAGGGACCATCATTGTTAAAACTAGTTATTGCGAAGAAAACCACATCCAGAAGCAATTTTTTCCTCCCGTTCATTTGTTGGAAGTTTAGTGTTTAATCATCTTCATATTTTTTTTTTTTTTTTAATTCATAATCGGTTCATGCAATCTGTACTAACATTATGAAGTTACAAGAATCGGGTCTGCAGGTAAAATCGTTCAGTCTGGAGTAGAAGCATTGTAAAATTAACAAGTTCAATGTCATTCTGTTCAGTTTTAGATTCGAAGTTTATCCTTTTTTTTTTTTCTTTTTTTGTGTGTGTGTGTGTGTGTGGTTGTAGATTTTCATGGATTTCCTGTAACATTGTTAAAAAGTGTAGTTAGCGTTGTTAAAACCTTTAAGGTGGATGTAGCTTAGCACTTATTGTACACACGTTTGTTGTTGATTTCATGAGATTTATTAGCTGTTAGTAGATTTCACGTGATTCTAGGTAATTTGTTATTGATTTTATTAGATTTGTACACTGCTAGAAACTAGCCTTTTTTTTTTTTTTTTTTAAATTTTAAGTAACTATGGCCGTAATGATGAAGCTAGAACTGGTTGCTTTCATTCGCTGAGACAGCTTCTGAGGGAGGCTAATGATCGCCGGAAGCTTGAAGCTTTGAATTGTATACGAGAAGAGCGAATTCGGAGTTTCATACGTTTTGTTTGTTTGTTTGTTTTTCTTTCCTGTCTTCAGTCAGCTTAACTCCTGCGCCGTTTGATTGTGATGTGGCGCCAGCAGCAGTCAGGATTTCATCATCTATCATGTATATAGTTAGATCAATAGATAGATCAATAGAAATGTAGACTGATATAGATAGATAGATAGATAGATAGACTCATTTGTTTTTTGCTAAGATTTTGTGCTGAACGACTGATCGTCATTCACCATTTAAAAAAAAAAATTGCCACATATTTTTTTTTCGTGAACCAGTATATCATTGGACCTGTGTGTGTGTGACTGAAAGAAGTTGCTATGGATTTCTTTTTTTTTTTTTAAAATTTTGCGTGTGTGTCTCTTTGATGACTTTACCTTGAGTGTCCTTTACAGGTATGTCTCGGCATTGGATCATCGGCATATTAATGGACTGACCTATTGTTATATAATATGAAATTTTTTTTTCTGTGAAGTTTTGTTGTTTTCTTTCTCTGAGACATTTCCATAATTTTGGTTGATCTCCAGAACTACTGCATTTTCAGCTGCAAATATGTCCGACTTGATCTGATGTGTGTAGTACAGTGGCTACTGCTATTCTCGATGTCACCGAGTTAGACTGCGCTTATTTTGCGAAAGGTCAACCAACTTGCAAGTGCACACGTAATCTTATACTATATACAAATTGACCATTTTGGAGGTGAACATCTGCAGCATCAAATAGATACACACACACACACACACATACACACACACACACACACACGCGCACTTTCCATCTCTCTCTCTCTCTCTCTCTCTCTCTCACACACACACACACACACACACACACACACTTGCACACACAAAAGCTCTAACAAATATGCACACACATAAGCTCACACACATACACATTACGACATGCACATACCACACATATCTGAACACTCAGCCAGTAAAACAATGCTTCTGTTGTTTGCACACGTATGATGTCTCTCTGCCATTTTTACGACAGTGTACATAAACTGGAATGTGTAGTTCACTGTGTTGTCTGTGCATGGTCTGTGAACAGCCTTGCAAATGTACCTCCTGCACTTTCACAGAAATGATGAAAATTTTTCATTGAAAAAAAAAAAAAAAAGATATGCGCTCGCACACACAGAGCAGACAAACTTTTAGAATTTTGACTGAAATTGGGCAGACATGGAGAACCGCTTAGAATCTCCATGGTCAGCAGACTAACTCTTTTTTTTTTTTTTAATCTTTAAGTCCCAGTATTGTGGTTTTTAAATGCCACCGTGTTTAGAAAGGACACAAACTGCCATGCCAGATACACAGTATCTTCTGGTGAAATGTTCACTTGTACGGAGTGTACTTCATATCACAATTCAAAACTATAATCAGTGGCAGTCCAGTCTTTCAGACTTTGTTAATCGCTCATGTGCAGAAACTATCAACCACGTTTGTGCACGCTCAATTTACGTGTGCATTCATGTATATATACCTGTTGACATGTAGATACAACTAGATTCAAACATGGAGAAAAATGCTTTTAAACTTTACAAATATGAATGCGTACCACCCCCCCTCCCCCCATCTCCCCCTCCCCCGCAAATATGAATATTTTCTTTTTTGAATAAAGAAGTAGTGGGGGAAAGCAAGCATAGACTAATAATTCATCCATCATTATGACAAGAACCTTTGGAAAGATTAAACACACACACACACACACACGTGCACACACACACACACACACACACACACACACACACACACACAGAGGCAGAGGGAGGGGATGCGAGAGAGAGAAAACAGGAATTTAGTCTACTAGCATAATCAACACATTGGGAACAGTCGCAGTCCATCTTGAAAACAGAAGCATTCACATTGCCTGCCCAAAGGCCTTACGTCCATTGATTCGCACTCATGGGTGGAATGCAGCTGATTGTGTATGAAATGGAGATAAATCACAGTCTACAATCTTGGGGAGATTCTCACCACCAAGGGTTGAAAACAGAATCCAACAACTTCCCTCTAACAGCCGGTGAAGGATGAAAACATAAAATGAGAAGAAAGTGCAGTAAGGAAGTAAACTGCTGAAAAACTAAAATCATCATGTTAAGAGTAATAAGTATAAGGGGGGGAATATTTGAACCTACGCTTGAGGATCCGTTTAAGTATGCAAGGGAGGTCATCAGGTGTCAAGAGTCCGAGCGGTCAGCTCTGCTGTTCAGTAACAACCACAGCATTGTCAGTCACATCAGTGCTGACAGCAGTTATGAAGCAAGCAGAACAACAGCCATTACTGAGATCTCACATCAGTATGGCACCTATGGAAAGGTCAGATTCCTGTTCAAATTAATTTTTTGTTGTTGTAAAGCTTGAATGAAATAACTCGGTCATGACCACGCTTTGATGTTGACATACTTAGAATGAGTTTGAGCACCTGAGGGAAGGGAGAGAACTGGTGCAGATGGTGAATTTTGCGTGCATGGTGCGGAGGAACAGTTCAGTTCACAGAAGGGACTTCAGGGTGGGGTACATTGCTTAGATTTGCAGTCGCTGCGCTGGGAAGATTTTGATTACATACTCTGCATTTGGGATGTTCAGTTTCTGTGTCATATTCCGAAATTCCCTAAAGTTCACAGACATGCATGCTGCCCTTTAGAACTTTGCTCACCTATTGTAATTGAGGTTATGCTGTGTCTGTATGCTATTACATGCTGTTTGCTGAATGTGAGAGGTGCTCAGTTAGGTTATCAGTCATAAAGCTGAGTAAAGCGATGCGCAGCATGTTTTGTTATACCTGGCAAAGGTGCCAGTCTTTCTGAATTTGTCTAGAATTTCTCTAATTTAGAAAATATTTTCGGATCTGGGAATAAAGTGGGGTGGGGGTGTGTGTGGGGTGGGGGTGGGGGGAGGGTGGGGGGGGGGGTGTGTGGGGTGGGGGGTGGGGGTGGGGGGTAGAAAGGCTTTCAGTCAAAAGCTGAACTTACCCTGTGCACTCCACACATTCCTTTCATTCCCTGGCTCCCGAATTTTGACTTAAAAGGGTGGCAGATATGTAACAGGCATACAGGATCCCCTTGCCCACCACTCTAAAAGTTAGTCAGGTGTGTTTTAGGAGCATGAGATCTCGGGGTGGGTGGGGGGGGGGGGTTCTCTATCGGTTTCTCTCGCCAGTTAGTTGTTTCAAGTGTCCTTGGTATGTACTTGTTAGTTTGTTTTAAGTCTGAATTTTTTTTTTGCAGCACTTAATGCTGTTTTGTTTGTTTGTTTGTTTGTTGATGTGATGCCTGAGTGGTTTTGTCCTCTCTGTGGCCCCGAGTTTTTTTTTTTACTGGAGATTCTGTTTATATTCATAATCTCATTAGATAAAAAAAAAAAAGAAGAAGAAAATGTGGGTGGCCAGTTTCTCATTCAGTGGAAAGGCAAGAAAATGTGAGGGGCAAACATGTCATTGTACATCTTCAGCTGTCTGTACCCCAGACCAGGGCCCATTGAACCACCTAAAAACCCTGAAAATCCAGTGTGTTGCCTTTGATCACCCAGGATTCAAATAGCTCTCTTCGTTCCAACCAGCAGTACGCTTTTAAAGGACGAGCATGGTTGTGACTGATGGTTCGTTTTCCATGAATTGAATGGGCCTGTCTGTTTTTTGGTTGCTTTATTTTTATTTATTTATTTTTTTTATTGTAAAGCAGGTTTCCATGGTCAGAGTCTGAATGTTTCTGTGAAGAGAATATGACATCCACATACCATGAAGAAACATTCAGATCAGGACCACCAGAAATCTTAATTGCTAGAGAACTAATGGAAAGAGTACCGTGACTCAGTTGGATATATACTGTTCTTCCTCCGCCGCCACCATCCCCTTTTTCCCCTTCACCCTATCCGTTCATCTCAGTCTGTCCACCCTCCCTTTCAGCATTCTCTTGCCCCTTCCCCCTCAGTGCACACCCCCACACCCGTGTTCCCTGTTCTCTCCCTTCTCTCAATGCTCCAGTAGGTTCTGCACCGTTCACGAGGCTGTAGACAGTAGCGATATAGATTAATCTCTCTCTCTCTCTCTCTCTCTCAATATAGATTACATCTCCGTCTCTCTGTCTCTCTCTCACAATATAGATTACATCTCTCCCCCCCCCCCCCCCCCCCTCTTTACTTGCACCAGAATCCACCTGCCAGTTTTTTGTTTTAAAGTTCACTCAGCTTTCAGTAAAACACACTACCATATGCCAAGAAATGTTTGCACCTGTAACCCAAAGCAAAAGTTTCGTGGATAAGCACATTTGACTGACCGAAGATTCCAAATGACAAAGGTCTTAATTAATGGGACGTGTGTGAGCACAAGCAGCTTCGGGAAAACAATCAAAGAATCGCTAATGTAAAATATTAATTTCGTATTGGCTTTTTGCTGTGTTTTCTGTATAGCAAACGCTGACACTGTCTATGTGGCAGACAACGATGTTTGGACGGAACTGTCAGTAAACAAGTTTCTGTTTGTGCATTTAAACAATACATGACTGTTGAGTTGAACTTAGCTGTTGTCTTTCTGGATTTGTGATGAACAGTTGTTGAGGCAGGTGTAAATTCTGTTTTGAAAGACCTGTCAAGGTAATGTGAAACTTTGTCTGTACAAATGTCATGGAACTCAACTGTGACTTTCAGTTGCTTGTGATCCCAAAGTTCTGGTGCATGTTGTGTTTATGGTGCTCTACCTCTCTCCCTCCTCCTCCTCTCTCCCACCATCCCACTACCGTGCTTCCTCCCCACCCCCACCCCTTCTGCGCCATAATCTCTCTTTTTGCTCTCTCGCAGAGTCTCTCTTAAGATTATTTGAGACAAGAATAAACACATCTTTCGGTATAGAGTGCATATTTTCCACGTTGCGTGACATTCAGATTTCACTTAGATGTGTTTGTTGCAACGTATGCACTTTTGCTGGTCAGTGTTAAAGATCGTTTTTGCTAATTAGTCTTTGTCACACACTTTCTCTCTCTCTCTCTCTCTCTCTCTTGTGTGTGTGTGTGTGCTTGTTTGTACGTGCGTGCGCCTGTGTGGTTAAGTTAATGCACATACACAAATGTACTGGCACCTGTAAATTTAATGTATTTTGCATTGTACAAACCCAACGGGACCAAATTATATTCACATGTGTATTGCGAGTCTCTGTTTAGCTCTGAATAAAGACAGTTTGTTCAAGTCATTCAGAGTGTGTGGGTGTTGTGGGGCATCATAGTATACTCTTTTTCCTCAGAATGATCGATCCTTCTGTGGATTTCTTATTCCGTTTGGCTTGCTTACACGCATGTAAAAACATTTCACCCTATCGAGACATGCTGTGAGAAAGTTACGCCCCTTAGCAAGCTATTCCTCCTATCGATACGCCCTGTCGGAAAGTTGCGTCCCTTAGCACGCTGAACAACCAAAAGTTACGTAAAATAAGCGCGATCTGTTTTCAAGAAAGCTTAAGTCATTGCGAAGTCTGGAGGCTGAAATTCTGAAAAAGGTAACTACTTGTTCTTTTCCTTGGCAGCCTCATGCACACGCTTGTTGGTCATTTTGAAGACAACCTTTGAAATGATACTGGCAAACTGTTTACTTGTTTTTCCCTACTCACCTTTTTTGCTACTTGAAGTTCAGATCTCACTCTCGCTTAATCAAACCCTATACTTTACTGCCGTCATGGTGGAAGCCGTAAGATTCCAGAAGGGAAGGCCCCAGTCTCAAAGTAAACATGTGGAATTATTTTTGGCCCCAGTCTTCCTAGCTGAGCCCCGTAAGAATCTCAACTCTTGGTATGAGCCGGCTGGGGGCAGATAAATAAATCCCTCAAACAAGTGGCTCTGATGGGAATCGAACTCACGACCTCCCAGCTGGGAATCTGCGACGCTAACCGCTTGGCCATTACGGCTGGAGCAGGAATGTTGAAGGCCTGGACTGAGTGACATTCACTGGGAATGTTGAAGTGATGTATCAAATAAGTTACACCTACGCACATGTTCTAACATTTTGCTGTGAGGACGTTTTCTGTGACACTAAAAACGAACAAACGAACGAACGAACGAATAGAAACAGAAAATACAGAATGCGCAAATCATGATATCTCTTTTACAGGGACACAAACACTGATTTTAATTGTTTGCGGACGAAAGATTCAAATGTAGCCCGGAACGTCCATCGTACTTTGGTATTATTGTGATCATTACTACTACTACTACTACTACTACTACTACTACTACAGCTGCTACTGCGACTGCAACCTCTACTACTGCCACTACTACTGTTACTACTACTACTACTGCTGTTAATAGTGTTACTGCTATTCCTACTACTACTGCTGCTACTACTACTACTATCACTACTTCTGCTACTCCTACTACTGCTACCACTTCTACTTCTGTTACTACCACCACTACTAACTGCTACCACTACGACTACTGCTATTACTTCTACTTCTGCTACTACTACTACACTGCTGCTACTGCTGCTGCTGCAGCTACTACAACTGCTGCTGCTACTACTACTACTGCTGCTGCTACTACTACTATTACTTTTGCTACTACCACTGCTACTTTGTCACCAATAGGTAAAGCACGTAATACACAGACTCAAATCATGGATCACAATATAATCTCTCCTCCACCTCCTCTGTCTCTGTCTGTCTGTCTGTCTCTGTCATTGTCTCTGTCTGTCTGTCTGTCTGTCTGTCTGTCTGTCTCTCTCAAACACACACACACACACACACACACACACACACACACACACACACACACACTCAAAAGAAAGAGGAAAGGAAAAAGAGAGTGTCAGAGAGATACAAACGAAGAGAGAGAGAGAGACAGAGACAGAGACAGAGAGAGAGACAGAGACAGAGACAGAGAGAGAGTCCTCCAAAAAAAAAAGTAGTATGAAAATGCATATCTTTCAGTCTGTCGTGAGAGGAATTCTCTTCAAAATAAAGTAGAATGAAAACTGCGTATCTCTCCAGTGCGTCTGACGCAGACCGTGAAATCTACAAAATGAAGTCACATTCGCGGCTCGAAGTCGCTTTGAGACACTGACATGGAAACAAACATTGTGACAGAAACGAACCTTTTAGGCTTTCTACTGAGTGTTTTGTGTCTTGCTTGAAGAAGACCTAAGAGGTAAAAACGCGTCGTGTTTTGTCTTGTGATTCGTTTGTCTACATTTTTTTTTGTTTTGCAGTGCGCTATCACTGACATTTAAAATTTCTACTGCGGTTACGACAGATGGTGGACGCTGCTGTAACCTAGTGTGGCAGCCTTCACTTTCTGCCACAAATGTAACAAAGTGTCTGTAGCATGGCGTTTCCCAGCGATTGATTGGTTGTGCCAGCAGTCACGATATCGAGCCTGGGAAGAGTTACCTGAAGGTGCGGATTGGACCAGAGAAGTACTGTCTTCAACTGCCGAACAAACCAGCCGGGAGCAGTCCTGCACCACCCTTGGAAGCCTGCGCTGTGTTCATAAAGGGTGCAGACACGCACAGGGCATTCTGTTAAGACGTCAAGGGGCTTAATTGCTCTCTGGCAGATGCCATTGTATAATGGCTACTTTTGGGTGTCTCCTTTGCTTTTGCTCTTCGAGCTTGGGAAATTGCAGACCTTCGCCAAAGTGTCACGAGTCCTGGATTCGCCCTTTCTGCCAGGGGAAGTAATTGTTGGCACAGACTGAAAAACTTATTCCCCGTGTACTTTCTGTTTGAATAGGATATGGAAAGTACGTAATGTCAAAGTTTATGTTCACTCGAACATTTTGATTTTTCATTAAAAAAAAAAAAAAAAAATACTGCTTTGTAGACGAAAATGAGTTCGTAGCAGTCATTTCACATTGAATATAACTGTGGTGACTTGGCAGCAGTGCAGTGCCTCCTCTGGTGAGTAGCTCCGTTACTTGACGCTGACTGTTTTGCTCCCTGTGGATTGCTGGTACCAGGGCTACGACAGGACAAGCCATAAAGGAGCTGTGTACGAGGAGCCGGAATGAACGGGGGAGGGGGTGGGGGTGGGGAGGGGTGGGTGGTGGTGGTGGTGGTGGTGTAATGCCATTGGAGTGGCATAGAAGATGAATCAGAAAAAAAAGGTAAAAGAAAGAAATAAACGTTTCAGTGAAATGTGTTGCGTGGATTTTTCTACATCGGAATTTGTTTTTTAAAAAAATTGCAGAAGATCCTGGACCAATCATTTGATCCGGATCAGTACAATGGATCTACATCAAAGCTGCGAGAGTTCCTTCTTGGACCACACATTTCCAACCTTTTACGAAACTTGGTCAACAGCAGTTCGGTAATTTTCGTGCAACGCTGGCGACAGACAAGCATGAAACACACGAGCAAGCACACCAATGAGTGCAGTCGACATATCTTACCTTCCTTTACAAGCTGTCCTCAACAACCGACACGATTCTGCGAAAGATGTACTGGGGACAGAATCCTTTTTCTGGCCTCGTTTCCCCCCACGTTTCGCCCTTGTCCGAGTCCCGTTCGCTCGCGCAGGTAGCTACCAACTTCCAGGCGAGAAAATGGTTCAGTTGGTTAGGCCGCACTCTTCGGTAAATGAATACGCCGACTTCTACTTGTCCGCTGTTCAGCAAGGGTGGCGTACTGCCTGTACATAGCCTTTGTCTGCGCGCAAGCCGTCTGGTGTTTGTGCGCTTCAAACATGATAATTTACTAACATCTGTTCAGTGTGGTGAGCAGGTAGACAACCCGTGAGCAGCAGGAAGACACAGAGCCAATTAGATCAATAGGAAGTGGTAAATGCCTTCAATATATGCAGTGAAAACACAATCAGCAAAAGGTGACGATGTTGATTCAGTCCTTTCTACATCTTTGATTTTACTGACGCTCACAGAAGAACGAAGGAGAAGCAATGCCAAATTTGGTACATTCATTCAAAAAGAATGAGGCGCCTTTAATTCAACAGGATTTCGTCAGCATCTCATTGACTCAAAAAGAAAGAAGCACCTTCAATTCAACAGGATTTCTTCAGCAGCACATTGACTCAAAAAGAACGAGGCACCTTCAATTCAGCAGGATTTCTTCAGCATCACACTAACTCAAAAACAACGAGGCACCTTCAATTCAGCAGGATTTCATTAGTATCGTATTGACTCAACAAACAACGAGGCACTTTCAATTCGACAGGATTTCATCAGTATCGTATTGACTTAAAAAACAACGAGGCACTTTCAATTCAACAGGATTTCATCAGTATCGTATTGACTCAAAAAGAACAAGGCACCTTCAGTTCAACAGGATTTCATCAGTATCGTATTGACTCGAAAAACAACGAGGCACTTTCAATTCGACAGGATTTCATCAGCAGCACAAATCCTCCCCCAGTCTCTACGTCCTAATCCATAGTCGTCTGCCCCGCCCTCTTGCCCCTTTCACTGAGTTGCACAGTGCCCTGGCCTAGAACCGTTCAAACTGGGTCAGTGGTTACGCTGTGTGGGTCTCCTTCTTACTGCTGGTTCTGGCCAGTGAATGACGTACTTTTATGCGTTGTGCCTGCTGACAAGTTTTTGCAGAACTGTTAACATGTGATTCATGACAGTGTATATGTGCATGTTGTAAGTAAGTAACAAGTTTTATTTGTTAGAGTGATTTCTTGTCTTGGTGTGTACAGTGAATTTTATGTAGCATGGTGCAAGACTTTGAATAAGATGATGGAGCTTCTGCTGAACTCTTCCTGTTCTGCCCACTGTACTGTCAGAAAGTGAGTACTTTGTGTCGAGTATATCGGGAACGAGTCTCTCTCTCTCTCTGTCTCTCTGTCTCTCTCTCTCTCTCTCTCTCTCTCTCTGTCACACACACACACACACACACACACACACACACACACACACACACACACACACAGAATTAGAATGCTTGTGACATGTGCTTTCGTACTGTCGAACACCCTCCCCCCCCTCCCCCCCAACCCACAGACTTACACATCTTGAACAACTTGCATTCAGACTTATGTTTTGACCCATCGTGTGATTTCCAACAAACCGTCTAAGATTCTTGTACTCCCTGACCACCCTGCTACATCTGTGGAGGACTTCAGAACATTGAAAGCACACTACCACAGTTGTAGTAGACTGGATCATCAAACATTGATTAACACCTCCTTCAGAGCTGTGAGAAATCTGATGAAACCTTTAACAGTTCTCTTTAAGCCTGATTATATTCAAGGCACATTTCGAAAGCTAGTAAAAATGCAATGATATATGCGTACTTTTGTATGATTATTGACGACCTAAATACTGGAACAATTACAAAGAACGCAACAATGTTTTAAAGAATTAGTCTTTCGTCGTGAAGACATGCAATATCTTAAAGAGCACTCTATAAATAGAACAAATGGTTTCTGCTTGCTACTTCTGTTGTACTGTTACTGAAGATCTTAGATTTGTAAAAAAAAAAAAAAAAAAAAAAGAAAAGAAAAAAAAAAGCTTCTATCACCATGAAGGACTTGACAAAAATATAAAGAAAATACTCTTGAACTCAAAATTCTACATTTACCAGCCTGTCCAGCTTAAACTGAAATTAAACCACCTAATTCATAGTGGATTAAGCAGCATTCAAAGCATTCCTCCGCAGTTATATCAAACTCATACATGTATAAGACCCTCTTTCTTCTGTTGTCAAGGATAAAAAAAGACCTTCAACACTATAACAACAACGACGACGATGACGATGACGACGACGATGACAACAACAACAACAATAACAATAGTAAGAAGAACTATGATAGTAATGATAATAAGCATACTTTATGGTCAATGATGTCGAAGTCTCACATTATCTCGTGGGTGGTTGCTGATGTTCTGGGAAACAACAACAACAGCAACAACAGCAAAACAACACCTACTTTAATATATTTTTGTGCAGTTGTCAAAAATGCATTGTGATAATTCTACATTTGTTTTAGCCGTTGTTTTTTTTTCCCCTGAAGCACTGTTACTTCAAACAAAAATCACTTCTAACTACGATATGCCTCGAACAATGATTACTTCCATAATTATCTTTCATTTGCTGCAGCCTTAAAATGGCCCTGTATAAACAGTATGGCAAAACCAACACTGAAACTTAACGTTTCATTTGCCGGTCTTACACTGAATGATTTTTTTTTTCACAGTTTGCAAAACATTTGTATATGGTTAGCAGATGACACAACAAGTACAGTTCAAATTTTAAATAAAGATTAACCCTGCTTATATCCCTCCCACAGAAACAAAGCATCCCTCTGTTATTCTGTGTGTGTGTGTGTGTGTGTGTGTGTGTGTGTGTGCGCGTGTTCTTCAATTCAATGTCTATACACATGTGATTTTAGACAACCAAAAATAGATACATAAACAAGGTAGAAAAGGAGGAAGGAAGGGAGGGGGGGGGGGGGGGGGGGGGGGGGGGGGGGGGGTGGATAGACAGGCAACTGAAGGAGATAGAGAGATAGAGAAACAGTGAGATAGAAAAAGATGAAGAAGTATAAATGGAAAAAGGAAACAGAGAAAAAGGAGGATTAGAATGGGAATCGGAAGAAGAAATGTTAACATGAATAAAGATTGCAACCTATAACCTAGCTAGAATAACATTTTTAAAAATCAGATGAACGCTAAAGGTAACAGGATAATAACATTTAAACGTGAAAATAGAATTATTAAAGGAATCTAAAAATGGTACACGGAAGAAGCCCTAAAACAATGTCACAAACGCATGTGATGTTGGAAGTGAATTTGGTCTTAAAAGCATTAAGTTTAAATCTATAGGCAAGAGAAGTTAAAAGCCTTAAGTTAGACACCTGACCATACTTAGATATAAAAACATCTTCAAAACTCGTTTGGTGGTCAGCAGGTGATGAGTGGCCAACATCTTGTTTCTTTCTAAAATGCTTCCAGCAAGCATTCTGCTGTAGGCTATACCCTTCTTTCAGTGATAATGGGATTTTCAAATTAAATGCTTCGTTTATATCATCTGCAGAGATTTTAGCTAGTTTATCTATGTATTCATTGAAATGTATTCCACTGTGTGAAGGCACCCAAAGAAATGTAAGATTACTATCTCTTAGAATAAGGAAATGCACCAAATGATTAATCGCAAAAATCAAATTTTGTCTCACACTAGAATTGAATTGCTTAAGGCATACAATACTGATTTTGAATCGACTCAAAAAAGAATTTGAGTCACAGTTTTCGGAAAATCAAGCAAATAATGCAAAGCCATAAGAATAGCAGTTAATTCAGCTGTAAATATAGATCTGTGCTTTCCAATATAAAAACCTCTTTTGACCTTTAAGTAGGGGATAGTGAAAGCAGCACCAGCTTCGTGATTTTCTAGAACTGAACCATCGGTATAAACTTTGAGATGATTAGATAATTGAGAAATAAATGCTCATTCGCAACTGTGCCAATAAAATTTATATTCTCACTTTTCTTTGCATCGGTATGATTAATGTCAAAATGTCCTTTTTGTAATTCCCATGGAGGGATAGCACTACATGGATTCCTACATTTTACCGTATCTTCTAATCGTATTTCTGATTGTTTAAAAGTATCTAGAGTTTCAGTTTTTATTGTTTTAAGACATGATATGTTTTTGGCTCGTTTTGGGAAATCAACATCTGATCTTAAGCCAATTTCATTTTCCACACTGTTTTCACTTAAAGAGCCTTTTAACAATATTTAGCGATGGCAAGCTGGCGGCATTCATTTAAAGGAAGTACTCCTACCTCTCTATATGTTGCTATTGTTGATGCATGGAAAGGAACCCCCAAGGCCAATCGAAAAGCTTTACTATCCACGCTTTGTAATTTGTTTAATAAATATTTTGGAGCTGTGAAAAAACCTTCTTGACCATACGTAAGCCTAGAGTGAACAAGACTTATCGCTAGATGTTTTAGTACCCTGACATCTTGGCTCCAGTATTGCTTACTAATAACTTTTAAAAGATTTAAAGTTTTTCTTGCTTTAGTTAATAAGTATTAAATGTGATAATTCCAATTCAATTTAGAAGTAATACAACCCCCCAAAAACTTTACCCTTTGTTTATATTCCAAAATATCAGACCAATATGGAGGGATGGTAAGTTGGGTGGATCAGCACCATTGTTCAATAAAACCAGATGAGTTTTCTCAGTTGATAGAGTTAGTCCATTTTCAAGCAAGTAGTTATTTATTTCATCTAATTCCATTTGATAAGCTTTTCTATAGTAATTTATATCTCTTTTTGGTGACTTCTTTTTCATAGATACATTCATCCACATACAAATATCATCTGCATATTGTACTAAGTTGACATTTTTTGACAAGCATTGAGGTAGGTCATGAAGTAACATATTAAAAAGATGGGGCGCTATTACCGAGCCTTGTGGAATACCCATTGTAGGCATGCATGTAGTCGAATAGGAATTTCACACCTTTGTTTGCATGCTTCTTTTCATCAATAAGTCTTTTATGTAAAAGTAGATGTTCCCAGACAAACCAATTTGTTTCAATTTATATAGTAATTTATGATGCCAAACTATGCCTTTATTATATAAAAAAGGTTGCTAGAATATTCTTTCTGCGAGCAAATTGATGCTTTACCTCTGTAGTCAATTTGACAAGATGATCAAAGGTTGACCTACCCTTTCGGAGACCGGCTTGGTTTTTTGGGATCACTTTATTTTTATTATAATAGAATACTAGTCTGTTTAAAACTATCTTTTCCATAAGTTGGAGACCGGCTTGGTTTTTTGGGATCACTTTATTTTTATTATAATAGAATATTAGTCTGTTTAAAACTATCTTTTCCATAAGTTTGCCTACATGCGAAGTTAATGATATAGGTCTGTAATTATTCTTATTACTTTTCGTTTTTCCTTTTTTAGGAATCGGTATTATGAGAGAATGTTTCTATATTTGAGGGTTTTGTCCCTGTTCCCAACGCTTTTGAAATAAATCGTGTAGCAACAGTACTCAACTGTCTGGCAAATGTTTAACTAAGATATTAGAAATAGCGTCCATGCCTACTGATGACTTTTTATTAGTCAGGGAAGGTATAGCTTCTCTCAACTCACGTATAGTAATTGGAGCATTGACATAAAGATCATCTTTACGCTGTGGATCTTGATAGTCATCATTTCTTTCTTCATTTTCCCTGAAAATTTTATGATTTTTTTGTAGTTTGCTTGCATTCATTATATTAGCAAACATATCTACAAATGATTCTGCCTTTTCCGAATTGCTTGGTAATTCATTACTATCAAATTTGATTGGACAGTGTGGCAAATGAACACCATTTTTCATTTCATTAAACTTTTTCCACACCCTCTATAAGTCTTTATAGGTATGTGTTTCATTGGTGCAGAAATTAGACCAATATTCCCGTTTGACTTTCGCAATCGTTCTATTACTCATGACATTTGCTTTCTCTATCGGAGCATGCGTTTTTGATCCAGGATTTTGTAGGTACAATTTGTATTCTTCTGTTTTCTTGTCAACTGCTTTCTGGCATTCATCATTCCATCATACATTCCCTGCATGTTTATCTGATTTGCGAGCTGCATATTTAGGAATGGCATTATCAGCAGCATTTAGTACTGTTTCTGTAAATTTTGAGTAATAAATGCCTATGTCATCATCTTTAATGCAATCTATGTTTTGTGCACATAAAAAAGCTCTAAATGTTTCCCAGTCAGCAAAGTTATAATAATATTTAGGAATGACATCTTCATCTCTATCGCTAGATATTTGTTGATCATTGACAGTGGTAACAATGGGTGTATGATCACTCCCAAGCGTGTCACAAAGTGGTTCCCATGTGCAATTATGGGCCAAAGCAGGGGATATTAAAGATAGATCAATGGCAGTGGCTCTATGATTTGCATTGTTTGGAATTCTAGTCACTCTTCCATCGTTTAAAAGGTAAAGAGTTGAGTCTACCGTGTTTTCTAAAAATCTGTGACTGGTGATAGAAGTGCAATTTTTCTCCCAAAAAGGGGACTGTGCAATAAAGTCTCCTCAAATTAGCCACTTTTTGTTTGGATTTTGTATTGTACGAACCCATTCTGCGTTAATTTCTGTTGGGCCTTTTGGTAAGTAGACAGAAACAACATTTATTGTTAGTTGATCATTAAGCTTCAGACTTGCAGCACATGAAAGAATATTAGGATCATTCTTAGGGGCTGGGGAATCGCACACTGTATACCGTATTTTTTCATTAATGTAAATAGCTGTCTTAATATTTTATGTTCTATTTACTATCTCATGCACTGGTGGATAATAACAATTTATCAGTTTAGGTACGCTGTTTTGGTTTACATTCAAAGATTGTAAAATCAGAACCTGGTAATTAGAAGAAACAAGATGTTGAGTTAAATAAGACAGTTTTTTTTTTTTTTTTTTTTTTTTTTTATAGACCTGCAGTTCCATTGTAAAACCTTAATGGAAACTGTCTTTGTCATGATAAGGAAAAAAGGAGAATGTGAAGAAATTCGGTTATTTGTTTTAAAAATAACATGAATAAACCTCACGTAAAAATGATAAATATAACGCAGAGCAATACATTTAAATAAAAAAAGGGGAGTGGGAGGTGGGGGGGGGGGGGGGGGGGGGGATGTTAATCAATCAACTAAACAAGAAATTATGATAACAATATTTTGCGATGGCAACAAGTTTCAAAAATATAATACAAAGACAGTCAATAGCCAGTCATTGCACTGTTGAAACTTATACAAAGCTAAGACAAGTACTAAGCCTAGACAACATTTCTTATGGAAATGTAATTTTAGAGGAATCTTCAAGCTCAAGAAGTTCGAACATGTTCCATGATCTTCCATATCGTGGGTAAGGAGGGTATCTGCGGAGGCTAGGCTGTTGGGGTGAATGCCAGTGCTGGTGGTACATGGGAGGAGGAGAGCGTGATGTTCTTCGCGGTCTCTCCCAGAAAATGTCCCCCAGATGTCGGCCCACGTTGCCCCCAAGATGCTGGAACCACGGGGGTTGGGGTGGATGTCATCCCTCATGAATTTACCGTGGGTGGAGAAGTTAGAGTGGTTGATGAAAGAGACGTTCTGCATAGATTGTAACTCTTCACTTAGAAATGCGTTAAAAAGTTCTCTTTGACACCAAGTTGGGAGTCACGCACGGGGATGATTTTGCTGACAACAATTTTGATGTTGGGATGGTCAGCAGCGATGTTCTTGATTAGTTTTGTGAACTTTTGAGACGTGGTTTTGGGATCTGATGATCTGATGTCATTTATTCCACAATGAACAACATGCGTCTATATCTACTGGCTTGCCCTCCTGTTTTTCGATTACGGCTGTGGTATATTGAACAGTTTTCTGAATATCTTCAGTGGTACGGCATTTACCCGACCGAACGTACAAGTCGTAGGGCCAACCCAGTCTCTTTGTTTTGATACCACTGAAGACAGAATCCCCAAAAAGAATGACTTGTGGAAGCTTTTCCCTATTGTGACGCATTTCGAACATTCTTTTCTGCTTTGACGTCACGCGTGGACTTACTATCATTGACGTCAGTTTTCATCTCTCCAGGCGTTGAATGCCTGCCACCTTGCGCTGAAGAGTGAAGAGATCGAAACTAAGTACCAAATTCGTTCATTTTCGTTGTTTGTGTCTTGCCTGAAGAAGACCGAAGAGGTCGAAACGCATTGTGTTTTGTCTTGTGACTCGTTTGCCCACGTTTCTCTTGGCGGTTCGCTAACATTTATTTAAGATCTGTTTCGTTTTGTTTTTTGTTTTCTTTCTGCTCTATCGTTGCTCAGCCCGATGTTTTTGGTGCAGGGGTCAGTGGAGCAGTTCTTGCAGCATCCGCGAAAGTTTTTCTCGGCTTCATATGGAAACTAGGGAGTTCAGCAGAGGGGCATATTTCAGTCTTCTTTGCTTCTTTTTGTAAGACATTAAGACTCGGCGTCAAGTTTTTAATCGCATCGGTCTGGACTTTCACTGTCTTTTCTAGACTGTCAATACGCTCGAAAAGTGATTGAATCATTGACGAAACAGACTCACTAACCTCCGTCTGGGTGCTGATATCTTTTGTTTCCGTCTTCAGTTTATCTGGAGGTGAAGATTGTACCTCTGTCATGGAGCTCTGGGCCTGGTCCTGGCGTCCCAACGGTCCTAGCACATCTTTGTTTGGATTTTTAATGCTCACGCCTTTTCTTGGTGCCGTCTCTTCTTTTCTTTTAGCAACACTCGTTAGGCGATCACCCCAAACTTGTTGATCTTGTCGGCATAGGCATAGTGCCTTAGATCAGTAGAAACTTCAGCAGGCGAAATTACTTCTGCTGAGCTATCTCCGCCATCTTGAAGCGTCCGTGTGGTTGTGTGTGTGTGTGTGTGTGTGTGTGTGTAGCGCGCACAGCCTATGCAAAGGTTTCATTAATGGAATAATGCGACCTAGTACTCGTGAGAGTCGGACAGCTATGTTACGTAACAAATTCTTTGCTCTACGTGTACATCAGACCACTAAACCAAAAAGAAACAAACATACAAACAAAAACAACAACGACAACAACAACAACAAAAACAAAAAGAAAACAAACAAACAAACAAAATTTTTGTTAGAAAAATCTGCCAAGTGGATGAGACTTTATCAGATTTACAGCTAAATTGGCTAGACTCCACCCATTTTCTGGGTTGGGTCAAAAAACACTATGCAATGTTAAAGGTAGATTTTTAGACAACATTTTATCATGAAGACATTGAAAATATGCTTTTGTTATGGAACATTCAAGTAAAAAATGAGATACATTAAGGTTTTGACCACAGACACACAAAGGAGATGGTTTTAAAAACCTGCCTAACCAACCACCCACCTGTATTCTGTGTAATAAATTTCGATTCGGAATAGAACCTGGCGGACTTATACAGTGGCTGCTGGGGGTAGAAAGATCCCATCTGTTCTTCTGAATGGCAACTTCAAGGTACTGTGTTCTTCTCTGGTCCCAAAGTGCTTTTGTCAGAATATTGTTCATTTCAAGAACGGAATAAGGAATATACATAAAACTGTATTCGATTTGCACATTGAAGCCTCTTTTGCACAGGTATCAGCCAGTTCATTCCCTCGAAGATTACAGTGACCCATAATAATGTTATTTTAGAACCTCGCATTGTTAACTGGTGAATTGAAAATAAAATTTCACTGACGAGATCAGGACGACTTGATGTATTTTGAAGGCGTAAAGCCGTTAAAGCAGACTTGGAATCTGACAAAATCAGTATTCTTTCTGGTAAAACTTGCATATCAAGAATGAAATTACTAGCTTTCATGAGAGAAAATAACAGCAGTGAAAATAGAACAACCTTTGGTAATATGAAATCTTTTTTCAATGTTAAGGGAAGGTATCACGAAAGCAGCACCAACCTCAGAAGTACACGAAACTGAACCATAACTAAAACGAAACGAACACACACACACACACACACACACACACACACACACACACACACACACACACTCACACACACACACACACCACTCTCTCTCCTCTCCCCCTGTCTCTCTCTCTCTCTCTCTCTGTCTGTCTGTCTGTCTCTCTCCGCTTTCCTTTACGTTGGTATACAGTCTCTCTCTTCTCTCTCTCTCTCTCTCTCTCTCTCTCTCTCTCTCTCTCTCTCTCTCTCTCTCTTTCAGTGTTCTCATTAGCGTGATATGAATCTGAGTGTTGCAAAGAGAGTGCCACGGACTCACAGCTCCTGTCCTGATGTCAGTTCAACCCAAACCAGAGACACGCGACTGTGAGCCGGGCCCCCTCCCCCTCACTGTATGACTCGGGCAGTCTGATCATCTTCATGTTCTCAGCCTTTCACACTCGTGTAGATCATATGTGTGGCCCATCACTAAACAGTTAACGATGTGTCTGTTGGTACATGTTCCAAAGGCAGATGCTAATGAAACGTGCAGTGACATGTACTAAGTATACATTGTTAATGGGAGATGAGACCAGACAAAGGCAAATGCTAATGAAACGTGCAGTGACATGTATGAAGTATACATTGCTAATGGGAGATGAGACCAGCCAAAGGCAGATGCTAATGAAACGTGCAGTGACATGTATGAAGTATACATTGTTAATGGGAGATGAGACCAGACAAAGGCAAATGCTAATGAAACGTGCATTGACATGTCTGAAGTATACATTGCTAATGGGAGATGAGACCAATGTATGAAGTATACATTGCTAATGGGAAATGAGACCAGCCAAAGGCAGATGCTAATGAAACGTGCATTGACATGTCTGAAGTATACATTGCTAATGGGAGATGAGACCAATGTATGAAGTATACATTGCTAATGGGAGATGAGCCAGCAAAGGCAGATGCTAATGAACGTGCATTGAATGTATGAAGTATACTTTGCTAATGGGAGATGAGACCAGCCAAAGGCAAATGCTAATGAAACGTGCATTGACATGTACTAAGTATACATTGCTAATGGGAGATGAGACAGCAAAGGTAAATGCTAATGAAACGTGCATTGACATGTACTAAGTATACATTGCTAATGGGAGATGAGACCAGCCAAAGGCAAATGCTAATGAAACGTGCAGTGACATGTACTAAGTATACATTGTAATGGGAGATGAGACCAGACAAAGGCAAATGCTAATGAAACGTGCATTGACATGTATGAAGTATACATTGCTAATGGGAGATGAGACCAGAAAAGGCAAATGCTAATGAAACGTGCATTGACATGTATGAAGTATACATTGCTAATGGGAGATGAGACCAGACAAAGGCAAATGCTAATGAAACGTGCATTGACATGTATGAAGTATACATTGCTAATGGGAGATGAGACCAGACAAAGGCAGATGCTAATGAAACGTGCATTGACATTATGAAGTATACATTGCTAATGGGAGATGAGATCAGACAAAGGTAGTGGCTAATGAAACGTGTAGTTGTATGTATGAAGTATACATTGCTAATGGGAGATGACACCCAAAAAAGGCAAATGCTAATGAAACGTGCAATCACATGTATGAATAATACATTGCTAATGGGAGATGAGACCAGACAAATCATCATCATCATCATCATCGCCTATTACCCATCCTGCACAGCTTTATTTTCCCATCCCGCGCGAGACACTAAGTGAAAGGGCAAACAAACAAGACTTACACATTTCTGACCCAACATTTTGTCGCTGTAGTCCAAGCAGAGGCATGTATCAAACTTGTGTACTAGTTAACAAGGGAAAGTTAAATACCCAGAAAGTGATGACGTCATTTTTGCACAATTTTGTGTGTGTTGTCATTGTTCTAATACGTCCTGACCACTTGCGTACAAGCTTTCTTGCCGTATCTCCGTTATCTACAGGAAAATAAACCTAGTCAAGTTTGGTATTAAAAGAATTGTTGGGAATTCTCCAGTTCAGTCATCTCAAGAGTGCAGATATATTACATTTTTCATGACAGCCACTAATTATCACACCGACAGCCCCATTTGTAATGGCTGCTCAACAATACCGACACATTGCTGCCAGACCGGCAATGCACAGATGACATTCAGTTCACCAAGTACAGCGTGGTTAGCTGGCTGGTGGGGAGCGGCCTGCAGAAAACACCCCTTTCCCTGATCTGCATTCATGGCTTGGCCTCTGCAGCTGCGGGTGAACTGTAAACTCCCCTGCCTCTCAAAACTAAGTAACTTGCTCTGAACAGCCGTGCCTGGGGTACAGGCCGCCAACCAAGGACCTCCAGGCATCTCTGTCCTGGGCTCTTTTCTCCAGCTGGTTCCTAGTCATCCCATGTTCCTGATGTCTGCTTCCAGGTCCCTGTGCCAGGTGTTCCTTGGCCGACCTCTTTTTCGTTTTCCTTGGGGGTTCCATGTTAGGGCTTGTCTGGTGATGTTGCTTGCAGGCTTCCGCAGCATATGTCCAATCCAGCCCCAAAGTCGTTTCTTGATTTCCTGTTCTGAGGGCAGCTGGTTTGTTCTCTCCCAGAGCTCGTTGTTGTTGATGGTGTCTGGCCGTCAGATGCGGAGAATCTTGTGCTGGCAGTTGTTGATGAACACCTGCACTTTCTTGGTGTTGGCAACTGTAGTTCTCCAGGTTTCCGCTCTGTACAATAGAACTGCTTTGATGTTGGTGTTGAAGAGCCTGACTTTGGTGTTGACTGACAGTTCCTTGGAACTCCAGATGTTCCGTAGCTGTACGAACGCTGCCATTGCCTTTCCGATTCTTGCTCTGACATCGGCGTATGTGCCCCCCTGCTTGTCGATGACACTTCCCAGGTAGGTAAAGGCTTCTACTTCCTCTAGCGTCTCGCTGTCCAGCATGATCGAGTTGGTGCTGACAGTGTTGGCCTTGAGAATCTTGCTCTTGCCTTTATGGATGTTGAGCCCTACTTGTGCTGATGTGGCTGCTACGTTGCTTGTCTTCTCTTGCATCTGGTGTTGAGTGTGCGAAAGTAGTGCCAGGTCGTCGGCGAAGTCCAAATCGTCAAGCTGCGTCCAGGGTATCCACTGGATCCCATGTCTTCTCTGAGCTGTTGAGGTCTTCATGACCAGTCGATTGCCAATAGAAATAGAAATGGTGAAAGCAGGCAACCTTGTCTGACACCAGTCCTCACTTCGAATGCCTTCGTGAGCTGCCCTCCATGGATGACTCTACAGGTCAGAGCCTCGTATGAGTTTCTGATGATGGTGGTGATCTTGGCCAGCACACCGTAATGTCGGAGAAGCTTCCACAGGGTGTCTCGGTCTACGCTGTCGAAGGCTTTCTCATAGTCGATAAAGTTAACATACAGGGATGAGTTCCCCTCGTTCGATTGCTCAACAATGATGCGAAGCGTTGCAATCTGGTCTGTGCAGGATCGATCCTTGCAAAGCCAGCCTGCTGGTCGCAGAGTTGAGCATCAACAGGATCCTTTAAACTGTTCAAAATGACTCTGTTGAAAACCTTTCCTGGCACTGACAGCAGTGTGATTCCTCTGTAGTTTGCGCAGTTGCTAAGGTCGCCTTTCTTGGGAATCTTGATAAGGTATCCCTCCTTCCAGTCTGCTGGCACTTGCTCCTCTTCCAGATCTTCTTGAAGAGAGGTCAAAGCATCTCTACTGTAGTCTCTATGTCTGTCTTCAGCGCCTCTGCGGGGATGTTGTCAGGTCCTGCACCTTTCCGTTCTTCAACTGTTTGATGGCCCTCCCAATTTCTTCTTTGGTTGGTGCCCCGCAGTCTATGGGCAGGTCTGAGTCAGCTCTTGGATGTCTGGACGGTTCTCTGGCGATGGTCTGTTCAAGAGCTCCTTGAAGTGCTCAACCCATCTGTTCTTCTGCTGCTGTTCTCCTGTGAGTTGCTTTCCCTCTCTGTCTTTTATTGGTCGTTCTGGCCTCCTGTACTTTCCTGCCAGCTTCTTGGTGGTGCCATACAGTCCCTTCATGTTTCCCTGTTTTGCTGCTTGTTCAGCTTCTGTTGCTAGGTCATCTACGTATTTCCTCTTGTCTGTTCTGATGCTCTTCTTTGCTTGTTTGTTTGCTTCAGTGTGTTCTGCTTGTGCTTTGGCCTTCTCTGCTCTCGTTTGGCTGTTACTGATTGCCGCTTTCTGCTCTTTCCTCTGTTGGATCTGCATAGGCTGTCTGCCGAAATCCATTCTTTGTGTTGGTGCTTATTGTGGCCAAGCAGTTCCTGGCATGTTGATGTTACCGCCTCCTTGATCTCCTTCCACTTGTCCTCTAGTGTACCGTCTTCCTCTTCCAGTATTTCTTGCAGAACTTGAAACTTGTTGCATAGAGCTGTTCTATATTCTTGGATCTTGTTAGTATCTCTCAGGAGAGCTGTGTTGTACTTGTGTCGTACTGCATGTGCCGTCATCCAATTCTTCTTTAACTTCAGTTTAAGCTTGGCCACAACGAGGTGGTGGTCTGAAGCCACGTCTGCTCCTCTCTTTGCCCTCACATCCAGCATGGATCTTCTGAATTTCTTATTGACGCAGATGTGGTCAATCTGATTTTCTGTTGTGTGGTCTGGTAAAACCCAGGTGGCCTTGTGGATGTTCTTGTGGGGGAAAACGCTGCCACTGATGACAAAGTTGTTGAGTGCACGTAGGTCTGCCAGTCGTTTACCGTTCTCGTTCATGTCCCCCAGTCCATGGCTTCTCATGATGGTCTCGTACCCAGTGCTGTCCTTTCCAGTCTTGGCGTTAAAGTCCCCAATCAGGATGGTGATATCTCTCTAGTTGTGGTTTGTTTAACAGAGTGGGATAGCTGGCCCCACGCCCAACCCTCCTCCTTTATCCGGGCTTGGGACCAGCATGATTCCCAAAAAGGGTCTCCTGGCAGAGTTAGACCAGACAAAGGCGAATGCTAATTGTCATATTCCTTTATAGCGCCCAACAACTTGGATATTAGTAACACACGCCATACTTTTTTGTTTTGTTTTTGTTTTTGTTTTGGGATTGGGGGGGGTGGTGCTACCTGACACACACTAGGAATATGGTGACTCTCAAAGTTTTTGGTCGCTGTTTATGTCCACATCAGAATGTTCATTCTGAAATCTGTTCGTTTCACTATACGAACATCACTTATCCATAAAACTGCACCACAAAGCGTCGGGCATCTTTGTGTGCTGCACTTTCCAAGATAGGTACACCTCCGTCAAAGAGAGTGCAACACCTTTTCAAAAAGATAAGGCAATTTTGCCCAGAGACAGTTTTGATAACTTAATGTTTATTCTCCAGAGCGATGTCTTCTCTTTACAGATTCTTGGTTTGATAGCAATGCACCACAAAAAGATCGCACATAATTATAGTGGAGTTGAATTTTTGTTTTGAAAACAACATCGTGATGCAAAACACCACATAAATATCAGGATGTCATCATGACAATTTTCCTCAACTGATCACCCAAGAAATAGAGCTGAAGGCCTAGAGTGCTGCTGAACATAGCTCCAGAAAAGAAAACGGAGTGTTTGGGTTGAAGTGTTTTACTGAAGAGAGAGTAAAGTGAAACAAAACGTCAATCGGGTAAGGGATATAGTTCAGCTGAACGTAGCTATTCAGAGAACAAAAAAGAACAAGCAGGTATTAGGACTGAATAGTCATATTGAACATACAGCGATATGCAAAACAAAACAAAAACAAAACAAACAAACAAACAAAAATACCCGAGATATTGCTAACAAAATGTTCTATTGGTAACATAATAATGTGCCACCAAAGAAATCGAAATGTATTATAAGAAATGGAATGTTCCACTGATTAGGTAGCAGATTGCCGCAAAACGAACATACTGGTTGCAATACACTACTGAATGCAGCAAGTTACTACAAACGATCACCCAGTATCATGGGACATGTCTTCTGTTTAGCAGATAAAACGTGCAACACAAGAGGAATGACGTGCTTCAACGAACAGATAGCAACATGCCACAAATGTTCACCATGACATTGGGTGAGGGGTTCAACTGAATGCAGCAAGGCACCAACACCGACCATTCTGATATTGGGGTTTAAGCGTCGTGCTGAACAGAAAAAGGTATGCTTCAAAAGAGACCACTTTGAATTCTAGGTTGAAGTTTTCATTTGAACAGATAGCAATGTACAAGTAAAGATCACCAGAACATCAGGTTTGAAATGCTGTATTGAACTGGCAGCAGTATGCAACAAAAGAACGTAGCGTGGAAGTGTTCGTTGAAACTGTAGCATTGTACCACAAAAGATCACCGAGATGTAAGGGTGGAAGTGTTCTACTGAAATGACAGCAGTGCACCACAGAAGATCAACCAGATCTTGAGATTGAAGTGTTCTGCTGAAATGACAGCAGTGCACCACAAAATGTCACCCAGATATTGAGAGACACCACAAAGTATCACCTACAAATTTGGGTTGAAGTGTTTCACTGAAATGATAGCAATGCACCACCAAATTTCACCAACATAATAGGGTTGATTTGTCCAATATGATGGTAGCAATGCACCACACAAGTATCACCTACATCGTGGGGTTAAATTGTCCAATGAAATGATAGCAACGCACCACAACATATCACCTACATATTAGGGTTGAATTGTCTAATGAAATAGTAGTAATGGAACACAAAAGATTACTCAGATATTGAGATTGAACTGTTTTACTGAAATGATAGCAATGCGCCACAAAGTATCACGTACACAACAGGGTTGAAGTATTGTACGGAAATGGTAGTAATGCACCACAAAAGATCATCTAAATATTAAGCTTGAAGTGTGCTATTGAAATGATGGCAATGCGCAAGAAAAAAAATCACCCAAATATTAAGACTGAAATGGTAGCAATGCACCAGAAGCGATCAATTAGATATGAAGGTTGAAGTGTTCTAATGAAATGGCAGAAATGCCCCAGATCACCCTGGTGAGTGATTCATTGAAATGATAGCAATGCACCACAAAATATCATTCACATATTATGATTAAATGTGTTCTACTAACATAGCACCAATGCACCACAAAATGTCGCCCAGATGTTATGGTTGAAGTGTTCTACTGAAATATACCAGTGCATTACAAAAGATCACCCAAAGATCAAGGTTGAAGTGTTCTACTGAAATAGTACCAGTGCACCACAAAAGATCACCCAGAGATCAAGGTTGAAGTGTTGTACTGAAATAGTACCAGTGCACCACAAAAGATCACCCAGAGATCAAGGTTGATGTGTTCTACTGAAATAGTACCAGTGCACCACAAAAGATCACCCAGAGATCAAGGTTGAAGTGTTGTACTGAAATAGTGCCAGTACACCACAAAAGGTCGCCCAGATATAGGCTGAAGTGTTGTACTGAATAGTACCAGTGCACACAAAAGATCACCCAGAGATCAAGTTGAATGTTGTACTGAAAGTACAGTGCACCACAAAGGTCGCCAGATATTAAGCTGAGTGTTGTACTGAAATAGTACCAGTGCATTACAAAATATCACCCAGATATTAAGGTTGAAGTGTTCTGCTGAAATAGTACCAGTGCACCACAAAAGATCACCCAGAGATTAAGATTGAACTGTTGCACTGTAATGGTAGCAATGCACAACAAACGTTCACCCAGATATCAATGTTGATTTGTTCATTGAATAATAGCAATGCACCACAAAAGATCACCCAGATATTGAGATTGAAGTGTTCCACTGAAATGGTTAGCAATACACACAAGAGCTCACCTAGATTTTAAGGCAGAAGTGTTCCACTAAAACGACAGCAATGCATAAAAAAGATCACCTAGATCGTATGGTTGAAGTGTTCTTCTGAAATGGTCTAAATAGTCCCCACGACCTGGCTAGGTTACAAACAACACGAATTGAACTGAATCTCTCTTTTTGAGAGAGAGAGAGAGAGAGAGAGAGAGAGAGAGAGAGAGAGAGAGAGAGAGAGAGAGAGAGAGAAAGATGGCATTCTGATGGAAGATTTTGCACAGGTTTTGACATGAGTTTCACAGGCAGTAACACGTCATCAAAGACATTTCTCGTTTAAATTTACAACAAAACAAACAAACAACTGCTCCCATTTATTTTTCTTGGTTACCTTATTTGAGTATAACAATCGTTAACCTTTTTATGCCATCATTTCTGGGACATTGAGTGCTTTCCTTTCTCCCAAACATTGCCCAGAACGTTTCCCTGTAGCGGGAACCCATGACGTAGTACACAAAGATGTTGGAGGACGGCCTGATCAAGATCAACGCCTCCCCCATCCAGACACAGCATAGATATAAGTTATGATCGCGCTTCCCGTAGTCCACCTCAGGGAAAAAGAGACGAACCACGTTGAAGACAGTGAAGGGAGTTAAGCAGATGATGAAGAGGATAGAGCTGCCCACAAGCATCTTGGTCAGACCTACTTCACGGGAGGAGAAGGAAGAAGAGGCTTCTGATCGCCATTCAACGATGTGACGAAGTTTCATGATCGTCAGGACTGTTGCTATCATCACCACTACCATCGTCCCTCCAAAAACCCCAATACCCAGCACAATGCCTTCCATGATATCAACGAGGTTTTTGTTAGCCTTAAAAAACTCATCTTCAATAGGAGACATTATGCGTATATTGAATACGGGATCATACAAACATCCAATACGAAATCGGAGATAAAGAACGAATGACAGAGCATACACTGAGACATACACAAAAAATATAGCAACTGCCACGGTTCTGGTGCGTACAAGGCCTCGAAACTTAAATGGATTGAAAACGCAGAGACACCTCTCGACTGCAATCATGGCGGACAATACAGGAGAAGCATAATAGAGGCCTATGATGATTAGTAACCTGTTGTTGATGATAAAAGTCAGGTAGGGACCTATTCCTGGCCTTGAGAGGAATAGGTTGTACAGTTCTTCAGCTTGGAATACTGTTTGTACTATCAGATACAACCCGTCATTGAGTGAGAGGAAACACAGACATAAAGTGACACGATCCTTCAGACCTTGTTTGCAAAACACCGCCATGTTGATGGCGTTAGTGGATCCTCCAATCAGAAAGAACAGTAGCTGTATGTATTGCCTGAATCTCTGGACAAAGAGTCTCTCCTCTGCACTGACCACACTATCGGGGTGGTTCCAAGGGGAGAAGTCCATCTTGCTGAACGAGACCACCATGCAGCCCTCAGGAACTGACCAGTTTCTCGTGTCAGTGGGAGAGTAATCTGATTGGTTCGTTCTGGCGGCCATGTTGGTCGTCAGACCGATCAGCTGAACGGAAGTGTTCACCAGGGATCTGACAGGACTTGCCGTCATGATGTATCTGTAGACAAAACAAAGTTCTTGTGCTGAAAGACATTATCATTATTGTTATTATGAATACTTGTATAGCGCCTATCCTCGGCTAGAGACAATCTCTAAGCGATTTACAATCCGCATTCTCGTTTACATAACGGGCTGCCTGCTTGGGTAGAGCCGACTGAATAACTGCTTGCTGGCGCTTCATTCAGTTGTTTCCCGTGTCATACAGTCAATATCGTTCACTCCACTTCCTTACTTCATTATTTCCATTTCTCACGCAGGGTGCATGCTATGTGTAACGTGTCATCCATACCAACGGTCAAACTGGCCTTCTCTTCCGAAAGTTGGTGATGGGATTTTACGTGTGTGCAAGATGTTATGCGTGCGTTCACACACGGAACCTCGGTTTATAATCTCATTCAAGAACTGTTTGGGAATGGAGTCAGAACCAATGTTAACTCCGAGGGAAAAATCTCCCTGCACCGAAAGGGCCCAGGCGAGTTTCGAATCCGCAACCCCAGAATCCCCAAGATTACGAGTCCGGTGCTCTACCAACTGAGCCATTCCGGCCCCCTATGACATATGTTTATAGTTTCACTGGAAACCGGACACTGTACTCTACATAAAAGATGTTGGGCATACACAGAAGCGATTTTAAGATTGATGTTGTTTTCGTGACGTGAAAAATGTATGGAGACTCACATCCACTTAACAATTTAACCATACATACACACATGCACGCTCGCACGCACGCACACGCGCGTGAACACACACACACACACACAAACACACACACACACACACACACACACACACACACACACACACACACACACACACACTGACCTGAAGATGAGTAGCCGAATATAATGAATGTTAACATCAGATCACAAACCAAAAGAACACTTAAGTATCATTTGGAGGTTTATACACTTCTGTTAATCCTCGCTTATAATCAGATCGGCCTTGCTATTCAGTGGATTAAAACGGATTAGCTGGACTATGTTGGAAAAGAAAAACCGTCAATATGTATGCCTGGAATTAGTGCAATTCTTTTGGCTTTGAAATACACCATGAAGCCCCTTGTTTCTGTCTACCGGGGAATATTATTATATGCTGAATCTAAATCAGGGTTATATGAAGAAAGTCATCAAACGAGAAGTTTTAAGTTGAAATCGAAAAAAAAAACACCTCAACTTCTATTGCAACGTTGACAAGTAATCATTCATTTCATGTAACTTTCAACGATGAGATTTTGTCCTCGTCCTCAGCTCCCTTCTCCGAAAGTGTTAATATTTCAACCCGCAGAACGTTTTTAAGAAGACAAGGTGCGTATCGTGTAATTTTCTCAGATACTGTTTAGTACCAACAGTCGTGTAGGACTGACTTAGAAAAAAAAAAGAATGTCTTCTATGGCCCCACCGGAGAATATACTACTCACAAGAAGTTAAGGGCCTGAAATGATATCACTGTCAAAACCAGCTACAGCACCTATGACTCTTTGTATTGCCACCCCCATTCCGCCATGTTCAGCGTCTCTCACATCTTCTCTAGCCTCTTTCCGTGTGCTAGTCCACACATTTTTCGCGCCTGTCTACTCTCCCCCTTGCATTCGTGGGAAGACAAGACAAGACAAGACAAGACAAGACAAGACAAATTCTTTATTATCGAGGGTAATAGATAAGCAAGTTCATGCTTTTTTAAAATCCAGCCCTCGCCCAAGAGGGGAACAAAAAAAAAAGCGAAATGAAAAAATGAACAAACGACAAAAAACAAAACAAAAACAACAACAACAACAACAACAACAACACACACACACACACACACACACACACACACACACACACACACACACACGACACACACACACACACACACACACAAACAACAACAACCCAACAAACAAACAAGAGTCTGAACATACACAAAATGGAAATAACATCAAAGAAGTCTGAACATACACAAAATGGAAATAACATCAAAGGAACGTGACACACTCTCACTTTAACGATCCCCACCCAGAAAACGCCCCTTCCCAAACACCCACCCAAACACTTGTACACTTTCGCAAACAAGCAACACACCAACATACATAGTAAGCGGCGGGGTGAAGAAAGAGAGAGGGGGGGTGGAGAGAAGCGGAGAGAGAGAGAGAGAGAGAGAGAGAGAGAGAGAGAGAGAGAAGAAAGAAAGAAAGAAAGAGAGAGAGAGAGAGAGAGAGAGAGAGAGAGAGAGAGAGAGAGAGCGGAAGCGGGGGTATAGGGTGTGGGTGGGATGGGGGGGGGGGGAGAAAGAAAATACATTAAAGTACAAATACAAACGGGGAAAAAAGAGTCAAATAGACTTGAATACACACAATACATTAAATAACGAAATGCAATTAAGCGATATCATCAATGTAAAACATGTCAAATATCTTAACCCATTATTGCTGTGCTTCAAATGACACATGCAAGATTTCCGTCTAACACAGGCTTGTAATCGTGCAGTATTTTATTTCTATTCACTCAGACTTTTAATTGATTTAGGAATGAAACTGGTACAGGTTTATATATATATTATATATATATGTTTATGATTGCATTTCTTTGAACCCTTGGTGGTGAGAACACCACAGAATTATGGACTGTGGTGTGTCTCTATTTGACACCAAGAGCACAGACACAATCAGCCGTGTCTCCCTGATGAGTCCGATCCAGCGGACGAAAGGCCTAGGAGCAGGCAATACAAATAGATTGCCTTCGAGAGGGATTGTGGTTTCCTCAGGCGGCTAGTGAAGGGTTTCTCATATTTATAATATATCCCCCACCAATTTTCTTCATCCATTTTTTTTTTTTTTTAAAGTTCAAATCTTTGCCAAGTCATTACTATAATGACTGAAGAATTGTTAGCCTGCACTTGTTTTCCCCACTACTTAATTGTTCAGCATTATATATATATATATATATCTCTCTCTCTTTTTAACTTACTGAGCAGATGTCCTTTTAGGCGCTCTTTGAAAATATTAAACTTGAGATTTCTTTCAGAAATGGAGGCAAATTATTCCAATACGTACCACCACTGTATACGAGGCTTGATTGTAAAGGTCAAGTCTGGGCAGAGGCATTATTAACTTGTGGACGTGCCTATTGTCATTCGTCCGGAAACTGTTTACAACGGAGGGAGGTGCATTTCCATTTACCACTTTATGCATAAATATACCCTTATTGTAATGCATAAATATAGCCTTATTGTATTCAAGTTTTTGCCTTAGGGGAAGGATATCCAAAGATTTATAATCGTTTAGAGTTAATGAACTAGATTTTAAGAGAACTAATTTTTATCGCGCGCCTATGCAATCTTGCTAAAGGTTTCAGAATGTTTGCACTGGCTGAGTCCCATAAAGTAGAAGCATAGTCTATAATTGACTGTATATGGGCATGAAAGAATTGTTTTCTAGCATGCGTATTCAGAAAATGCTTTATTTTTGACAACTGAAATATTTTTTGGGATATTCTTTTGCATAGGTAAGCAACGTGATCGGACCATGATAAGTTGTTATCAATGACAACACCCAAAACTTTATGTATGTGTTTTTACTTCTTCGATTTTTTCACTAGAAACAAATATTGAAAATAAATCAGCAGGCATATTTTGACGTTTTTGTCTGCTAGTAATGTCCCTGCATTTAGTTTTTTTTTTGCATTAAGCGACACGTGATTGATTTCCGTCCATTTGACGGCACTGTTTAAACTATCTTGTAGATCGGACGTCACAACCTGCAAGCGAGTGTGGTTAGAATGCATAGAGTTGTCATACGCAAATAATGCGCAATCACATCGAATACGTAGCGGTAAATCATTTATATAGATCGAAAAGAGTAAAGGGCCAAGAACGGATCCTTGTGGAACACCATATTTTACTGGCTGCAAATATGATTTTGAGGAATTAACACATACTACCTGTTTTCGATCAGAAAGAAATGAGGACATGAATTGAAGTGTATTTTCAGAGAGTCCGTATAAAGCGAGCTTTTTTAAGGAGAAGAGAGTGGTTTATAACATCAAAAGCTTTAGCTAGATCAATGAAGACAACTCCTGTAAGTTCATTGTTATTAATGTTCAAGAGCCATTTGTCAATCAGTTGCGTAAGCGCGGTGTGGCAGGAATGGTTTTCCCTAAAACCTGACTGCTTTGGATGAATCAAATTATATTTGTTTAAATGGGTAACTAAATATTTTTGGATATGTTTTTCGAGCGGTTTTGAAAGAATTGACAGAACAGATACAGGTCTGTAGTTACAAGGGTTGGACGGATCTCCAGTTTTGTACAGCGGGACAACTTTTGCTTGTTTGAAACATTCCGGAAAACAGGTTTTCTCTATACATAGGTTATATATGTAAGTAAGAGAGTCTGTTATGACTGGTGCAGACAACTTGATTATATTGGGATCCAATTTGTAAATATCTTTGGTTTTCGATTGTTTCTGTGACATTAAGTATGCAAATACTTCGGGTATTGTTATGTAAGAAACTGACACATAAGATTTAATATTCTTTGACTTACAATATTCAGTTACTAATTCTAGATCATTTTCTTCCCATTCATCATTATTTATTAAGTTTTCAGCAATGTTAACAAAATAGTTGTTAACTGCATCAGGGGTAATAACTTTATTGCTAAGTTGTGTTTGTGAATACCCTTTGTTTGTCAATTTGTTGATTGCATTCCAAATAGTTCTTGAGTCTTTTTTTTAATTTTTTTTTTTATTGGATACCATCTCTTGAAAATATTTGTAGTTTGCTTTTCGCTTCATTGACGTCACAAAATTTGTCTGCCTTGCAAAACCAACGTCGTTTTTTGCTTTTAAAAGTTCTCTGATGTGTATTTCTTTATCTATTTCCGTTGATATCCACGGCGGTTTAAGATGGTATTTTACTCGTTTAGTTCTGATGGGTGCATGTTTATTGTAGATATTGGAAAATACATTAATCCAAACATTTGTTGCTTTTTCAGGATCGGTATAATGGTATATTTGGGACAGAGGAGAATGTAGCAGGTCAGATAAAAATAATTTTCGTTAAATCTGTTAAAACACCTATATAGGATAGATTTGTGACCTGGTTTTGGAATTTGTATCCCCCTCTTCCCCCAAGTAATACAAACTGGGGAGTGCAGTCGCTGAAGAAGAGATTTCCACAATGTTATGTTTAGATGTGACATAAATGTGGTCAATGAGAGTACTGGAATTAGTTGTAATTCGTGGTGGTCGATCCACAATCTGGTGTAAATTTAATGAGGTTTACATTTCGGTCCATTGTTTTTGAGGCTTTAATAAGTCAGTATTGAAGTCACCGAACATAAACATTTCTTCATTGTCAAGTACAGCGGCATCCATCATTCCACTAAAGTTATCAAACCAATTTGTTCTTTCAGCCGGATTTCGATATATGAATCCAACAAGTACGGGACTGACATGTTTTATTTTTATTTCTAGCCATATTGATTCGACACCAAACTGTTCCAGATTCCCTTTTCTGTTTTATAGTTATCGACTGATTATAGTAAACTAACAAACCTGTGTCCATTTTAGCTTTTGGATCTAGGCGAATAACTTTATAGCCAGGCACAGCTATATCAGAATCTAATGTACAGTCTGTTAATCGTGATTCTGGAAAACAAAACAGATGAAAGGGATTCCCGGAATTTTCTAAGATCGCTGATATATCAGTTAGCTTGCTTAATACACGGTTAATATTTAGATAGCCAATCCGGAGTCCTTCTTTACAAGGCCAGGTACTCAATGCAGACATAATGAGAACTAATGAACGAGAACAAATGAATGAGAGATTAATAAGCACGACTAGGAACAACCACGCACAAAATTATCGAGGGGTACAAAATTAAAAAAATATAGAAATAGTTTTAGTAAAGAGATAACTGATTGAATTATAGAAAGTTCACAATAGCTCCAAAACACTGAAATCAAGATTAAGCATACAAATTTCAATCACAAAAACATTTAATTAACTTTAACTATTATATACAGTGAATTACCGACGAGTGCAAAAAAAACAGCCGGCAATTGAAAGATCAGTTTCTTCAAAAGCAGTTCAGGCAAACAGCTTGCAGCACTACCTCTACACATTCTGTTGATGAATATTCATCCACCCACCCACCAACCCAACCACCCACTAGCAGCAACTATGATAAGAATACTGGGGAGTAAGGGGATGGTAGGGATGAGGCAAAAGAGGGGAATGAGGGCTGGGGGAAATGGAATGGAAAGGATTAACTTGTTTTTCGCGATCAGCGCAATGAATATACCATAGTATATATTACATGCAAATCCATTACTGTTACATGAACAAATGGCATTGAAATACATACGTTCTTGTCCCCACACAAGAAAACACGAGGTACTAGGTTTTAAAAGCTTGCTGTTGTGCTAGAATTTGAGAGGCCATATTGTTTATTAGCTGCACAGCAAAATGATTAAGCAGATCCCCTTTGATGCTAGAGCTTTGGGCAGGGAGGTCGGCACATGGATATTGGAGTACTTCAGGATTGTTGTACATTCTGCTGGCAAAATTTGTGTTCTCAACATTGGGAAAACTTTTTTCGTGACTGGGAAACAGAGGAGAACTCCTTTGCGTGTTATGATGCATGTGGTTAATTTCCTGTTTGTTTACACCGGAATAGGAGACCATTGGAATTTGAGGATACTGCATGGCTCTCTCATTAACATTAACAGGGAGAGGAAACAGGTATGGAAAGGCCGGTTGCTGGGGGAAGGACTTCTGTCTTAAGTCTCTAGGGTGAGAGAGTTGAGGGGCCGGGCCATGGTGGTGGGGAGAGGACAGCTCTCTGATGGCTTCAGGATAGAGGAATGGGTGGGACGGGGTTCCCTGGAGAGAGCCGGAATTATCCTTTGTGTCCCCAGAGCGAGGGAGATGGAGGGGAGGGGCATGATGATGGGGAAAAGACTTCTGTAGGAAATCCTGGGGATAAGGGAACTGATGGGGTGGAGCATGTTGTCCAGATACAGGCCTCTGACCGACATGTTCAGAAGGGAACTGGTAGGGAGGATTTTGTTGATGGGAACTCATGCCCTGGTCAACATTGACCAGAGAGGGAAGTGTACGATTAGGGACTTGCTGATGGGGGAATGGCATTGCATGCTGCAAGCGTTGTTTGGGAAGTGACGGGAAATGATGGGTAGAGGAGGAATGAGTCCATTCTCCATTATCAGTGACCTGTGAATACAGCTGTTGTACATTTTCTCTGGTCACTGACAGAGAACGACCATCTCGGACCTGGGGAAAACGACTAACACTTTGAATCCGTTCTGTGATTTCCTGATCTTGATTTTGGGAATCAAACTGGGTATTTCAGTAATTATTAACGGATCTTTTAAAATGATATTCTTCTTTCCAGTTTAGACGCGCATGCTTTAAATTCACAGCAAGCTTTGCTGTGCCTTTTGCACTGGGGTGGGTCAGGTTTTCGTACAATGCTAGGCATGGAGCCCTTGATGCTGCTGTGAAAGAATCATGGTTGTCTATGAAGAGAACATTCATCTTTTTACAGACATGACTCAGATTTTTGTTGGAGGGAAAGATTGCATTATTCAAATTATGGCGCCCTCTAGCGGGAATAATGGAAGTCATTGCAACAGAAGATCTTGGAAAAGCTGTTTTAACAGCACTGACTTCTTCGTCGTTCGCTCAGACAGGAACCCCAGATGCACTGATGAAGGCTGCCATCTGGCGGAGGCTCTCCAGAGATCCGTAGAGTTTCTCCCTTATCAGTTGGTCAGCAGACCAGGTCTCTGCTCTCAGGTTATGGTGTGTTGGACAGTCCTGTAGGAAGTGTTCCACTGTCATTGGGGCTGTACCACAGGGGCACACTGCAGACTCGCCAATGCGGAACCTTGTGAACATGTGATGGTGTAGCCTGGAGTGGCCCATCCTCAGCCTCACAATGTTTACTTGGTCTGGTCTGGGTAAGAGGTAGTAGGCATCTGTCTGGTTATAATCTGGATGTAGCTGAGGCCATCTTTTCCGCTGCTTCTCCTTGATGATCGTCTTGGCCTCTTCATAGGAGATTTCCTGTTCCTCTTGTGGCTGCTGTCCTCCTTCCTTCGCCAGTCGGTCTGCCTCCTCATTGCCTGCTATGTTGCAGTGTGAGGGTATCCACTGAATGACGGTTAGTTCAGTGGCCTGCTGCAGTCTGGCAAGGGCAGAGACAAGGGGGTTGAGGTCCTTGTTCTTTGGGTTCTGTGACAGCCTGCAGCACTGGCAGCACTGACTAATTTTGTCCAAGATTCTTTAGAGACAGGACCAGCGGGACAGATGTTTATCCCCACATGCACCAGTACAGTCTTGATCTGATCTGAAGAAGAAAGGGTCAGAAGCAAATTTGTCAAATGAGTCACAGTTAAGCCAGGAATACATAGTTTGTACATAAATTCCCCACGGAGGGCAAGTTTTCTCGGGTTGATAAACTTCAGTACAGAATCCCCAACAAGAAGTATAGAGGTGTGTGAAGAGAAGGTGACAGAAGGATGGCTATTTTGGGAATCAACTGATGGATTGACAATGTCGTTTGTTTTGTCACAGAAGGGAGACAAAGGGTGATTAACCTTGGTGTCAGACAAGGAACTAACGGGTGCCTTTGTCATGTCAGTGATAGGGGTTTTGTTGGAAATGTTGTCCTGGTGTGAGAGCGTCAGTAGTCTATTAGGATCACTGTCATTTGGTTCATCGTCGGCCAGAACTTGGAAAGAACTGTTTGTCGGTAAACTACAGACTACTTCTTCAGATTCAGTTTCACAGGTCAAGCTTGAGCAGGGCTCGTTTTTGTCATTATCTATTTGGGCAGACAGAGAGATTATTGGTGAATGTCTATCATGCTCATTTGTCAAGCCGGTAGCTATTTGATCAGTTTGAAGAGAGAGAGAGAGAGAGAGAGAGAGAGAGAGAGAGAGAGAGAGAGAGAGAGAACTAAGAACTCAAAATCAGAAAAGAGAGAGAGAGAGAGAGAGAGAGAGAGAGAGAGAGAGAGAGAGAGAGAGAGAGCCAAGGCGGGGGGAGGGCGGGAAAGGGTAGAAATGGTCCCATCTCCCGCTTTTTAGAGGCATTTTTCTTCTGTGCTGGAGGATCTACCCGATCTGGGGCCGTTTCCTTCTGCTTATATGGGAGTGCTTCTCATCAGCAGGCCAAGAGGATAAAGCTGCAAACCTGACAAACTCTTCATTTAGCGAAACAACCGTAACATGCTGGTCTTACTGACCTCTAATGTAGTGGAACTGTAAAGCACACAGAGAACTCATGGGGGGGGGGGGGGGGGGGGTTAGGGGGAGGAGAGGGGGAGAGAAAGGGGCGCCTTCCCATTAAATTTTATCTTTAGGATGGTCTTTGATGTTCGGATAATCCTCTCTATAAGGATGGAAGGCGGCGGGGCCTGATTTTACTATCATTTTTTAATCATGCATTCCTTGCATCAACCTTCGAGCTCTTCAGATGTGTGGGGTACAGTCTTTGAAATCGGAGACAGCTAAAGAAAAAAAAAAGAAATTTTTTTAATCCTTGTGGATCTTTACTTCTGGCTGCTGGCGCCCACAGACTATCTTTTACATCCCATTCTTCAGATTCCTCGACAAATTTTTAGACTGCTATTTTAATCAATCAACGCCGAAAAATAGCATGTACGTATCCACCACTGCAATTTCAGCCCACAATATCCTCCAGAAACACACACACACATACTACCATATCTCCCAGTATTTACCTCACACATAACTTACAGCTTTTCTCCGTTCCCCTCTCACTACACTCTCTCTGTTTTTCACATCAATCTATTGTTTATTCAGATACTTGTCCACTCCATTTCCTGCATTTGGTTTTCTTTTAATTTCATATACTATTTCTTCTACAAAAGCTTCTGTTCCACGTTCCCTCTTTCCTGTGCATATGTTGTGTAGGTATTTGTAACTATGCAGAAACACACACACACACACACACACACACACACACACACACACACACACACACACGTACACACACACACACACACACACACACACACACACACACACACACACACACACACACACACACACTTTCTCTCTCTCTCACTCACTCACTCACTCACCCTCTCTCTCTCTGTCTCTCTCTGTCTCTCTGTCTCTGTCTGTCTGTCTGTCTTCTCTCTCTCTCTCGCTCTCTCTCTCTCTCTCTCTCTCTCTCTCTCTCTCTCTCTCTCTCTTTTCTCCCAACCCTCTCTCCCAATCCTCTGCTCCAATACTACTGTTAACCTTTTGCTCTTTGATCATCCCTATTCTTTTTCACCTACCATTAACATTAATAACATTGCAATGTTTATCCTCACAACGTTCTCCCTGCTCCAGTAGCACTGTTACCTTTTACTTATTGACCATCTCCATTCCTTTCCCCCTATTATTACTGGTACTAACATTACTTTTATTACAATTACTGTCAGTGGCAATCTCATCACATCATTATTATTAGTACCATCACCACCACCTTCATATTAAAAATGATAATAATGATAATAAAAATAAAATAAACACACACACACACACACACACACACACACACACACACACACACACACACACACACACACACAACCTAACTAACTTCATTATCCATATTATCCCTGTTAGTGTTAACATCATCATCTTCATCACTATTATGACCACTATTATTATTACCAAGTACACACACACACACACACACACACACACACACACACACACACATATATATATATATATATATATATATATATATATATACTGCTCAAAACAATTTAAGAGCCACCTGCATTTTTCATATGGGTTTAAATAACGCATCGTAGCGTATAGAATTCAAAGCTTTTGTCCAATTGTTGTACTGAAAGTGTGACAACTGCTTCAACGCAAAACTGGTTTTGGCATGTGTTCAGTTGAATCGGAGTCTAGTGGGTTGAACGAGTTCACAAAAGAAACACCGAAATCACGAAAACATGGTCGCGGTTTGCGAGCGCATAACTGAGGCAGCAGAGTTGGGCTGACTGCAGACCGCATTGCACGTGCAAGTCGTGCCTTTACTGAACACATGGCAACTAGTTTTGCTGACCAGTGGGTATAAAATAGCCGCTTTTGGGGGTGTTTTTAACCATGCCACCAAGACGGAGATTAAATGACACTGACCGAGGAAGGGCTGTTGCTTGGCTTTAAGAAGGTGTAGGCGTCAGAAAAGTTGGTCGTCACCTTCAAGTGCATTATGCTGTCATCCAAAGACTCCATGACCACTTCAACGCCACCGGTAGTACTGCTGAACGAAGACGGTCTGGCCGGCCTAGGTCCACCACCAGACAGCAGGACAGACTGCTGGTTCTGACGGCGCGGAGACAAAGAACTGCCACTGCAAACAACCTCAGGTGACAACTGCGTGCTGCAGCGAACGTCAACATTTCTGACCAAACTGTTCGGAACCGCCTGAGAGAAGTTAACCTCTGAGCAGGATGGCCAGCTGTTCGACCTGTGCTGATGGTGGCTCACCGTAGGGCGCGACCGACCTGGTGCCGAGCTCATGTGGCCTGGACGAGGCAGCATTGGGCCCGGGTGATGTTTTCTAACGAGTCACGTTTTGCTCGGCTCTTCCACGATGGTCGCATACGTGTCTGGAGGCGGACAGGGGAACGCTACCAAGAAGCCAACATAATCGAACGGGACTGGTATGGCAGGGGTTCTATCATGGTGTGGGGTGGCATAGGAAGGAACTTCAGAACCCCCCTGTACCGAGTTGAAGGCAACCTAACTGGTGTGGGGTACAGGGACAACATTCTTCAGCCTCTGGTCCTGCCTGCCCTGCAAGCCCTGGGCCCTGACGCCATCCTCCAGGACGACAACGCCTGTCCCCACCGTGCCAGGGTGGTAAACGTCTTCTTGGAGGAGCAGCAGGTCAACCGCCTCGACTGGCCAGCGTCCTTGCCCGACCTTAACCCGATCGAGCACGCCTGGGACGTCCTGGGGCGCCTGCTTCATGAGAACCACCCTCCAGCAGCTCTTCGACTTCTTGCAGCAGGAGTGGAACAACATCCCCCAGCTGACTCTCAGGAGGCTTGTGGACTCTATGAGACAGAGATGTCTAGCTTGTATCCACGCTAATGGCGGCCATACTGAGTATTGACATTGATTGTCATTTGATTTGACTGTTCTGATTTCTGAAATGAAGGTGTTCATCAATTAAGCCCATGAAGTTGCTTTTGAGCAGCTGTTATTCGTTTATTTCTGATATCATTGTATCGTTCCATAGATAAATTTTCAATTAAATTGTTTGAAGAAGTTAGTTTGTTTTTCGGTTGAATTGTGTGTGAATGTTTTCAACTGGCTCTTAAATTGTTTTGAGCAGTATATATATATATATATATATATTTTAATCGGTATACCTTTTGTTACAACTTCATAGCTATTACAAATGTTATATTTACTATTATCATTAATATAATTATTATTCTTTACAATATTTCTGACATTCCAGCTTACCACTTTTCCAGCCTCCTATAGCGTCACTATCATTACTATATGGTTACAATCATGATTATTATCAAAACTATTAATATACATATCATAATTATTGAAATACCTATTAGATTCCATCCTTCCCATAATTTATGCCTTCCTTCTCCTCCTTGCTCTTCCTGTCCCCTCCACCTCCTCCTTCCCCCCTTCCCTTCCCTTAGTATTTGTATTAGTACTATTATTATCATTACTATTATCAATATTATAGCTATTAAATTTTTTCTTAAAAAAAAAAAATATATATTTCTCTATCAAGATTTTATTATCGGTACTATTATTACCATTACCGTTGCTATAGTTGTTAGCATTATCATCATTATTATCAATACGATTGTTCTTATTGATATTACCATCACTACCATGAACATCACCATTGCCATCACCACTAAGACCGTTGCCACGGCAACCATGCTGTTTAAGAATCCTCTAACCCACTCTCCTTTCTCCCATACTACAACTGCTATTGCCATATTATCACCAAAAGTGGTAGTAATCCTGTCTTTATTTACCATTTTCATATTTTGATCATCATCATTACCATTATCACTATTCCTATCAGTAATATAACTATCATCATTGCTACCTCGACTCACACATTGTCTCCTTGTTGACAGCCTCGATTTCATTCAACGCCCATCTTGCGCTGAAGTGAATGAAGATAAGTGATTGCTCGTTCATTTTTGTTGTCCCGAGCGTTTTGTATCTTGCTTGAAGAAGACCTAAGAGGTCGAAACGCGTCGTGTTTTGTCTTGTGATTCGTTTGTCTACGTTTTCTTGGCGGTTCGCTATTAATGACATTTAAGATTTGTTTAGATTTCCGCCTGCAGTCGCCTCACTTTGCAACTAGATCAAACATTTTCATTTGCGTTGTACTGTGTACTCGTCTTTGCTTTTAGAGAGACACTTTCCTATAGGCAGGAGGATTTCAGGGTATTTCCTGTCTGCGTATATGGTAGTGTTTCTCATGACCTAGTAACCAGGATGCGGCAGCACACCTGATGAACTCTTCATGGAATGAAACAGTTGCTGCTTGCTGGTCCTTCTGACTTCCCACGTTGGAGGAACGTTGAAACATACCGGACACTCGGTGGACAAGAGTTCTCATTTCATGTCTTCTTTCGTTTAAACGTAGGCCTGTCTTTTCAGAGTGAGAAGAAAAGAAAAGAAAGAAAACACCCCAAGGTTTCAGTAGGTCCCAGAGAAGTGCTGTTCTCAGCCGCCGAACCAAAACCAGCCAGTACCACGGCAATGTTTCTGTGGATTCTGCCGTCTCGTATCTAGTGGTCACTACGCTGTGGCATATGCCAGGGCGCAGTTATGTCCCTTGACGTCTTTAGAATGATATGGCTTCACTGACCTTTGCATTGCATTTTGCACAGGCGGAAAGCATTGCATTGGGCTAGGTTTTAATATCATTATTGTTTGTATACATTAATTCTCTCTCTCTCTCTCTCTCTCTCTCTCTCTCTGTATGTCTGTCTCTCTATCACACACACACACACACACACACACACACACACACACACACGTGCGCGGGCGCGCGTCCACGCACGCACGCACACACACGCACACACGCACGCTATATATATATATACATACATACATATGTGTGTGTATATATATATATATATA
>CM065747.1:15434895-15449895 GCA_033310375.1 Conus canariensis | reverse complement strand
CGACTGAGAAATGGCTCATTTATGGTGGAATGCGGAACAAAATGTCAATCGGATCGGCTCCTGAAATCAACAACTTTTGTCGACCGAAAAATCAAGGTGTCGCCTCACAAGAACCTGAGTTCTTCAAAGCGGATCATTCGCTGCCCAGACTTAAAAGGAGTATCGGAGGACGAGATAAGGTTCGAACTGAAATCTCAAGGAGTCGTGGATGTGCGAAGAGTCACAATTCGAAAGGGTTCAGAAACAAATACCCTCTTTCTGACCTTCTGCACCCCTTCGCTGCCACAGTCTATCAAGGTGGGCTATTTGAATGTCAAGGTTACCCTATATGTTCCATCCCCAATGCGTTGTTTCCGGTGCCAGAAGTTTGGCCATGTGCGGGACCGGTGCTCTGGAGAGGAGCTTTGTGGCGTCTGCTGCCAACCGAGCCACGAGATGCCGTGCGTTCATCCGGCGTGTTGTGCAAACTGCGGAGGCGGCCACCCCTCCTCCTCTAGAGAGTGTCCAGTTTGGCGCCAGGAAAGTAGCATCCAAAGGGTGAAGATGGAAAGAAGGATTCCATTCCACGAAGTGAAAAGGCTGGTTCTGGGCAGTCCGCCTCATCCTAACATGTCCTGCTCTCAGGTTGTTAAATAAGTTTCTTCAGTGTCTGTCTCCTGTCAGACAGACACCTTTTGTTTTTCTAAGACTCTGCAATCCAAACCATCTGCCCCCAGCGGAGGCAAGAAATCCGCTACCCCTGTGATAAGTTCAAACTCCCTCAGTGGTGGCATAAAACCCGCTGTCTCCCATTCTGTCCTGCAGACACAGGTTGGGAGACCCTCCACTCCAAAAACACCCCCTCCCCCAAAAAAAAACCCTGTTCCTCCCAGGGGCACTCGCGGCCCCCAAGCGGTGCCTCATCAAGGCACAATCCCAGGGAAGTCCTCTGGTGCAGAGATCATTGAGGTGGATGGCCAATCATCTGCCTCTGGAGCTTCCAAGAGAACAAAAAAGTCCAGAGAAAAAGCTTCAAGTCTGGAAACACAAAATCCATATTCTCCACTGCAGTCGGATGATGACAAGACAGCAATGGACTGAGAAGTCTGTTGTCATCACTCCATTCTCATGGATTCAATAATATCTCACTGGAACATTCGAGGTTTGAATTCTAATTTTGAAGAGCTGCAACTCCTCTGTCAACATCTAAAACCTGCTGTCTTTGCTCTTCAAGAGACTCAGATACGCTCTGACAAATCTTTTTCTTTTTCTGGTTTTAATGTTCTTTCTAAACCAGCACAGCCTTCTGCTGTCGGAGTGACTGGAGGTGTGTCGTTGCTTACCCACAAATCTCTTCTGTTCAGCCCTGTCTACCTCAGTTCTTCCCTCCAAGCTTTAGCTGCCAGAGTCTCTCTGCATAAAACAGTCACTATTTGCTGTCTATATCTGCCTCCTTCTGTATCTATCAGTCGACAAGAACTGGTCAGCCTGATTGAGGAGCTTCCACGACCTTTTTTGCTGTTGGGCGAGTTCAACGGGCACAATCCTCTTTGGAGTAGCGTTGATACTTCGTCCAGAGGTCTCCTTCTGGAAGACATCTTCTCAGAGCTTGACCTGTGTTGTCTTACCAATGGATCTCCAACCTTCCTCCACTCTGCTGTTGGTGCTCTCTCATGTTTGGATCTGTTGGTGTCCTGGACTATGAGTGGTCGGCACTTGACGATCTGCATGGGAGTGACCATTTTCCAATTGTTCTAAAATCCAAACCGACTGAAAGCTGCACTGTTCCAGAACATCTAAATTTCAACAACACGAACTGGGATATTTTTGCAGGAACTGTCCGTGGGGAATTCACAGAGGAAGTTCTACGAAGTCCGGATCCTGCAGAAACGGTTTCCAATATCCTTATAAAATGCGCCAAGGCCTCCATTCCAACTTCCTCAAACAAACCCCAAACGCCAAAGACACCCTGGTTCAATTCTGACTGCCAGCATATAAAACTCCAACGCAAACAAGCTCAACATTGTGTCTACCGCAGACCATCAGCGCCCAACGTTCGAGCCCATCAAAATCTGCGTGCAAAATCAAGATACGTTTTTAAGAGGAGCAAACGTCAGTCTTGGAGAGACTTTTGCTCCAAGCTGACAGCTCAAACTCCAAAAAAAAAGTCAGGAATATAATTAAGAAAATCAAAGGGAAGAACACCAACCCCTCAATTCATCACCTGAAACTGGCAGATGCTTTGATTACTGACAGACAAGCGGTCGCCAATCTTTTGGCTTCCACAATTGAAAACAACTCTTCTTCCACGAAAAAATCTGCTGCCTCTTTAAAAAACAAACATTTGAAAGAAAAAACTCCCTGTACCTTTCCCTATAACAATACTGAAGACTACAATCTACCATTTCCACTTGATGAGCTGAAGTCGGCTCTTCAGACATGTTCTGAGTCTGCTCAAGGTCTTGACGATATTCACTACCAACTCCTCCATCATCTTCCAGAAAGCTGTCTTTATATCCTCTTTCAAGTATACAATTATATCTGGTCTACAGGGTGTTTTCCTCCTTCTTGGCGGAAAGCCCTGATCGTCCCCATTCCCAAACCTGGAAAAGACTTATCCAACCTTTCAAATTATCCGCCCAGTAGCTCTGACCAGCTGCATGTGCAAACTCATGGAGAAGATGGTAAACTCTCGCCTGATGTGAAATTGGAAACCAATGGCCTTTTGGCTACAGAACAGTGCAGTTTCCGCAAATACCACTCTACAGTTGACGATCTAGTCCATCTGGAAACCACCATCTGAAACGCCTTTGTTAACAACCAGCATGTGCTGGCTATATTTTTCGACTTAGAAAAAGCTTACGACACCACTTGGAAATCTGTATCCTCATGGACCTGCACAATCTAGGTTTTCGAGGCCATTTACCTGTCTTCATCCAAAACTTTCTGGCTGATCGGAAATTTCAAGTTCGTGTTGGCACCACGCTGTCTGACATCCACGAGCAGGAGTTGGGTGTTCCCCAAGGGAGTATCCTTTCTCCTGCTCTCTTCAGCATTAAAATTAACGATATCGTAAAATCCGTGAACCGAGGTTTGAGTCCTCTCTGTTTGTTGATGACTTTGCTCTCTATGCAGTTGGAGCCTCCTGCACTGGTGTGCAACACCGACTGCAGCTCTGCGTCAACAAGATCCGTCAGTGGACCGAGGAAAATGGTTTTACGTTCTCGTCGACCAAAACCGAGTGTATTCATTTTCATAATTTTCGACAGTATTTTGCTGACCCCAAAATTCACCTGGAAAAATCTATCATTCCAGCTGTAAAAGAAGCTATATTTCTGGGAATCATTTTTGACCAAAAACTCAACTTCAAAAGTCACCTTCAACGTTTGAAAACCTCCTCTCAGAAAGCAATGAACATCCTGCGAGTCGTGGGCACATGGACTGGGGTGCCAACAAGAAAACCCTTCTGCATCTTTACAGGGCTCTGATCCGATCCAAACTGGACTATGGTTGTGTGTGTACGGTTCTGCCAGACCTTCCTATCTCAAAACTCTAGACCCGATTCACCATCAAGGGCTTCGACTATGTCTTGGGCGTTCCACACCACTCCTGTGTACAGCCTATATGCAGAGGCTGGAGAACCCTCCCTCTCCAACCATTGACTTAAATTATTCTTAATTACTGTTTGAATCTTTTTTCTGAACCGGAAAACCCTGCTTATTCTTGTGTTTTTGATCCCAAGTTCACCAAGAAATTCGAAGACAAACCTTTTCTATTCCTCCTCTGGGAATCCGTATTCGTCCTCACCTAAGTAATGCAGAGGTCAACCTTGGAGACATCTGTGACGACTCCAAATTTCCAGACGTCCCTCCTTGGACTTTTCTCACTCCAGAGATCCGCTTCGACCTGGCCTCTTACCACAAGGACTCGACCAGCTCTCTTGCATGTAACTCCTTTTTTGCAGAACTTTGTTCCAAATTCCCTTCATTCCACAAATATTTACCAATGGTTCCAAGTCTGAGGAGGGAGTCACTTGTGCCACTTACTGCTCAACGGCTCCCTCTCGAAATATGTCAAAACATCATTCCTTCAGACAGCTCTGTATACACGCTGAACTCACACGCTGGTCTTGGCTCTGAAAATTATCTTGGAGTCAAATCACAAAGACTTTATCCCCTCAGATTCCCTTTCTGCTTTGGAGGCCATTGCTGGCCGCAACCTCAAACACCCTCAACTATTGAATGTATTTGAACAGTACACTATTCTAAAAAACACAGGTAAAACATAGTTTTCGCTTGGGTCCCTGGTCACGTCAGCATTTGAGGCAACGAGAAGGCAGACCAACTTGCCAAGGATGCTACACATCTTGAAACGTGCAGATTTTCCATCCCGCGTATGGACGTGAAACCCAAAGTTGAAACTTACGTTAGAAACCTCTGGCAAGAGGAATGGAACACTCAGATGGACAACAAACTTTTCCAGATCCGTCTGAATCTAAAAGAGTTTTTACCATCCGCCACAGTGGCCATAAGGAAGAGACAGTTTTGTGCAGGTTGCACACAGGCCACTCCTTTTATACCCACTCTTATCTTTTATAAGGTGAAGAAGCTTCCTGGTGTATTCCATGTCATGTTCCACTCACAGTGAAACATATTCTTTTAGATTGTTGGGACTTGCACGATGTGAGACATAAAACACTTTACAGCAGAGTCCATGAAAACCCTGTTCAGAGATGTCCCACCTGAATGATCTTTGAGTTTCTGAAAGAGATTAACATTTTTCATCCGATCTAAGATTGGAAGAAAGATTTTTAACGAAGTTTCTGTACGTTTTTAGAAGATGCATTTTAAAGAGATGTGTGAAAGTTTTTTTTTTTTCTTTTTTCTTTTGAGATGACGTGTGAGTTGATTTTAACATGGTGACAGCCCTGATATGGCCCTTTGTGGTCGGCTGGGCTATAAGCAACATTACCATAACATTGCCATGTATGTATGTAATTTGCATGCTATTTCATATGTAAGCTTTTCGTGCATGCATTTATTGATTTACTTGTTCATGTATGTATGTATGTATGTATGTATGTAGTATGTATTGTGTATGCATGCATGTATCTATTATTTATGTCTGTCTATATGTACGTATGTGTGTATTCATTTATGTATGAATGTCTGTCTGTCTGTCTGTCTGTATGCATGTATGTATTACTTTAGGGGATGTAGGGTGGTGAGGTGTGGGCTAGACATCCCGCTCTGTCACGGAAAGTGACCGCATCAGTTACTGCCTCTCCTTTCCAGGTGTAGAGATTGCTGTGTGGCCCGCCCTTTGACACGCCAGACAAAGGAGGTCACTGCAGTATGGCCTCTCCTTTATCAAAGCGCCCTAGCAACACCTTCCCGCAGTGCCCCTGTTTCCACAATGTTCCAATCGTGGCGCGACCACGTATCCGGCGGTCACTGTCTGTCTCTCTGTCTGTCAAAAAGCTGCATACTCATGCACACGCGTGTGCACGCACGCACACACACACACGCATACATGTGTGCGCACATGGGATTACGTGTGTGTGTGTGTGTGTGTGTGTGTGTGTGTGTGTGTGTTGTGGTGTGAGAGTGAATGTGCGCACACATGTATGTGTGTGTGTGTGTGTGTGTGTGTGTGTGTGTGTGTGTGTGTGTGTGGTGTGTGTGTTTTGCTCTCTCTCTCTCTTTGTGTGTCTGTTTGTCACTGTCTCTCTCTCTCTGTTTGTGTGTGTGTGTGTGTGTGTGTGTGTGTGTGTGTGTGTGTGTGTGTGTGTGTGTGTGCGTGTGTATGTGTATGTTTTGCTCTCTGTCTGTCTGTCTGTCTGTCTGTCCTCTCTCTCTCTCTCTCTCTCTCTCTCTCGTGAGCCTTGCTGGCCCAGCAGAAGAATTAGCAGCGGTACAAGTAGTCAGTAGCCTAGTTTCTGTGAAGCCACTTTCAACTCTGAGAAGGCCAGTACACATTTCGGTCAGTACCAGCGTGTAGCTCACGCTGGCAAGGAAGCGTGGGAATGCGGGCGATGCGAGAGGGATGGGACTGGGGTGGGGGGAGGTGGGAGTGCTCCTGCCGGGAACGGAGAGAGGGCACTTGAGTTAAAAAAAAAAAAGTGGACCTGCATCGCCGGCTAAGAGGTAATGATTTTGGGTGCCGTAACCTCCCCCCACAAAAAAAAAAAAAAAAAAAAAAAAGCAAGGTAACAACAACCAACAATAACGAAAAAAAAAAAATCTCAGATTTTGAAAGACGACAGAAATTAATGATTTTTTTCTTGTCTATTTAATGCAGTTTCAAAATGGAGTGACTGATGGCGGAGAACGAAGTGATTTAGAAAGAGAGGGTGTTAGTTACCGCCAATGACATTGACAAACAAAGCACAGGACAAGACACGATGCATTTCGACCTCTTGGGTCTTCTTCAGGCAAAAAAACAGATCACATTTAACATTTAGGACAGTACAAACAAAGAACGAAGAGTGACTCAGTATGGATAACAGATGAGTCACTCTTCGTTCTTTGTTTGTACTGTCCTAAATGTTAAATGTGATCTGTTTTTTTTGCCTGAAGAAGACCCAAGAGGTCGAAATGCATCGTGTCTTGTCCTGTGCTTTGTTTGTCAATGTCATTGGCGGTAACTAACACCCTCTCTATCTAATTTTATTTAATGCAGTATCATTCCATGCACAGCAAGTATACATGATGAAAGAATTCAGGAAAAGCTGAACAGATGTGTCGACGATGCTTGTCCCGGCACATGCCACCAATGGGAACAGAGGACAAAGAGCAAAATTGTGATGAAATGTTGTCAGAGTGAGTGTTGCCAGGAAACGCCTATGTGACATACATTTCTGGCATGAAGGATCTAAAACTAGGTCTCCTGATTTTGTTCACAGAGTTGATGCAAGTGTCCATCCTTTGATCGCTACAACAATAAAATTAAAAGGATGATGCAGGATTAGCAAGCTGTCGGGAACCATTAAGCTTATGAACAAAGCCTTCCCTAAGCTGTGATGTGTTTTCAGCTTCAATGCATGTAGAAACATATTCCCAAGAATGTTGATTAGTTGCTGCATGGAGCAGTTAAACTTGGAGCATGACAAGGGAATCAACAGTCACAACTGGTGCAGAGATCTGAAATGCCTGTATTTTGATCGACATCGTGGTGTCACTCACACTTGTTCAGCACAAATGTACAAATAAATCTTCACAGATGTTTCGTTTTGCTAAACCAATGTAATATTTACCAGAATGATATGTCTATTGTTAGCATTTTTACACCACAAATCCAAATCTTGTCTGTGATTTTTGAATTAAAGTTCGATTTACAGAAAAAGACAAACCAGAGTTAACAAACAATATCTGTCAATGACAAAGATGATCTAATCTGATCAAAACAAAATGCAAACCTTTGTGTGAGTGACTCTCACACCACATAGTGTGAGCAACCCACATGCCATGGAAGTTGGCTGCTAATGTGTGATCATGCCAGTCCTGCCATCTTCTTCTTCTTCCTTGTTCACCTCCCATTAGATGAGCAGCCCGGTGTCCTCGATGAAGGCTGCCGTCCGTCGCAGTTCCTCCAGGGTGCCGTACAGCTTGGCTTCCACTGCTGTCTGTGTTGGCCAGTACTTCCTTCTGGATGCTGCATGCGTCGTACAGTCTGGAAGGATGTGGTCAGTTGTCATTGGTCCCTCACCACAGGGGCACTCTCCACTCTGTCCAATGCCAAATTTCGTGTGCATGTGGTGGAGCAGGCGATTGTGTCCAGTCCTCAGGTGCAAGATCTTGACCTGTTCCCATCATCCCAGCAAATGGTATCTGTCTTCTGGGTTGTCTTTAGGATGCTGGAGGCACCATTTTATTCCTTGCTGTGCCTTGATGATTGTCTTGATTTCATCGTATGACACCAGGTTGTTGGCCTGCTCCTTCTGTGCACTGTCTTTTGCCAGAATGTCCGCTTTTTCGTTGCTCTGATGCCACAGTGTGCTGGTACCCATTGTATTACCACTTTCTCCACTCTGGCACTCAGAGCAACAAGGGCTGAAGTGAGATGGTTCTGTTCTTTGCAGTGGGAGTTCTTGAGGGCTTGGGGCATGGAGAGAGCATCTGAGAACACCACCACCTGCCCTGTTGTTCTTGTGGAGTTCTGCGAGACCGCTGTGGCTGCCTCACAGAGGGCTTCTCGCTCAGCTCGGAAGTTGGTGGAGTATTTTCCTGTTGGGATTGCAATTTCTTCATCTCCGTCTTTGTATCAGAGGAAGATTCCAGCTCCACTGTCCCTCATTGCTTCTGTGGCAGAGCCATCTGTAAAGACATGGGTCCAGTCTTCCTGGGGGTACTGGTTGCAGATGTACTCCATGGCCAGGGCCTTCCTTTGGATGTCTGACTGTGTTCCTCTCTTCTCCACTCCTGGAATGCTGGTGACGACTGCTGGGAACACCTGCCTCTTCCAAGATGGGTTGGTGACATTGGACGGGATAGGCTTTGCTTCGTGTTCTATCAAGACTGGCGTTTGTCTTGCAAGGTGTCTTGACTGGTGGATGAAGCTGCCTCTTTTCAGCCGGCTCTTGGTGGGTCTGCTCATTCTGTTGTTCATTGGATGGTTTTCAAGGCGTTTGAATTTTGTTGCCCGGATGAGGATCTTTCTTTATGTCCCTTCTGTCCTCCAATGACTGCAGCCCATTGGTTTCCTCCATCTTCAGGATTGGGGTGGATCTCTTGGCGCCAGTTATGAAACGCTGAGCTTGGTTCTTTATCTGTTGAGATGGTCAAGGTTAGACTTTGCAGCTGATGCCCATGCTGATGACCCGTACTCAACTACAGGTCGGACTCTCCCCGTATAGAGTATCTTCAGGATATGTTCGTCAGCCCCCCAGTCCTGCAAGTTTCCTCATGATCGCCAGTCTCAGCTTGGCCCTGCTACAGCATCTGGTGATCTGCCGTTTCCAAGTGAGCCTGCAGTCAAAGGTCACTCCCAGGTAGGTAGGTGTGGGTTTCTCTGCAAGCCTTTGGTTGTTCAGTGTCAACTTTGCCTCTTGCTTCTTGCTGGATAGGCTGAAGACTGTGTAGGTTGTTTTGCTTGAGCTGACAGAGACAAGCCATTCCTTGGTCCAGTCGCTGATCTTGTTGAGCGCAGTCTGGAGGCGTACCTGTGCTGTAGTGGTGTACTCTTCAGAGCACCAAAGTACCAGGTCATCTGCATAGATCGCTCCTCTGACCCCTCTTGGCAGTTCTCTGACGATGTCATCTATGAAGATGAGGAACAGCGTCGGCGAAAGGACTCCTCCTTGTGGTACTCCCTGTCTCATCACCTTCTTCTTGCTCTTCTGGCCCTGAATCTTGACTCGGGCTTGGCGGTTGTGTAGGTACTGGCTAATCCAGGTGTACATCCTCCCAGACAGACCACATACCGTAGTTTGAGCCTGAGTCCGTCCTTCCAGACTTTGTCGAACGCCTTCTCCATGTCAATCCAGACAGCAAGCGTGCTCTTCTTTTCTTGGGAAGCGTCCTCAATGCTTTGAGTGATGAATGTGATCTGGTCTTCTGTTGATCTGTATTGGCGGAAGCCTGCCTGTTCAGGGCTCAGCAGCTGATACTCCTCAAGGTGCCAGACAAGCCTTGTGTTGACAAGTCTCTCCATCAGCTTTCCTAAGCAGCTTGTAAGGTTGATGGGTCTGTAGCTGTCAGCCTTCGACTTGTCCTTTCCCTTTTTGTGAATGGGGATCATGTCTGCTTCTATCTAACAATGTGGTACTGATCCTGTCTTCCAGCTGGAGTTAAAGATTGTTAGAAGGACTGCCTTGCTCTTCATCCCAAGATGCAGAATCATTTCATTTGTGATTCTGATTTTCGAAACTGTGAATGAAGTTTAAAAAAATCAAAAATTTCAGAATTTCATGTTAGTAGCAAAGGGGGGTGGGGGTGGGTGGGGGGTGACGGTGGTCATTTTTGACTAGGGATGATCAAATATTGCAGAGGAAAGCCCTAATATTGGTAATAATATATACGGAATATGCATTTTCTTCTTAAACCCCATTATTGTCAACTAAAACATAAGGGGGAGTGGGGGTGGGGGTGGGGGTGGGGGGTAGAAAGGCTTTCAGTCAAAAGCTGAACTTACCCTGTGCACTCCACACATTCCTTTAATTCCCTGGCTCCCGAATTTTGGCTTAAAAGGGTGGCAGATATGTAACAGGCATAAAGTATCCCCTTGCCCACCACTCTAAAAGTTATAGTTGCCAAGCAGACCATGGTCACCATGCACCTCCCCCCTCCCCAGACTCAACCTAAGTGGATCCACAATGTACCTTAAGCACCACTGGACACGTTTCTGGTTGTTCCCAAGAAAAGAACTCATTTGGACTATGAGTTATGGCCCTTGATTTAAGGGTACCCCCCCCCCCCCCTTGTATGCTGACCACATTCATCAATTTCAGTCGAATGTAGCTCATGTGAATGACCAGAAATTAACATTTCTGTTATTTTTGTAACTAAATCAATGACTTGCCGTCTTAAAAAAGCCAATATAGTATATCTTGGCTTCAGGGATGCACTACCTACTGAAACCGTCATTTTTACAATACGGACTGTATGTCATCTGCGATACATTGAAAATGATAGAAAGCAGGGCTTTGGGGGTGGGGGGGGGGGGGGTTGTTTTCATACACAACAACAATGCCTTTGGGCCATTTAGAACCAATTAGGGCTCCCTAGTCCCGTTTTTTATAGGTACAAAATTAAATGTATCTCCTATACCCCTAAATGTGCGATTTCGACAAAAAACGACACGACACGCTTTAACAGAACAACATTGTTGTTATTTGCAAGAAGCATCGCTGCGAAATAAAATATATTATATTGTAGTGCAATACAACAGTAATATGCTACAATTTGCAGTTCTAGATGTGATTATCTTTGATAAATAACGAATTTTCTACATTTTATATGTACATGTATAATGATAACACTACTACTTGGAAATTGCATGCATATGCATCTTAACCAAACAATGGTTTGATTTGTACTACTAATGTTCTTTGTTGTGTTTGTTTTTTTGTGTGCAGGTGAATGAATCCTCTGGTGTAATGATCAACTGAACATGGCGGCAAGAAAGCGAAAATCATGAAGACAGCCCTGTTGGTGAAGTGTGTGTCATTCATTTCAGCCATTCTAACAAGAGATCATTTGTTCACCTCTCTAACTGCAAAGGACCTCAGAATAGACTGATAAAACTTCAAGACATTCTGCAAAAAAGACTATGAAGCCAACTGGATTCTCCATATTGGATGGAAGGGGCTTGCAATTGCGTTCCAGATGATTTACGGCCAGAATACGGCTACCATCGTGACTGTTACCAAAGGTTCACTAAAAACCTTGATAGACTGGAATCATCTTCAGAATCACAAACAATACCTCTAGAGCAATGACAGTCTGGGCGTTCTTCTGGCTCAGTGGAAACAATTATCTTTAAACCAGACTGCATATTTTGTAATAAAGAGGGGTTGAAAGCAAAAAAATCACAGAATGCTTGGACAACTGAACCTACATCCAAGTTTGAACGTGAAGGATGGAGCACAGGTCTTGAAGTTGCCTGAGCACAAAAGGACGAGCAAACTATTGTGCAGAATCAGAGGATTTGACCTGTTTGCCTGTGAAGCCCGTATCACCCTTCCTGTCTAAGAAGTATGTCAGAGATCCTGCAGCATGGCAGAGTAAAGACGGTGCGTCAAAGAGAGATCAGAAAAACCTGGAAAAGTAACATAAGACAGCATCTGACAGAGTCTGTTTAAGAATTGAAAGAGAGGTGCTTCAGCAGCAGAAGATATTGAGACTGTCAGACCTGTGTGATAATATACCTTTGCCATGAACGAGACAGACCACCCAAATAGACATTATAGGGCTGAAAAGCTAAGGCGGAAGTTGGAGAAGAGTGAGACATACGGGCACAGATTACCATTTGCTTCACCTCACAGAAAAGGTGGGGAGTTTCAGTCTTTGACTTGTGTACAGTTCAGGAATGAAAACTGACAGAGCTGTCATTCTAGCATACGAGCTTGGCTCAACCAACATGCTGAAAGGTGTTGCCCTGTATCTACGGACAGTAATAACAGAGGCCTTCGAGAAATCAGAAAGTTTGCCATGGCCACCAACAGATGAATTTCTACAGCAGCGTGATATCCTACCACACGATCTTCAGAGATTTCTTAACTATCTCTTGGCTGGCCAAACATAAGACCACACTTCAAAAGTACAAAGACTCGTTACTTCACTTGGCCAGATCATCCTCAGAGCCGTCACTAAGGGTCACTGGAAGCTGCCAAAACACATTCTTTTGTGCATGACATTGCGTCACTACTACTTTATCATTAATAGGTAAAGCATGTAATACACAGACTCAAATCATGGATCATAAAATAATCTCTCCTCCACCTCCTCTGCTCTGTCTGTCTGTCTGTCTGTCTGTCTGTGTCTGTCTGTCTGTCTGTCTGTCTTCGTCTCTCCCTCCCACACACACACACACACACACACACACACACACACACACACACACACACACACACACTGAAAAGAAAGAGGAAAGGAAAAAGAGAGAGACAGAATCAGAGAGATATAAACGAGAGAGAGAGAGAGAGAGAGAGAGAGAGAGAGAGAGGAGAGAGAGAGAGAGAGAGAGAGAGAGATACAAACGAAGAGAGAGAGAGTCCTAAAAAAAAGTAGTATGAAAATGCGTATCTCTCCAGTGCGTCTGATGCAGACGGTGAAATCTGTGAAATTAAGTCACATTCGCGGCTCTAAGTTGCTTTTGAGACATTGAGATGGAAACAAACATTATGATAGAAACGAACCTTTTAAGCTTTCTACTGAGTGTTTTGTATCTTGCCTGAAGAAGACCTAAGAGGTCGAAACGCGTCGTGTTTTGTCTTGTGATTCGTTTGTCTACTTTTTTTTTCAGTGCGCTATCGCTAACATTTAAAATTTCCACTGCAGTTACGACAGATGGTGGACGCTGCTATAGCCTAGTGTGGCAGCCATCGCTTTTTGCCGCAAATGTAAGAAAGTGTCTGTAGCAGGGCGTTTCCCAGCGATTGATTGGATGTGCCAGCAGTCACGATATCGAGCCTGGGAAGAGTTGAAGAAAGAAAAAGATTACCTGAAGGTGTGGATGGGACCAGAGAAGTACTGTCCTCAACTGCCGAACAAACCAGCCGGGAGCTGTCCTGCACCACCCTTGGAAGCCTGCGCTCTGTTCACAAAGGGTGCAGGCACGCACCGGGCATTCCAGTAAGACGTCAGGGGACATAATTGCTCTCTGGCAGATGCCATTGTATAATGGCTACTTTTGGGTGTCTCCTTCACTTTTGCTCTTCGAGCTTGGGAAATTGCAGACCTTCGCCAAAGCGTAACGAGTCCTGGATTCGCCCTTTCTGCCAGGGGAAGTAACTGTTGGCACAGACTGAAAGACTTATTCCCCGTGTACTTTCTGTTTGAATAGGATATGGAAAGTACGTAATGTCAAAGTTTATGTTTACTCGAAAATTCAGATTTTTGATAAAAAAAAACATCCTGCTTTGTAGACAAAAATGAATTCGTAGCAGTCATTTCACATTGACTATATCTGTGGTGACTTGGCAGCAGTGCAGTGTCTCCTCTGGTGAGTAGCTTCATTACGTGACTCTGACTGGCTCTGGCCAGTGAATTACGTACTATTATGCGTTGTGCCTGCTGACAAGTTTCTGCAGAACTGTTGACATGTGATTCATGACAGTGTATATGTGCATGTTGTAAGTAACAAGTTTTATTTGTTAGAGTGAATTCTTTTCTTGATGTGTACAGTGAATTTTATGTAGCATGGTGCAAGACTTTGAATAAGATGATGGAGCTTCTGCTGAACTCTTCTTGTTCTACTCACTGTACTGTCAGAAAGTGAGTACTTTGTGTCGAGTATATCGGGAACGAGTCTCTCTCTCTCTCTCTGTCTGTCTGTCTGTCTCTCTTCTCTTCTCTCTCTCTTCTCTCTCTCTCTCTCTCTCTCTCTCACACACACACACACACACACACACACACACACACACACACACACACCACACACACACACACACACACAATTAGAATGCTTGTGACATATGCTTTCGTACTGTCTGTTCATCATGGAATCAAAACTGAAATAGACATAGAAGCACAATACCCCTAATTTCTTGAGTACAAAGTATTGTTTTAGACTCTCTAAAAAGGGCAACATCTACTGTTTCTGGGGAAACTATAAGCAGTGCTCGTTCACTCGTCCAAGACCAGAACTGTTTAATACTATTTTGCCTTGCCAAACCTTTTTTTTTTTTAGGCTGCCATTTTCCTTTATTCATCCCCAATTTTGGCGTCCCTCGAACCCCTCTTCCACTCCTTGACCCCACTTCTCAAACTTACAGAGCTTTTTCAACACGCATATGACTCATCCACTCGCTGTCTTCTCTGTGTCATCTGTTCTTCAGCCAATGGTAAGGACCCCGACATGCCATTGCGCACAAACTGACAGTAAAGTACCCACAAAGCGTTGAAATGTCTTTGTGTTCTCAAAGACTTCGTTTCATGGTTCAAACGCTTCTCCTGCTTAAAATTTACGATACTGAATATTCAACACATGAACTCGAACACCCTCCCCCCCACCCCCCCACCCTACAGACTTACACATCTTGAACAACTTGCATTCAGACTTACGTTTTGACCAGTCGTGTGATTTCCAACAAACCGTCTAAGATTCTTGTACTTCCTGACCACCCTACTACAGCTGTGGAGGACTTCAGAACACTCAAAGCACACTACCACAGTTGTAGTAGATTGGATCCTCAAACATTGATTAACACCTCCTTCAGAGCTGTGAGAAACCTGATGAAACCTTTAACAGTTCTCTTTAAGCCTGATTATATTCAAGACACATTTCGAAAGCTAGTAAAAATGCAATGATATATGCGTACTTTTGTATGATTATTGACGACCTAAACATTGGAACAATTCC
>CM065747.1:15422395-15432395 GCA_033310375.1 Conus canariensis | reverse complement strand
GACGAACATTAGCTTCTCTGTCTCACATACACTCGTGTAGATCATATGTGTGGCCCATCACTAAACAGTTAACGATGTTTCTGTTACATGTTATTGATGGAACGTATCTGAATTGTAAACGGCTCGTTTCACTCTTTTAGCTATTTGTGGCCTGTCACTCAGTCACAGGTGAAATGCCTGTGTCACATGACCGTTACTTTCAGCGCTGATTACTTAGGAAGCTCTCCCAGGAAAGACAATAGCGCAAGCCAGACAGAAGTGGTTTAAGGCGCATGACCTATCCAACGCTTCCATCACCTATCAGAGTTTAATATTTCAAGTTCAAAATTCCCCTCTTTTCACCACAATTCCTCTCTCTCTCTCCTTCTCTCTCCTCTCTCTCTCTCTCTCTCTCTCTCTCTCTCTCTCTCTCTCTCCCTCCATCTCTCTCTTCCAGATTTTCTGACCACCCTGCTCAGTACCCTCCCTGTTCATCTTCAAGAAAGAGTCTCAGATTCTGTTGCCCCTCATGCCCTGCCGTTTAAGTGACCTGATTTTCGATTTTCTCTCTACGCCTGTGCTCCCGAGGTGGGTTCAGACAAAGTTGTCATGACTGGAACATTCATATGGATCGTCGCTGGGTGGTATGTGGTGGTGGATTTTAAAAGCCAGCTTTCAACAAAAAGTTGCCACAATTACTGTCGTCAGATGGTTTGACAGGTGATGTCCAGCCTACGATGGATCAGAGTAGATACCACTGAGCGCCGACGCATTGACTCGAGAGCGCAGCAGTGTCTCCTCAAATGGATTGCCTGATGGGGACTTGATCTGCATCGTTTCCTGCCGGGGGACTGTGGCCCTGGAGTTGAGACAGGAGGAGTTTAGAGGAGACCGTGAACGGAGTAGAATGAGCTGCGTGCAATTAAAATCACTGAGGAGGGATGAGGGGGTAAGGTGGGGGTGTGGAAGCACAGCTTTATTTTTCCATCCTGAATGAGACACTTAGTGAAAGGGCAAACAAACAAGGCTTTACACATTTGTAATCCAATATTTGTATTGCTGTAGTCTGAGCAGAGGCATGTATCAAACTTGTGTACTACTTAACTATGGAAAATTAACTTCCCACAAAGTGATGACGTGATTTTTGCACAATACTGTGTGTTTTGTCATTGTTCTAATATTGCCTGACCACTTGCCTAAAAGCTTTCATGCCGCATCTACGTTATCTACAAGAAAATAAACCCAGTCGAGTTTGGTATTAAAAGAATTGTTGGGAATTCGCCAATTCAGTCATCTCAATAGCGCAGATATATTACATTTTTCATGACAATAACTAATTATCAAACCTATAGCCCCATTTGTAATGGCCGCTCAACAATGCCGAACACATTGCTGCCAGACCAGCTATGCACAGATGACATTCAGTTGGCCGAATACAGTGCGGTTAGCTGGCTGGTGGGGAGCGGCCTGCAGAAAACACCCCTTTCCCTCACCTGCATTCACAGCTTGGCCTCTGCAGCTGTAAACTCCCCTGCGACTCAAAACTAAGTAACTTGCTCTGAACAGCCGTGGGAAGGGAATGGCGAAGAGGTTTGGGGGGGGGGGGGGGGGGGCGGGGAAAGAATTAGAGGGGAGGAATATAGGGGTGGAGGTGGGGGATGGGAGGCATGGAGGAGAATACAAAGAACAAAAGGCTTATGAACCATATGAAGAGAGAACAGGCAGAAAGTACCCAGTGGAGACGTGCAGTGACATGTATGAAGTATCCATTGCTAATGGGAATTGAGACCAGCCAAAGGTAAATGCTAATGATCATATTTCTTTATAGCGCCCAGCTACTTGGATATTAGGGGGGGGGGGGGGGTAGGTGGGGTTGGGGGGGGGGAAGGGGGTTGGCTTTGGGGTTGGGGGTGGTTGGTGCTACCTGACACACACTAGGAACATGGTCTCTCTCAAAGGTTTTTGGTCGCTGTTTATGTCCACATCAGAATGTTCATTCTGAAATCTGTTCGTTTCACTATACGAACATCACTTATCCATAAAAATGCACCACAAAGCGTCGGGCATCTTTGTGTGCTGCACTTTCCAAGATAGGTACACCTCCGTCAAAGAGAGTGAAACACCTCTTCAAAAAGATAAGGCGATTTTGCCCAGAGACAGTTTTGATAACTTAATGTTTATTCTCCAGAGCGATGTCTTCTCTTTACAGATTCTTGGTTTGATAGCAATGCCCCACAAAAAAGATCGCACATAATTATAGTGGAGTTGAAGGTTTTTTTGACAATAACATCGTGATGCAAAACATCACATAAATATCAGGATGTCATCATGACAATTTTCCTCAACTGATCACCCAAGAGAAAGAGCTGAAGGGGCTGCAGAACACAGCGCAACAGAAGATAACAGAGTGTTTGGTTTGAACTGTTTTACTGAAGAGAGAGTAAAGTGAAACAAAACATCAATCGGGTAAGGGATTGAGTTCTGCTGAATGTAGCTATTCATCGTAAAAGAACAAGCAGGTATTAGAATTGAATTGTCATACTGAACATACAGCGATATGCAAAACAAAACAAAAACAAACAAACAACAATAACAACAACAACAGCAAAAATCCCCGAGATATTGCTAATGAAATGTTCCATTGGTTAGATAATAATGTGCCACCAAGATAATCGAAATGTATTATACGAAATGGAATGTTCCACTGATTAGGTAGCAATTTGCCGCAAAACGAACATATTGGTTGCAATACACTACTGAATGCAGCAAGTTACTACAAACGATCATCCACGTATCATGGGACATGTCTTCTGTTGGGCAGATAATACATGCAACACAAGAGGAATGACGTGCTTCAACGAACAGACGGCAACATGCTACAAATGTTCACCATGACACTGGGTGAGGGGTTCAACTGAATGCAGCAAGGCACCAACACCGATCATTCTGATATCGGGGTTTAAGCGTCGTGCTGAACAGAAGAAGGTATGCTTCAAAAGAGACCACTTTGAATTCTAGGCTGAAGTTTTTATTTGAACAGATAGCAATGTACAAGTAAAGATCACCAGAACATTAGGCTTGAAATGCTGTATTGAGCTGGCAGCAGTATGCAGCAAAAGACCTTAGCGTGGAAGTGTTCATTGAAACAGTAGCATTGTACCACAAAAGATCACCGAGATATTAAGGTGGAAGTGTTCTATTGAAATGACAGCAATGCACCACAGAAGATCAACCAGATCTTGACATTGAAGTGTTCGACTGAAATGGTAGCAATGGACCACAAAATGTCACCCAGATATTGGGATACACCACAAGGTATCACCTACAAGTTAGGGTTGAAGTGTTTCACTGAAATGATAGCAATGCACCACTAAATTTCACCAACATAATAGGGTTGATTTGTCCAATATGATGGTAGCAATGCACCACACAAGTATCACCAACATCTTGGGGTTAAATTGTCCAATGAAATGATAGCAACGCATCACAACATATCACCTGCATATTAGGGTTGAATTGTGCAATGAAATGGTAGCAATGGAACACAAAAGATTACACAGATATTGAGACTGAAGTGTTTTACTGAAATGGTAGCAATGCACCACAAAGTATCACGTACACAACAGGGTTGAAGTATTGTACGGAAATGGTAGCAATGCACCACAATAGATCATCTAAATATTAAGCTTGAAGTGTGCTATTGAAATGATGGCAATGCGCAAGAAAAAAAAATCACCCAAATATTAAGAGTGAAATGGTAGCAATGCACCAGAAGCGATCAATTAGATATGAAGATTGAAGTGTTCTAATGAAATGGTAGAAATGCACCAGATCACTCTGATGAGTGATTCATTGAAATGATAGCAATGCACCACAAAATATCATCTACATGTTATGATTAAAGTGTTCCACTAATATAGTACCAATGCACCACAAAATGTGGCCCAGATATTAAGGCTGAAGTGTTGTACTGAAATAGTACCAGTGCATTACAAAATATCACCCAGATATTAAGATTGAAGAGTTCTACTGAAATAGTACCAGTGCACCACAAAAGATCACCCAGAGATTAAGATTGAACTGTTTCACTGCAATGGTAGCAATGCACAACAAACGTTCACCCAGATATCAATGTTGATTTGTTCATTGAATAATAGCAATGCGCCACAAAAAAAATCACCCAGATATTGAGATTGATGTGTTCCACTGAAGTGGTTAGCAATGCACCACAAGAGCTCACCTAGATTTTAAGGCAGAAGTGCTCCACTAACACGACAGCAATGCATAAAAAGCTAGATCGTATGGTTGAAGTGTTCCACTGAAATGGTCTAAATTGTCCCCACGACCTCGCTAGATTACAAACAACATGAATTGAACTGAATCTCTCTCTTTGAGAGAGAGAGAGAGAGAGAGAGAGAGAGAGAGAGAGAGAGAGAGAGAGAGAGAGAGAGAGAGAGAGAGAGAAGATGGCATTCTGATGGAAAGATTTTGCACAGGTTTTGACATGAGTTTCACAGGCAGTAACACGTCATCAAAGACATTTCTCGAAAGCAAACAAACAAACAAACAACTGCTCCCATTTATTTTTCTTGGTTACCTTATTTGAGTATAACAATCGTTAACCTTTTTATGCCATCATTTCTGGGACATTGAGTGCTTTCCCTTTCTCCCAAACATTGCCCAGAACGTTTCCCTGTAGCGGGAACCCATGACGTAGTACACAAAGATGTTGGAGGACGGCTTGATCAAGATCAACGCATCCCCAATCCAGACACAGCATAAATATAAGTTGTGATCGCGCTTCCCGTAGTCCACCTCAGGGAAAAAGAGACGAACCACGTTGAAGACAGTGAAGGGAGTTAAGCAGATGATGAAGAGGATAGAGCTGCCCACAAGCATCTTGGTCAGACCTACTTCACGGGAGGAGAAGGAGGAGGAGGCTTCTGATCGCCATTCAACGATATGACGAAGTTTCATGATCGTCAGGACGGTTGCTATCATCACCACTACCATCGTCCCTCCAAAAACCCCAATACCCAGCACAATGCCTTCCATGATATCAACGAGGTCTTTGTTAGCCTTAAAAAACTCATCTTCAATAGGAGACATTATGCGTATATTGAATACGGGATCATACAAACATCCAATACGAAATCGGAGATAAAGAACGAATGACAGAGCATACACTGAGACATACACAAAAAATATAGCAACTGCCACGGTTCTGGTGCGTACAAGGCTTCGAAACTTCAATGGATTGAAAACACAGAGACACCTTTCGACTGCAATCATGGCGGACAATACAGGAGAAGCATAATAAAGGCCTATGATGATTAGTAGCTTGTTGTTGATGATAAAAGTCAGGTAGGGACCTATTCCTGGCCTTGAGAGGAACAGGCTATACAGTTCTTCAGCTTGGAATATTGTTTGTACGGTCAGATACAGACAGTCATTGAGGGACAGGAAAAACAGACATAACGTCACACGATCCTTCAGACCCTGCTTGTAAAACACCACCATGTTGTTGACGTTAGTGGGTCCTCCAATCAGAAAGAGCAGTAGCTGTATGTACAGCCTGACTCTCTGAACAAAGAGTCTCTCCTCTGCACTGACCACACCATCGGGGTGGTTCCAAGGGGAGAAGTCCATCTTGCTGAACGAGACCACCATGCAGCCCTCAGGAATGGACCTGTTTATCGTGTCAGTGGGAGAGTAATCTGATTGGTTCGTTCTGGCGGCCATGTTGGTCGTCAGACCGATCAGCTGAAAGGAAGTGTTCACCAGGGATCTGACAGGACTTGCCGTCATGATGTATCTGTAGATAAAACAAAGTTCTTGTGCTGAAACACATTATCATTATTATTATCATGAATACTTATATAGCGCCTATCCTCGGCTAGAGACAATCTCTAAGCGCTTTACAATCCGCATTCTCGTTTACACAACGGGCTGCCTATCTGGGTAGAGCCGACCGAATACCTGCCTGCTGGCACTTCATTTAGTCGTTTCCCGTGTCATCCAGTCGATATCGTTCACTCCATTTCCTTACTTCATTCTTTCCATTTCTCACGCAGGGTGCATGCTATGTGTAACGTGTCATCCATACCAACGGCCAAACTGGCCTTCTCTTCCGAAAGTTGGTGATGGGATTTTACGTGTGTGTAAGATGGTACGCGTGCGTTCACACACGGAACTTCGGTTTATAGTCTCATTCAAAGGACTGTTTGGGAATGGAGTCATAACCAATGTTAGGAAAAAATCTCCCTGCACCGAAACGGCCCGGGGGAGATTCAAGGTTTATACACTTCTGTTAATCCTCACTTATAATCAGACCGGCCTTGCTATTCAGTGGATTAAAACGAATTAGCTGGACTATGTTGGAAAAGAAAAAACCACCAATACGTATGCCTGGAATTAGTGCAATTCTTTCGGCTTTGAAATACACCATGAAGCCTCTTGTTTCTATCTACCAGAGGATATTATTATGTGCTGAATCTAAATCAAGATTATATGAAAGAAAGTCATCAAACGAGAAGTTCTAAGTTGAATTCGAAAAAAAAAAACCCTCAACTTCTATTGCAATTTTGACAAGTAATCATTCATTTCACGTAACTTTCAACGATCAGATTTTGTCCTCGTCCTCAGCTCCCTTCCCCGAAAGTTTCAATATTTCAATACGCAGAAAGTTTTTAAGAAGACATCGTGCGTATTTATGTCCCACATCGTGTAATTTTCTCAGATACTGTTTAGTACCAGCAGTCGCGTAGGACTGACTTAAAAAAAATTGTCTTCCAGGGCCCCACTGGAGAATATACTACTCACAAGAAGTTAAGGGCCTGAAATGAAATCACTCTCAAAACTGCTACAGCACCTATGACTCTTCATACTGGCACCCCATTCCGCCACGTTCATCGCCTCTCACATCTTTTGTAGCGTCTTTCCGTGCTAGTCCACACGTTCTTCGCTCTCTCTACTCTCCCCTTTGCATTCGTGGGAAGAGAGAGAGAGCGAGAGCGAGCGAGCGAGCGAGCGAGCGAGAGAGAGAGAGAGAGTTTTCTCCCGTCCTCTCTACTCCCCCTTGCATGCGTGGGAAGAGAGAGAGAGAGCGAGAGCGAGCGAGCGAGAGAGAGAGAGAGAGAGAGAGAGAGAGAGAGAGAGAGTTTCTCCCGTCCTCTCTACTCCCCCTTGCATGCGTGGAAGAGAGAGAAGAGAGAGAGAGAGAGAGAGAGAGAGAGAGAGAGAGAGAGAGAGAGAGAGAACTCAGAACTCAGAAAACTTAGAGAGAGAGAGAGAGAGAGAGAGAGAGGGAGACAGAGAGAGAGAAAGAGACAGAAAGAGAGACAGAGAGAGTAAGAGGGGGGGGGGGGGGGGTCGAAAACGGTAGGAATGGTTCAATCTCCCGCTTTTTAGAGGCATTTTTCTTCTGTGCTGGAGGATCTACCCGATCTGGGGCCGTTTCCTTCTGCTTATATGGAAGTGCTCCTCATCAGCAGGCCAAGAGGATCTAGCTGCAAACCTGACAAACTCTCCATTTAGCGAAACAACCGTAACATGCTGGTCTTACTGACTGTTGTGGAACTGTAAAGCACACAGAGAACTCAGCACTGACTTTTTTCTTTTTTTTGGGGGGTGGGGGGGGGGTGGGGGTGGGGGGAGGGGTGGGAGGGGGGGGGAGTGGCGGGAGTGGGGGGTGTGGAGGGGGAGAGAAGGGGGCGGCTTCCCATTAAACTCAAGCCTACTTTTTAAACAGAGCGTTATCTTTAGGATGGTCTTTGATGTTCGGATAATCCCCTCTATAAAGATGGAAGGCGGTGGGGCCAGGTTTTACTATCATTTTTAATCGTGCATTCCTTGCATCAACCTTCGAGCTCTTGAGATGTGTGGGGTACAGTCTTTTGAATTAGGAGACTGCTAAAGAATAAAAAAAGAAATTGTTGTAATCCTTCTGGAATTTTACGTCTGTCTGCTGGCGTCCATGGACTTTGTCTTTTATATACCATTCTTCTGATTCCTCGACAATTTTTTAGTCTGTTATGTAACCAATCAACACCGAGAATTAGCATGTACCTATCCACCACTGCAATTTCGGCCCACAATATCCTCCAACAACACACACATACTACCATATCTCCCACTATTTACCTCACACATAACCTACAGCTATCTTCCTTCTTTCCCCTCTCACTACACTCTCTCTATTTGTCACATCAATCTATTGTTTATTCAGATACTTGTCCACTCCATTTTCTTTTTGTTCTTTTGATTTCATATACTATTTCCTCTACAAGAGCTTCTGTTCCATCTTCCCTCTTTCTGTGCATATGTTGTGCAGGTATTTGTAAGTATGCGGACACACACACACACACACACACCGCGCGCAGCACGCACGACACCACACACCACCACGCACCACACACACACACACACGCACACCACCACGCACCACACACACACACTTTCTATCTCTCTCTCACTGTCTCTCTCTTTTTTTCTCCCAACCTCTCCCAATCCTCTGCTCCAATACTACTGTTAACCTTTCACTCTTTGATCATCCCTATTCGTTTTCACCTACCATTACTACTAATAACATTGCAATGTTTATCCTCACAACGTTCTCCCTACTCCAGTGGCACTGTTACCTTTTGCTTATTGACCATCTCCATTCCTTTCCCCCATATTATTATTGGTACTAACATTACTTTTATTACTATTGCTCTCAGTAGCAATCTCATCACATCATCATTATTAGCACCATCACCATCACCTTCATATTAAATATAATAATGATGTTGAAATAACACACACACACACACACACACACACACCACAACACACACACACACACACACACACTACCAACAAAACAACTAACTTATTATCAATATCTTTATTAGTGTTAACATCATCATCTCTCACTATCATGATCACTATTATTATTACCATTACCACACACACACACACACACACCACACACACACACACCACAACACCACACACACACACACACACACCTCATATATAATATATAATATATATAATATTAAATCAGTATACATTTTGTTACAACTTCATAATGATTATTCTTTACAATATTTCTGACATTCCAGTTTACCACTTTTCCAGCTTCCTATAGCATCACTATCATTACAATATGGTTACGATCATGATTATTATGAAAACTATGGATATACATATTATAGTTATAAAAATACCTATTAGATTCCATCCTTCTCATGATTTATACCTTCCTTCTCCTCATTGCTCTTCCTGTCCCCTCCGCCTCCTCCTTCCCCCCCCCCCTTCCCTTCCCTTAGTATTTGTATTAGTACTATTATTATCATTACTATTAACAATATTATTGCTATTAAATGTTTTTTTTTTTTAAAATTATATTTCTGTATAATGCTTTTATTATCAATACTATTATTACCATTACCGTTGCTATAGTTGTTAGCATTATCATCGTTATAAATCAGTACGATTGTTATTAATATATATTATTGATATTACCCATCACCACTTCACATCGCCATCACCACTAAGACTGTTGCCACGGCAACCGCTCTCCTTTCTCCCATACTCGCTCCTTTCTCCCATACTGCAACTGCTTTTACCATATTATCACCAAAGTGGAAGTAATCCTGTCTTTCTTTATTTTCACACATTGTTTCCTTCCTGACAGCCTCGTTTTCATTCAACGCCCATCTCGCGCTGAAGTGAGTGAAGGCAAGTGATTGCTCGTCCATTTTCGTCGTCTTGAGTGTTTTGTATCTTGCCTGAAGAAGACCTAAGAGGTCGAAACGCGTCGTTTTTTTTGTCTTGTGATTCGTTAATCTACGTTTTCTTGGCGGTTCGCTATTAATGACATTTAGAATTTGTTTATTAGATTTCCGCCTGCAGTCGCCTCACTTTGCAACTAGACCAAACATTTGCGTTTCCTCTGCACTGTGAAATCGTCTTTGCTTTTAGAGAGACACTTTCTTATAGGAAGAAGAATTTCAGGATATTTCCTGTCTGCGTA
>CM065747.1:15412395-15414895 GCA_033310375.1 Conus canariensis | reverse complement strand
GATTGGGAAGCACTGTTTACTCAGACAAAGATTGTAAATATAAGTACGAGTTTCAGCCACAGTAAGCGCGGATAGCATCATTATTTTTGTCCATCAGTTCCATCAATGCCACTGATTGCTCTCTGCTTTAATCATAAGAGAGAAGCGAAAACTCCATGAACATCTATGACTCGAATGTCTAAAGTTAAATGGGTATTCTTTTTTTGGCTGTATTTCAGCAGAGAGAGAGAGAGTGGGAGAAAGAGAGAGAGAGAGAGAGAGAGAGAGAGAGAGAGAGAGAGAGAGAGACAGGCAGACAGACAGACAGACAGACAGACAGACAGAGAAAGAGAGATATTCAGATTCAGATGATTTATTCATATAACAGGCCAAGGCCCCTAATGAAGGGGTATGTGAACACACACGTACAATAGTTACATGAAATTAAATTATGGAACGAAACAAGAATCATTAGAAGGCAATTACAGGAAGCAAAAATTTCTCTATACTTAAAGGCTTTGTACAAAACAAAGATATTTTTAACAACTTCTGCATAAGTAGATGAACAGAGTAGGCTCAGTTTAAACAAAGATGGCTGTCAGTAATAATTGAGCTTAATAAACTTTTCTCTGATGCTAATGAAAGCTGGACAGGACAGGACGAAGTATGATCTGATTTCAAGGACAAAGCAAATCACAATTAGTACATGTTGGATATCCAAAATAAAGGGTGGCCAATGCAGATATTCCTATTCTGAATTTTGCTGTTACATGTTTTAGGTGCCTATCTATATCTAAGGTTAAGTACGTTTTCAGGTCACGAACATCGCAAAAATTCCCGTAGAAATAAAATCTGTCACTGTTATGAATACGATCAGTCCATTTCTGCCATCTGCAGTCAACCAGCGGTCAAAGATGTATGCATGTATGTATGTATGTATACAATTTGCATGCAATTATGTATGCAAGCTTTTTGTGCATGCATTTATTGATTTATTTGTGCATGTATGTATATATGTATGTATGCATGCATGTATGTGTACATGCATGCATGTATGTATGTATTTATGTCTGTCTGTCTATATGTATGTATTCATTTATGTATGAATGCCTGTCTGTCTGTATGTCTGTATGCATATATGTATTACTTTAGGGGATGTAGGGTGGTGAGGTGTGGGCTAGACGTCCCGCTCTGTCACGGAAAGTGACCGGCACCAGTTACTGCCTCTCCTTTCCAGGTGTAGAGATTGCTGTGTGGCCCGCCCTTTGACACGCCAGACAGGAGGTCACTGCAGTATGGCCTCTCCTTTATCAAAGCGCCCTAGCAACACCTTCCCTCAGTGCCCCCCTTTCCACAATGTTCCAAATCGTGGCGCGACCACGTGTCCGGCGGTCACTGTCTGTCTGTCTGTCTGTCTCTCTCTCAAAAAGATGCATACTCATGCACACGCGTGCGCGCGCACACACACACACACATACATGTGTGCGCACATTCACACACACACACACACACACACACACACACACACACACATAATCCCATATGAGCGCACACACACTGACTCAGGGATCAATCGCTCTGTGTGTGTGTGTGTGTGTGTGTGTGTGTGTGTGTGTGTGTGTGTGTGTGTGTGTGATTGATTTAAATTAGGGTCTGTTCACAACGATGGTGATATTAGACTATTAAAAAAAAAAAAAAAAAAATATATATATATATATATATATATAAATATATATAAAAATGTGTATGTATGTAAGTGCATTATATGAGTGTGTGTGTGTGAGTGCGTGTGTACGTGTGCGTGTGCGTGCGTGCATGCCCGCGTGCGCACGCCCGTGTGTTTTGTGTGTGTGTGGTGTGTGTGTGTGTGTGTGTGTGTGTGTGTGTGTGTGTGAGAGAGAGAGAGAGAGAGAGAGAGAGAGAGTGCGCGCGCGCGCGTGTGTGTGTGTGTGTGTGTGTGTGTGTGTGTGTGTGTGTGTGTGTGTGTGTGCGCGCGCGTGCGCGCGTGCGGACACAAATACATGAAAGTTTGCCTATTAACGACCATAACAATAATTATAAACTGAAAAATCAATTACAACAAATGAATAATAACAGAACTTGATATAGCCTTTGCTATATCAATCATTTTGGGGCTGTAAAGTATTTCATGTAAAGCCCCTAAGGAATCAATGTCTATCTTTAGAATATTATATAAAGATGTTAGAACTGGACATTCAAAAAGAATATGTTGAATAGATAATGGGAGACCACAAGCGCAATCTACATCCTTAGAAAATTTGGTTTCCCACGAGTTTAAACGCATTTTATAAATTATTCTGGACAATGATCTTTGACATAATAACATTTTCGTTTTTGCAGGAAGTTTTTCATTGTTCATACAATTTTCTAATAGAGAACTGATTTCATGTTTATCCAATTTTAATCTACTATCTGGATTTTTTCTAAGAGCACCCTCTTTTGCTAATTTATCAGCTATTTCATTTCCATAGATACCACAATGGGATGGGATCCAGCAAAA
>CM065747.1:15403715-15406215 GCA_033310375.1 Conus canariensis | reverse complement strand
TTTTTTAGACATTGTCTTCAGTTCGTCTTTCCCTGGAATGGTGCTCACCTGCACAGCAATTCAAACACAGATGGATGTTTGTTTTTGAGCACACACACACACACACACACACACACACACACACACACACACACACACACACACACACACACACACATATACACACGCACGTGCGTGCGCGCGCGCGTTCGCATACGTACGCTCGCACTCGTGTGCAAAATGCGAGTCTGAGAGAGAGAGAGAGAGAGAGAGAGAGAGGAGAGAGAGAGAGACAGAGACAGAGACAGAGACAGAGACAGAGATGGAGAGAGAGAAGGTGGAGGAGGAAGAACGAGAAAGAGAGACAGTCAGACAGGGAGGGAGAGGGAGGGAGAGAGAGAAATGGAAAGAGAGAGAAGGTGGAGGGAGGAAGAAAGAGATAAAGAGACAGTCAGACAGACAAAGACGAAGAGAGAGAGAGAGAGGAGGAGGAGGAGGAGGAAGACAGAGACAGACAGACAGACAGACAGACAAAGACACAGACAGAGACAGAAACAAAGAGACAGAGAGAGATAGAGACAATAGCACAGACAACCAGACTGTCAGACGCAGACACGGGGCAGACACACACAGACAGATCTGAGCACTTACATGTCCGTATTTTCTCAAATATTGTAACTCTGGATGATCGTCGGCCGAGTAATGCTCAGGTTCCTGAAACCGACATCTGTATGATAAAATGATGTGGACGACGATATGACGATAATGGTGGTGATGGTGGTGATCATAACGATGATAATGACACTTCCAGCGGTCACTAAAACAGCGGAAGCAACGTACATTTGTTTCAGGATACTGAAAATACGAACTGTCCACGTCTACGTCATTCGACAATTAACAGGCTGTTCTATGACAACATAAACTTCATGCAGTTGTTTGTTGATTCGTAGACTAGCTCCTCAGGATTCACGTTCAGTGGACACTTGGAATCATGTTGTTAGATGTGCTTGGATCTCCCATCGGATCCAGATCACCCTCACGGATCTTCACTGAAATTTACGCCCTTTGGTCCAAATTTCATCGTTCTCCCGACGTTTGGTTGAAACTGGTTCAGTGCTAGTTGCGTTTCCTCGCTTGCAAACACACGTACTGTCTGGAATGGTATAACAAGACACCCCCTCCCCTCCCCCCCCCCTCCCACTCCCCTTCCCTCCTAGGAATGTTGAAATAAATGGACGAGCAGTCTTCCATTTCACTTGCAACAAAAGTCAATGTTCTGAATCCGTTTCCCTCATCCTTAACAACCCACATTTCCCCTACACTTGCCAACCCGCATTTCCCCTACACTTGCCAAACCGCATTTCCCCTACACTTGCCAACCCGCATTTCCCCTACACTTGCCAAACCGCATTTCCCCTACACTTGCCAACCCACATTTCCGCTACACTTACCATTCCACATTTCCCCAACACTTGCCAACCCGCATTTCCGCTACACTTACCATCCACATTTCCCCTACACTTACCAACCCACATTTCCGCTACACTTACCATTCCACATTTCCCCTACACTTACCAACCCACATTTCCGCTACACTTACCATTCCACATTTCCCCAACACTTGCCAACCCGCATTTCCGCTACACTTACCATTCCACATTTCCCCTACACTTGCCAACCCGCATTTCCGCTACACTTGCCAACCCGCATTCTACCTACACTTGCCAACCCACATTTCCCCTAGACTTACCATTCCACATTTCACCTACACTTGCCATTCCACATTTCCCCTACACTTGCCATTCCGCATTTCACCTACACTTCCCAACCCACATTTCACCTACACTTCCCAACCCACATTTCACCTACACCTACCAACCTACATTTCACCTACACTTACCAACCCACATTTCACCTACACTTCCCAACCCACATTTCACCTACACCTACCAACCTACATTTCACCTACACTTACCAACCCACATTTCACCTACACTTCCCAACCCACATTTCACCTATGCCTACCAACCCACATTTGACCGACACTTACCAACCCACATTTCACCTACATTTGCCAATCCACATTTCACCTACACCTACCAACCCACATTTCACCTACATTTGCCAATCCACATTTCACCTACACTACCAACCCACATTTCATCTACACCTACCAACCCACATTTCACCTACATTTGCCAATCCACATTTCCCCTGCACTTACCAACCCACATTTCACCTACACCTACCAACCACATTTCACCTACACTTACCAACCCACATTTCACCTACACTTCGCAACCCACATTTCACCTACACCTACCAACCCACATTTCCCTACATTTGCCAATCCACATTTCCCTGCACTTACCAACCCACATTTCACCTACACTTACCAACCCACATTTCACCTACACTTCCCAACCCACATTTCACCTACACCTACCAACCCACATTTCACCTACACTTACCAACCCACATTTCACCTACACTTCCAACCCACATTTCACCTACACCTACC
>CM065747.1:15338715-15383715 GCA_033310375.1 Conus canariensis | reverse complement strand
GTGTGTGTGTGTGTGTGTGTGTGTGTGTGTGTGTGTGTGTGTGTGTGTGGTGTGTGTGTGTGTGTGTGGTTGTGCGCTTTAGTGACAATGTCAATAAAGTAGATGAATAATAATTATGTGTGTGTGTGCATGCATGTACTTCACAAAATCCAGAACGCTAGGTTCCTTACAATCCTACACGTGTACAAGGAGCAGAGTATGAGCAATGTACTCTACTGACTGTGTGAAGCCTATTAATTTTGCTGACAAACATTGTTAAACAAAAAATCAAAAAGTAGTTATGGACTATGTAAATAGTAATTTGAAAAAAGCAAAAGACAACTCCACATCTTTTTTTTTCAAAAACGAAGTGTGCATCTGCAGACAATCTCCATCACTCGACCTTGTTGATCCAAGTTTTCTCCAATCTCACCCCACCCGAAATAATTACTAGTGTTTTTGCCAGCAGTGTGTTCAACTGTGTAACGCGGTTTAGGCGTTAGAACAGACTACAGGAACATTCGCAGCACCCGCTCTTTTGGTATTAAAGAAATAATACAGTAATCGAGAGTTGGATTTGCTTGCCTTTATAACATTTTTTTTTTTTTAACTTTTTCTCCTTTGGTTATAGAGTGAGTGACATGCACTTGTCTTATTATTTTCCACTTTCCTGTGAGTAGAACTAGGCCTATTTGTTTGTTGATTAGCTGGTAATTGTGTTCTAACTTACCTCATCTGTTGTATTTTTTCCATCTCTCTCTCTCTCTCTCTCTCTCTCTCTCTCTCTCTCTCTCTCTCTCTCTCCATCTCTCCCTCCTTCCCTCTCTGTCTCTGTCTGTCTGTCTGTCTCTCTCTCTCTCTCTCTCTCTCTCTCTCTCTCTCTCTCTCTCTCCACTTTTCCCTTAACATTATTTGCACCATGATAAAGTCATTGTCAGCATGGCCTCAAAAACATGGACTCTGCGTTGGCAAAAGCGTACGACACCGCTTGGAAATTTGGAATCCTTATGGATCTTCATAAACTTGGTTTTCGTGGTCGTCTGCCTTTATTTATTCAAAACTTTCTGGCTGATCGGCAGTTCCAAGTCCGTATTGGCACCACGCTGTCTGACATCCATGGGCAGGAGTTGGGTGTACCTCAGGGGAGCATTCTTCCTCCTGCTCTCTTCAAGATACTTCTCCCATTCCTTGGTTTCTTTGAGTTCTGCTGACTGGCACAAAAGCTGTATACTGTCTTCTGCCTGTCCCATCCACGCTTTCCCACGTCCTAGCCGAGTGCCGTTTGTTTCCTTGACCGCCGCATGAAGTGGGTTTGGGGGGTTTTCAAGTGCAGAGTCTTTCACACCACAACATCCAACGTTACCGGTGCTCTGTCTTTGTATCTCACAGCTAACACATGCCTGCAACCGGAATCTCTTTACCAATGTGTGTTTTCAACCTCCTCCTACACTCTTCAAGAGGCAAATGGACACGTCTAATGTCCTTCAGTGACTTTTTTTACTGACCACTGTCAAGAACGCTCTGGTGTCCAGCTCCATCTCCATGGGAACACCATCCACCTGTACAGTCACCATGAATAGCTTCTCTCTGTTTTGTGTTCTAAACACTGTAAACACAGACTCTGCGCCAGAGTCGCTGTCGTTCATCTTTTTGACTGAGTTGCCTTTGGATCTATCATTTCTCTTGAAATGCTTCTTCTTTTCAGCTAGATATTCCTGACATTGTCTCTGTAATGACCTCTGCCTTTACAAAACCAACACTGCATGTCTTTCACAGATTTGGTCTTTCTTAACAAATTTACATCTTCAGACACAGCTGGCGCTTCAATGTCCACTTTGTGGACGCTGGCTATACCCTTGACCTCAGCTGACAAACCACCTTGAATATTCACGGCGCTCTTCTCCCCTAACTTCATTGCTGTAGCCATCTCTACCGCCTTGTCAAATGCTAGATCCTTCTCAGCAAGCAAGCGCCTCTGCATGCGGTCATTGTGTATGCCACAGACCAACCTATCACGTAGCATAATTGCAATCTTTCGACAAATGACGTAATTGCGTGACGAAAGTTGATACACGATCATGATTCTGATGTACACGCTTGTGGAACGTGCCATCTTTGCACTGTTTCTGATGGTTTGGGCTGCAAGTAATTTTGAACAGCATCTTTCAGTTGAACAAAAGTTTTATCACCGGGTTTGTCGGGTGAAAACAGACTACACATCAGTTTATACATAGCCCCACCACAAGCACTTAGCAGAATGGCTCGTTTCTTGTTAGCACTGTCAATGTCATTTGCCACAAGGTAATGTTCCATTCTCTCGATGTACTGACCCAAATCTTATGCCCCCTCTAGGTCAAAGTCATTCAGTCTTCCAATGGATCCCATCCTCGTCACCAAAATGAAGTAGCACAAGAGAACAAGAATATCCTAAAGATGAACACACGACTCAGAGTCAACTGTTCATTCTCCAACTGTTGCAGAGTGCATGCCCTTGTATCCATTGAATAAATATGCGTATATTTTAGCCGAAATCTACTTCAATCTATTTCAGATCTTCCACAGGTGCAGTGTTAGGTTCTTTACTTTCTTGATTTTGTCAGGCTTATGATGGCCATGGCGTATGAAAACTACAGTTTATTTGACGTGCACATATCCATTTTATAACAGATTGTGCTGCTACTGATAGTATTAACAGCTATTTATTTATGTTCCCACTTAGCTACTTCAGGTGTGAGATCTCAGAAGTTTATTTCTTTGTTTCCACTTTGTTTACAGTATTAGTTTTCCACTGAAACTGATATATTTAGTGGCTGTTAGGAACAGTACCATTTAAGAACTTGTGATAAAGACTGAACTCTCAGCCCATTATAGATGAGAATTTTGTGTTTGTGACTTACCCTTAGTCAACACAAAGCCACATAGGATAAAAGTAAATTCATCGGTAATATTAGCTGACTGGTTAAACCATCTGATATTTCATTTCATATTTACCATGCTGTATATATACTGTTCCTTTATCAGTTTTGCAAACTATTGATTTTATTAGCCATAATAATTACGCTATTTCATTTTGTTTTTTTTTTTCAGGCACGGGTTTTCCATGCTTCATCTTTTTATGTAAATAAAAGAAATTACATATAACTGGCTGGGCTCTGCGTCTATGTTCCCGGCCTGAGTGGGATCCACCATCTTTATTCCTTTACCCATACTCCACTCCACAACCGTCCAATGTTTCCCAACCCCACCGTCTCCTACCAACTTCAATCTGTCACACGTTTATTTACAAAATACTTGGTCAAATCCTTCGTCTGCCTTATTTATTCATCATTACTAAACAATATTTGTTGTAAAATATTCGTTTCGTTCTATTCCGATACTAAGACGCCAAGACGGCATTGTCGTACTCGACGACATTACTACTCACTGCCGGAATAAAGCAGCTTCCGAATACACTATTCGCCTTCCTGATTGTGTCTTTTTGTAGGAATGACTGCAAAACATAACATGGTGGCAGCGGTGAAGGCAGTGGCAGTAGCTGTGGGCTAGTAGTCTTCTCTAGATGCTGTCAAGAAACCGTGAGTAGAATCTTTTTGTTCTCCCGTCTGCCGACATTCGACAACGTCACACAAACGTGCTGCTAGCTACTAGGCCTAACATTATTTGTTGCACACTACTTTCTTTACCATGGCTGAAGGAGGACAATCTCAGCAACATCATACAGCGAGAGTAAGTCCTCCACGTCACCTAAATGTTAAAAATGACAGTGCAGATTGAACACAGTTTTGACAGATGTGGGACAATCATGTTATCATAGCTAGACTGCATGATGAAATCGCTGCCAGCAACACTTTAAGGCCCTGACGGACTGATGATCTACAACGGGATGAAACTGTGACGCCCATACAGTAGCTGACATCATAGACACATATGAGAACCACTTCGTAGGAAAGATAAATGAAACTTACGAACGGTATGTCTTTAACAAGAGGGATCAAAAGATGGATGAGCCCTTCAAGATTATGTAGCCACACTCAGAACTCTCATGAAAACTTGCAATTTCTGTGACCATATGAGGGACTCACTGCGGCAAGACCGCATTGTTCTTGGTATCAGAGACCAGACCACGAGGGAACGTCTACTGCAAGAGGTAGATTTAACACTTCAGTCATGCATTGACAGATGCAGGGCAGCTGAGACCACTTCCCCCAACAACTCGGAGCAATGAGTGAAAATGAACTTCCTGTAGAAGCTCATGCCATCTCATCTCGAGCTAGAAAAGAACTTGATGCTGAAGAAAGCAAGCTGCAACTTCTGTGCTCAAACATACATCCTGAAAAAGGAAGAATGTCCTGCATAGAGAGAAACCTGTAAACTCTACAAGGAAAAGAACCACTTCGCTGTGAGATGCCAGCAAAAGAAGAAACTTCATGCTGTTCAAGAATCAGAGTCTGGAGATGAACAACTGCTGTCCGTGGGACAAGAAAAGAGAGACAAAATCATCAAGGCTGAGATGATTATTGAGGGCAAGAAGGTCGTCTGCCAGATCGACTCAGGGGCACGAACGACACATCAAAAAGAGCACTCTACAAGAATGCAGAACCAAGCTGTACATCTACAATGGCTCCACGATTAAAGCCCAAGGCTAGACTCAACTGCATCTGACCAATCCCAAAACGGGAAACCATTTCAAGGCCGACTTTGTTGTGGTCAAGGAGGACCTCACTACACTCCTTGACAAGAAGACGTCAGAAGACATGGGTCTGATCACAGTGCACTACCAGAACTTTGAAAGCATATCCAAGGTTTGAGAGAGCGCAGACATTCTTTTAAATACGCAGACGTATTTTCTGATGACCAAGGCAGCCTTCTAGGAATAGCTCACTTTCAGATTGATGAAACCGTCACCCCAGTCATCTCATCATCTTGCAGCATTTTTCATGTCATGAAGAAGAAGGTGCAAACTGAGTTCGAGAAGTTCACGGAAGCAGATGTCATCACACCTGTGAAGAACCTACCAGCTGATGCAGCCGCATGGTAGTGGCAACAAAGAAATCTGGCAATATACGAATCTGCATCGACCCAAGACCCCTGCACAAGACTCTGAAAAGAGAAACTATCTACTCCCTGTCATGGATGACATCATGCCGAAACTGACTGGCGCAAAGGTCTTCTCAAAACTGAATCTCGGCAATGCATAATGGCATGTTCATCTGGATGAAGAGTCAAAATGCTAACCACACTTCAGACAGAAGAGGTTACCATTTGGAACATCTGTCAGCAGTGAAGTGTTCCAGAAGCGCCTTGACCAAGCGCTTGAAGGACTTGAAGGTGTGGTTGGTGTGGCTGACGATGTGATTGTCCATGGCGAAGACATTTAGGACCATGACAAGAACCTGATCGCTCTCTTGGAAAAGTGTCACACCCTTGGCATAAAGCTGAACAAAAAAAAGGCTGAGCTGAGAAAAACAGAGATTTCCTTTCTGGGACACCTGGTGACCAAAGATGGCCTACAGATAGACCCAGAGAAGCTGGAAGCTGTTCTGAAGATGCCCAAACCACAAGATGTTGAAGGCATCAGGCGATTCTGTGGATTCGTCAACTACCTCTCCAAGTTCCGCACAAAGCTGTCAGCAGTACTTGAGCCCATCAGACAAGTTACGACGTGCAGACGTCACAGTCGCTTACGCCAGTCGTGCCTTGACAGACGCCAAAACCAGATATGTTCAGATAGAGAAGGAGCTTCTGGCCATCGTATTTGCCGTGGAGAAGTTTCACCTGTACACGTTTGGACGACCGGTCAAAGTCCAGAGTGATCACGAACCACTGGAAGCCATCCTCCAAAAGCCACTGTCGTCAGCTCCAAAAAGACTACAAGGCATGATGCTCAGAATGCAAGGATATGACATCAGGATCACCTACAAGAAAGGCAAAGAAATGCTCCTCGCCGACACCCTGTCCAGTGCGTACCTGAACAAGCCAGGCGAGCATGAAGATATTGAGCACATCAACATGCTCGACTTTGTCCTCATCAGAAAAGAGAGGCTCGAAAAGCTGAAAGACGCAAATGACTATGACGAGACTCTCCAGAAACTGAAATCTGCCATCATGAGTGGCTGGCCTGATGAGAAATTCAGTCTATCAGTGGAACTTACCCCATACCACAGCTTTCATGATCAGCTATCTGTGCAAAATGGACTAATCATCAAACAAGACAGAGTCGTGATACCACTCGGCATGCATTCAGAAATGAAGCAACTGCTCCACTCCACACACTCTGGAATCGATGCCTGCCTAAAAAGAGCTAGAGAATGCCTGTATTGGCCCGGGATGGCAGGAGACATCAAACAGTTCATCTCTGCATGTGAAATCTGCCAGTCGTACCAGTCCTCAAAACAACCAGAAACCTTCAACCACATGAACTTCACTCTCGACAGTGGGAAAAGATAGGTGTTGACCTGTTTCAAATGGATGGAAAGGACTACATGGTGACTGTAGACTACCTCTCAAACTTTTGGGAAATAGACAGACTTGAAAACACCAAAGCAACTACCGTCATCCGGAAACTGAAAGCTCACTTTGCCCGATATGGCTCACCCTGTGTACTGATTTCCGACAGTGGTCCCCAATTCACCTCTGAAAACTTCAAACAGTTCGCATTCACGATCACTTTGAACACAGAACGTCCAGCCCTCACAACAGCAAGAGCAACGGAAAGGCAGAGTCCACTGTCAAAACTGCAAAGTCCCTCCTCAGGAAGAATAAGGCTGGAGACCAGTTCCTGGCCCTCTTGAACTACCAGAACACACCAAGTCAGAGCGCTGGAACTAGTCCTGCACATCGCTTCTTCAGTAGACGCACTAGGATGCCCACATGCGAAGCCCTGCTGAAGCCAAAACTCAGCCTGGAGTCAGACATTCACAAGCTGCGCACTGACCAGATGAAGCAGAAGAAAAACTCTGACAAGCGAGCCAAAGATTTACCACCCCTGGAAGAGGGCGATGCCGTTGTCATGCAACCACTCACGCATGGCAAGAAGAAATAGAGCAGAGCCATAATCATCCACAGCAACGGCCGATCCTGCAACGTTGAAGCTGAAGACGGAACAATCTACCGCTGGAACCGGGTGCACCTGAAGAAGATAGCAGACCAGGCCCCAGCACCACAGTCAGAAACCAACCATTCGTTCTGTTCCGATACTAAGACGCCAAGACGCATTGTTGTACTCGACGACATGACTACTCACTGCCAGATAAAGCAGCTTCCGAAGTACACTATTCGCCCTCCTGATTGTGTCTTGTTGTAAGAATGACTGCAAAACATAACACTACCAACTTCAATCTGTCACACATTTATTTACAAAATACTTGGTAAAACCCTTCGTCTGCCTTATTCATTCATCATTACTAAACAATATTAATACAATATCACTTCTAGTATCAAGATCATTCTAACTAAATTTGGATGGCATGGCCTTCAGTAGTATGTAGATAATAAGACCAAAGTCGTGGAAGAAATAATTCAGCTTTTTTTTTTTTTTAACGGCCTGGTTAGCTGGATTTCGCTGCCCCCTCCCCTCCCTGTCTCTGATTCCCAGCCTATACAGTACTACAAAAATCAGTCTGGTGATTGTGGGTGCTTTACGAATGAAACAGGAAAAGAACGAATAGGGAAAAAAAATCTTCGCACTCGACGAACCACCCACCGTGTCTAATGGTTGAGTTTTACGTCATCATAGGGAAAGCCTTTAGGGACATGTTGTTCTTTCCCCGGTAGTCTCTGGTACCCAACGTGTGGGAATTTGTGCTGTATATGTGACTGTAGACTGGAACTGTAGTTGGCCAGTTTGAGCCTAGTTGTTTCCCTTAGTTTAATCAGAGACCGTGCGAGAGACGCTGTACGGTCCCTGGTTTAATCTCTTCCGGTAAGAGTTAAAAGCGAAAATTAAAAGAGCTCCTCCTTCTTCTTCTTCTTTGATATATGCACGCCTTCAACAAGCTGAAGATTCTGGCATCTACAAAGGGGTTCCAGTTTGCTGTGGGAGTTTGTGGGTCAATTTATGCAGTCAGTGCTCACTACCAAACTGCATGGGCAGGGGACGTGGGGGCCACCACACTCACACCTCTAACCATACTTTGGCAGGCCCTACTTTGGAGTGGGTGGGGAGGGTTTCTACTCTAGGCATGGGGTGGGAGGGGATGGGTGGGGGAGATGAAGGGGTGGGGTGGTGGATCAGAGCTAGGACTGAAAGTCCACCACTGAGGCTGATTGGACTGCCTCAGGTGGGAGCTTATTGAACTCCTTGGTGGTGCGGGGGAAGAAGGAGTGCTTTCGGTAGTTTCTGCAGCTGGACTCCATGATGTACTGGTGTTCAGGATCTGGATCGGTACGTCGCTGACATCCATTTACTGGCATAGGCGCGACGGTGGGGTGTTAGTGAAAATACCGAGTGGCGTATCCAGTTTTCAGGAGTCTTGGCGCCTGGTTGGTCTCGATCATGATGTCACCATGGTGGTACTTGTACAGTGTTGTCAGGCGGGTTCTTCTTCGCCGATCTCACAGTGATGTCCAGCTCAGCTGGTCAAGCATTTCTCCCACGCTCGATGTTTGGCGGTAGCGGTTTACTACCCAGCGGGCAGCCCTCCTCTGGATCTTCTCGAGGGACTGTATGTTGTTGTCAGTGTGCGGATCCCAAACTTCGCACGCGTATTCCAGCTGGGGGCGCACCATGGTCTTGTAGGCTTGGTCTTTGATGGAGATGGAGCCGACCTTTAAGTTTCGTCGCAGGAAGCCAAAGGTCTTGCGCTGGCTTTCGTTCCAGGGAAGGGGATAATCATAATGTGAGTTTCTGTTTTCATCCGGATTTTACTGTAAACTCCTTGATGTACAAACAAAAGAAGGAAAAAGAAACGCATTGAAAGTCTTCTTGCAATGTTGTCTGTGTAGTAGTGTTGCACCTACGTCGTTTTCAGTACAGACTAGCAGACGACGTCCGTCGCCTGTACATTGCACATGACACGGAAGCGTCTTACCCATAATACCTTGTTTTAATTGTTCAGCTTCATGGAAACAATACACAACCTTGACGAAGTTTCGTGTCAAGCCTTCTGACTTGTTTTGTGTATGAGTTAAGATACTCAATATATGTTACATGGTGGCAGCGAACAAGGATAATTGTAAGTAAAGAAACTTTTACTGCCGAAATCCACATATTAAGAGCCATTACTGAACTTTGTTCATCGAACGATTCAGAGTCGGACTGCTGCGTCATTTCTTGAACTTGAACTTGAGGTGTTTGAGGCCTCGTATAGTCCAAGGGCCACACCACCAAAAAAGGCCTAGAAAATTAAAGTGTCGGCTAGGTCCCCGCATTGAAATTTTTTGATTGATTTGGAAAGAGGGTCAGTAGTGTATTACTTTTTGACATACTAGAACTTTGAACTCAATCTAGTTTGTGAGAAATATGCATTTAAATGTGATACTTCCAAAGTTCCAGTCAAAAAGACAAGTATTTTTTAAACAAGCAAAATCTGAAGAAAAAAAGTCATATGACATACTCCAAAACCAACTTTCAGACACCTCAGGTAATAAAATAACGTAAGTTTTAAGGTATTGGGTTCATAACAGGCACAAAAAAAGGCAAAAAAAACCAAAAAAATAGTTACCAATTGACCAGATTCTGAGAATGAATTATGTCCCATAGCTGAACTGATGCTATCCTTATGTGCACATATATATTTCCATTGAAATCAGCCCACATTCCATACAGTTCAAGTCAAGCACAGCACAAATATTCACTGAATTATTTTCACATTCTGTTTTTGTTGTCACTTTAGATGACTGTCCACTGGTGAAAATATGAATTTTGGCATCTATTGCTTGATCACAAACAATAATGACTGTTTTCTGGTCTAAATGTTCAGCAAAGTCCATGCTTCTGCAGAGGATAGTGTTGACTGTTGAGATGTCTGTAGCACTGCCGTCAGTGACTGGAAGGTATGTCACAGAAGCACAGGCTGGCACTTCCTTCTGAACAGCTGCATTAAATCCAGTCCAGGGTGGCAAAGGAAGGCGTTCAAGTGACTGGGCGCATAGCTTGAGCACAAAATACAACATGTCTTGTTTTACAATGGTCACTTTGACATTTTGTTGTGCAGCATCAGTAGAACCTAGTTCTGCAAACTGAGGATCTGTCCTCCTCTTTTTAGAGAAATACACAATGTTAGTCTCAGCACACTCCAGTTTTCTTTTCCTGGATTTGCTGACGTTAGAATTATGGGTAGTGGCATTTTCCACAAATGTAGCTGGCAAAGGATGTTGTCCACACTGAACTGCAATCCCATTCACACGGTGTGTTGTGTTTTGTCCATTCATAGTTTCTTCTTGGAAGTCAATGTTGTCCCATACCAGTGTTGCATATTGAGACCTGTTCATTGAAGATAGCACTGGATTTCTCATTTCAGCTTCAGCAATAGAAGTCTCAACCCTCTGAAGTGTTGTCTGTGAGATATGCCCAAGCCCATTCAGTATGTTAACAAGTCTTCCTGATCCTGTTATGTGTCTTACCGCCATCCCAAACATGCATGATCTGCGTTGGTGTGGTGTAATTCTTTGCCAAGGAAATAATGTTCTGTGAGATGGATAGTATCTTTTGCTTTACATCTCATGGAACATGTACATGATCCTGTTCAAATTCACATGTGAAACCACAGATCCAGGCAATGAAGTTGAATAATTCAGCAAGAACAATGTTGAAAAGATTGTCTTCATTTCCATCATCTGAAGATGGAGGCCATGAAGCTATTTTTGGAGTTGTTCTCAAAACATTCCTCACAGAAAGAGCAGACATGTAAAGTTGCTTCCATTCATTTTCTGAATCATCACTTGCAGCTTCTGTAGTTATCTCTGACTGTTTTATCCCAGTCACAAGCCTGTGTCTTACTGTTTCACAAGTTTGCTGACATTCAGATTCAGCATTAGAGTCTGTAACAGCTGTATTCCTCTGGGCCTTAAGATCCTGAGTATAGATGACATCATTGTTAGACTCATTACTCTCTAAGTCACTGTCTTCTGATTCATCACTGTTGTCAGTTTCAGTGTCTTCTAGTTCTGTGCTCACAACAATGCTCTGCCCAGCACTGGGGAAAGAAAAACACCACCTGTGACTTGCTTTTGCACCTTTGCCCTGCAAAAACAATGTAAGAGTATACTGCCTGAAGGCATGTTTTCAAATATGTGCTTTTGCAATGTTTGCTCAAAGAAATATTTTTCTCTTCTTGACATATTTGCCTAAACAGTCTGTTGAGCTTAGTGATGGTGGCAATTCTTCCACCCATCCGCAGTTGTGGTTCTATGACATTCATACAGAATGAATCAAATGATTTCTGGAATGGGAGTGGTGAACACAGGGTAGAAGTTGACTCGGATGAACCATCACAATCAGTTGTTTTGGCCTTCACTGCCCCCTTGGATGCTGTATGCATCAGATTCTGTACCAGGAGTTGTGATACCTGTGAGAGCAATGAAGATTGATATTAAAACTAAGACAAGAGGCTCAGAGTGAGGGAGGGAGGGAGGGAAGGGGGCAAAAGGAGAGGGAGGTGACAGGGAGAACAGGGAGGGAGAATAATAGGAAAAGTTTTGAAATATATATCGTGAAAATATACTGGTGAATTCTTAAAACAAAGTAAATAATAGCAACATAACCACAGTCACATCATCATCCCTATTATCATCATCACTTTTTTTTTTTAATAAATTACAATAACAAAAACCATCACAGCAATTGCTAACTCTCAAAAGGCAGTAATACTGGCACCAAAGTAAAATGGGGTAAGGAAGAAAGTGGATTGAGATTTGCATTCCATGAATATGGAAAAAAAAAGGAATGCACTATAGTGAAGTTCCACCACAAAAAAAAGGTAGCTTGAGAGTGAAGGCACAAAAAGAATGTAAGACTAGGAGGAGAATGGTGACAGGATGAGTGAATATGAAAGAAAACTGATGAAATATTATGACTAAAAGGGATGTTAGATGAGAGGGGAAAAAATCCCAAATAAGAAAGTAGGTCTAACTTACTATTTTTTTTTTTGTTGTTCTTCAAACAAGAATATCTATGAACATTTTCTTTCTGCATCTGTCAGTCTCTTGAGCACACCACTCATGTGCACAGTGATACACATACAATGACACCTGTCATACACTTCTCAGCAAAAACAAGAACAGCAGCAACACACACACACACGCACACACACACACACACACACACACACACACACACACACACAGGTGCCCAGCGTGTGTGAACGAGAGAGAGGTCTTCAGTGTGAAAATGGGGTGAGTATGTGAACTTACTTTGCCTCCACAGCTAGAAAGTCTGGTCTGTACTGAATGTCATGGAGGACATCAGCTCTCTGAAGACTGACAACGGCATCATAGAATCCTTCTGCTGAAGGGCCTCCCTGTTGGTATCAGATAAACCGATTACATATTAATGCATATTTATACACACACACACACACACACACACACACACACACACACACACACACACACAGAGCTAATGTTTTACCCAATCAGGATATATACAACTTTGCATTCAAATACCCATGCCCTTACATATGATTAAAAGTGAAATTTTAATATTCACACACCCATCAAAAGTAAAGGACTAAAACCTTACCTATGCTACATGTAAATCATACACATGACACTAAAAGTTATACTGATTGTCCTTATGTCGGTCACATCTTTCATTTCTAGAAAATAAAGCTACGTACCAAATTACCAAAATTTTGCTTTAATTGATTCTGCACACTGCATAGATTTTTAAATGCAGAATTCATGCTTTGTAACATTTGTTTTTGATGATCAATGCTTATTGTTATTAGTAGTATCATCATCATCAGTATTATTACTATTTTGACATCAATTAGTGCGCCCTCAGTAATGTCTTAAAACTGTATTTTGGTACAGTTGTACTGGTTTGTTTTGGTTTGAATATAAAGGACAAACATGTGTTAATTAAGCAACAAGCAAAAAACAATATCTTTGTCAGTTGTCAGACTGGGACCCATCAGACTAGCACACTCTCGCATGCTCAATGACCATGGTGAAAACGCATTCAGTGGCTACTCAGCACAGCAGCTGACACTAGTGACAGTCTACAGCACACACTGTGTTTATGCCAATTTGTCTTTAGGTGAAGGGATGGGGAAGAGGGTGGGGAAGTGTAATTAAATGAGAACAAACGACAGAGACACACTACCTCACTCCTTCAGTCTTTCACACACACGCACACATACATGTACATACACACACACACACACCACACACACACACACACACACACACACACACACACACACACACACACGTCATGTCATGGAGATAATAAAGTGTTCTTGACTTGGAATGGGATGCCAGAGGGGGTGGGTGAGGTGGGGAGGGAAGTGGGGGTGGTGGTAGGGATAGGTTAGAATTGTAAGCAGTTTGTGAAACTGGGTATCAAGGACCACCCTTCTTTCTCTCACTCTCTCTCTCTCTCTCTCTCTCTGATAAATTTGCTGAACAATTAAGTAGTGGGGGAAAACAAGTGCAGGCTAACAATTCTTCAGTCATTATAGTAATGACTTGGCAAAGAAAGATTTGAACTTTTAGAAAAGAAAAAAAATTGTCAGTTTGCATCAGCAACATCCCCTTGTTTACTGAAGTTGTGTCTGATGTCAGCACGATATTTGTTTACTCATGACATATTTGTCATTCACTATGTGATGCGTGACACCACATCAAAATTTATTTACTGTCATAACAAAAATGCTTTAAATACTTACTTGGCAAAATTTTTCTGGACACCATGTTCCTGTGGCTGTGTTGCGCTTCCACTTGGTCTTCTTGCATAAAATGCAGATGGGTGGCAAAACATTGGAACTTGTTCCTCTTCCATTTTTCTGTTGTTGTGGTCTTGCGTTCTTTCTTGGTGAAACTGTACCAGTAGCTTTGCCCTTCTGAAAACGCACCTGTGCTTGTTCTCCATTGAACCGCATATAACACTGGGGGTGGTACCGTGCACTTTCTTAGAGTCGAAACCCAGAAGCTTTTGAGCGATCACCTGTTCTTCTCCATCTAAGACCGTCCACTAGTGACAGGATCGTATAGTTGTAATCCATCGAAAATCAGAAAATTGTTCTAAGTAGGTAGAAATTTCACATTCGCAACAATGAACAAGACAGTCGTCTGCATGTCAAGGGAAATAACTGGCGATGAAAACAGCCGGTAAAAAGACGTTTTCAGCTTCATTAATTCGCCAACTTTTTTGCGTTCTACTGATTAATTTAGATAGGTTCGGTGGTTCTAGACTATAAAATTTTAATCTTATGTTATCCAAGTACCTTTCGCAAAAAAAAAAAAAAATTTCGATGCATTTTTCTAGCCGACGAACTTGAACGATAGCTCGATGTGGCCCTCGGACTACGTAGGAGGCCTGTTCACCTTCAAGATTAGTAGATGTAGTCTACACCAATGAACTTGCATGCGTGGGGTTTCTAATAGTACTGGCACTACCACCACCTGTTCATAGCATACTGGATTAAACTTTGAGGGAAGGACTGGATGTCTGGACTTGGAGGTGTTCAATGTTGGAGCTGTAACTATGTGAGCTGGGAGGCTATTCCAAGAGTTTATGACTCTCAGCAAAAAAGTTACCTCTAACTTGTAGCCTACAGTGCCCTTTGACTAGTTTCAGACTGTTGCCCCATGTTTCTCTGCTGTCAAACAACTGAAACTGAGGGTTCTTCACCCTGTACACGCCATGCACATACTTGTACAAATCGGTCATGTCGCCTTGAGCCCGTTGATGTTCAAGACTGGGAAGCTGTAGTGTGGCCAAGCGTTCATGGTAGGGTTTGTCCTTGAGCGATGAAAGGAGCTTTGTTGCTCTGCGTTGAACATCCTCCACCTCAGCACACAAAGTCTTGTGGTGAGGTTGCCAAGCCGAGTGTCCATACTCCAGGACTGGTCTTGCAAAGAAGATGGGCTTCTGAAGTTTTACTGAACACATATCATATCGGTGGCATATTAGACATTTTCAGCCTTTAGCCGGCTCAGTGTAGATAGTTTTATGGTTTTAGCGAGAAATACTTTGGTCTTATTCTCGCACTTTTATAAAGCACATGCGTGATTTTTTTTTAAATGCAAGTCAATATTTGTTTGAAACATAAGGTGTATCCAGTGTTTATCAAGACAATTTTTGAAAGCGTTAACATTAACGGTCTCTGCTCCAACAACATTGACTGGCAAGTTATTCTAAGCATTTATAATTCTGTTAGTGAAAAAGTTTGCTGCTTTTTAAGTTTCAGTACATTTTTTGGTTAGTTTTGAACAGGTGCCCTCTAGTTGTAGATTCTGTGTTCAACTGAAATAATGTGCCAGTGGTTTTAATGTCATAAAATCCATGTGTAAGTTTGTATGTTTCAATCATGTTGCCACGTAGGCGCCTGTATTGGTAATTTTAAAAACTAAAGCCTTTGTTCATATGAATACATCTGCAATCCACAAATCTTTTTTTGTAAATCTTCTCTGAATATCTTCAATGAGATTATTGTGTTTTTTTCAAATTTGTTGTCCATACAGTATTGCCATATTCAATAACCGGTCTGATTAGTGTTTTAAATAATGGAACCATGCTGTGACGAACTGGGAAGTTGTGCGACAACATTATAGTACAGAGAGAGAGAGAGAGAGAAAGAGAGAACTACTAACTTTAATCAGTCTTACAAGTAAGATTAGAATAGAGGGCTCTTGCAATCCTATCCAACACCTTTGCTAATGTTCAGCATTTGTTAAAAGTCTATAAACGCAGTAAAGATTGACAGTTGCATATGTATCAGATACAGACATGCCACCAAGTGATCACTGCACACGGGATCAGTTGACTGAAAACAATCCAGACAGTGGAATTGATTATTGCTGTCATAAGAGTGAGGAGGGAGGGGGAGGGGCAGTTAAATCCTTCTTTATTCCTTTCACTTAATTCATTGTGAATATTCTTTGCAAAGAATGCCTTCATCTTGTCATCAGTCAATTTTATTGTTGCTCCCATGACTAGAACAAGGGATTGCATCGGTGCATGTGTGTGATTTGCAAAATGGTACTACCAGTTAATAAATGTGGTTTTTTTTTCCTATGATTTATTGATAGTCTGAGCCAGTTTTTATTGAAGTTGAAGGTAAGCACATGACAAAATCAGTCCAGTGTAACCAGATTTTACTTTTAGAACACAACCAGACCTATCCAGAGCAAGAAGAATATTGGTGTAGGACAGTGTTGATACAGCAGATTTACAGAAGAAAAGGGTGGAAGGAGTAAATTCAAAGTTCAAGTGTGTGCATGCTTGAGAGAGAGAGACGGAGAGAGAAAGAGGGATAGATATTAATTATGTGGTGTATGTCTGTGCGTGCCAAAAAAAAAAAAAAATTCGCTGAAGAGGGTGTCATTTGTATGACTGTGTCTACAGACTGTGTGACCCCATGGCATTCCCTGATCATCTGGTGGTGTCAGAGGTGAAGATTGAAATTGATGTCGCTGAAGAACCAGAACCACCAGCAGGTCAGTGCTGCTATTTCCTTCCTGTGGATCATGTGGAAGTTTCCTGTATGCAGTGTTTAAGTAATTACAGGATGTCAGAGCACACAGTGCAGAAGATTATTGGGTATTTACAGGACATGATGGCATGATACAAGTAAACACACAATATAAACAGTTCTATCTGTTTTATTATTCGATGCATTGTATTAGAAGATGCACATGAAACAATCCTTCCTTGCATTCAAGTCAACAGCAGACTTGTCCTAAGATAGAACACACACTGTGTGGAATATTCAACTAAGGTGAACCACAACTTGTTCAGGGCCATTACATAATGTGTAGGAAATTCCTTGTGTTTGACAGTACAATGATACCAAGGCACAGAACGGATTGTGCAAAGGATTCTTTGTGTCCTACAAGTCATTGATAGCAGTAAAGACAAAGACACGGCTAGAAACTCCCAAATAATTTTTAATTGTCCTGGAGTAACAAGTAGATGAGAAAATTTTCATGTCCCCCAAATCACTGCTTGCCTTGCTGAGTGAAAATTTAAACAGTTAATAAAAGTAGCTTTCGTTGGTGCAGTGATATGTCAGCAGATATAATTCAATAATGGCGTGTTCCGCACACATGTAATTGAGACTTTACAGAGGGAAATATATCATGAAATAATTGATTGGTTTACCAGGGTATAAACAGAAATAATAAAAATGTTTCTGATTAGTGTTCATGAGTGTATAAGAAAAGGAAAAGAATTGTCATGTTCCCACCAATCGCACATTCCTGGAGTGAATTGCAGTCATGAAATAACCTGCTTTGTGTCTCTCTTTTCTGTCTCAGTTTCTCTCTCCCTGGCTTCATTGCACACATATTGTGATAGAAATTTATCAGAGTAGAAAGGGGTGAGAGAGAGAAAAATGGGAAAAAGAGGGGGGGTGGGGGGGGGGTCAGTGGTGGCAGGAGGAGGACAGAGTGGCATACATGGTAAAGGTGTGAAAGTGAAGAGGGAAAGAAGGAAGCATGATTGGTCTGCACTGAAGCTTACTTCTCAAATGTCTCTCACTGACACCATTAGAAAAGTAGGTAACTCTGTAGACAAGTGGAGAGAGAATTTGCACTTGTCCACCAGAAGATTTAGTGGACAGTCAGATCTGTGGATATTTTGAACTCTGGTATAACGTCTAGAAGATTCCTTGTGTCTGACTGTACATTAAACCCTTACTCTGGTGATTTAAAAACGTACTATTAAGTATTGTTACTGGTAATTTACAGAAGGAAAGTTTGAAAAAAATTGTTACGTTTGTATAATATGCATAACTTTTTAACGGTTAGTATTTGAACATGACATTCAGAATAAAAATTGTTAGTAATTGAATAAAGAATAATGTAAAATAGAACTTGTGTGCTTGTGAATGTTTGATAAGGTGTTGACCTGTCTAGAATGGGAAAATAACAGGTGAGAACATGTGGCACATCCTGCTTGTGATTCTCAAGAGCTTTTTCACAAATAATCCATGTTCCACAGTATCCAGAAATAAGTTGCAGCCTTTTTCAAAGGAAAATCAGTGTGGATTATACCAGTCTTCCATGCAGGTAATCCAGATAAGAATGAATAAGGTACAGTTCAGTTTTCCCATTGAAATCATGTGCTGATACACACACACACACACACACACAAAAATTGTCACAATCAACAAATGTAATATCCCACACAGTTCTCGTTTACATTTGAAAGGTTTAGGATCATCTGGATGCGCTACTCTGATTTTTTTTTTCCGCACTGAATGGCATCTTGAGATTCCCATCACCCTTAGGCGCTCATCCAGTCATAGTCCATGTCAGTCCCAAAGTCACGATTACATGGTGCTTGATCTAAATCAAAACTATCACCCACCACATATAGTTCATTAAAAATGTCAATAACTTCTTCTTCACTTGTTTTTTCCCCATAAGAAATTCAGCAAAAACATCCAACAAGTTCCTGATTCTATCACGTTCTCCTTTGAGCACCGCCATTTTTGTTTTGCCAGACGTGTTGAGTCGCCCTATGCATTACGAGCTGCTACAAACCATAAACTAGGCTAAAACACTGAAAATCCATGTTCCTGGGCTCTCTCAGTCATTCATGCAAATTAGTTTCTCACTGAGCCAGAGTTTTGTATCTGTGTGTGTCAGTGAAACTTGGCTTGCAAGGCCACACCCTACAGACGACTTATGGTCGCGACAGCCTGTGACTGCCATGACGTAATGGTGTGATTTATGTCGCGACTATCAGCGTAAGGGTTAATGCCAAGATACTGGAATAACACATAGTGTGCAGACGATTTCCTCTACATTGAGGCCTAGATATAATGAACACACATTATGACTGACGACCTGTACATCCCAAACCCACCTCTTCACCCCTGTCAGTATGACTCCTAGAGGAAAGAAAATATGGTATTAAGCAGAAAATGCCCTTTCCATGTCCACCATCTGTCATTGTCATCCATCACCCTGTATCTCCATCTCCACATATTCACTGCTGTGTAACGCTGCTGTTGGTAAGTATTAGATCTATTCCAAACTCAGTTTTCTTTTTTTTTTTTTTACAGACGTGATACTGTCAGCAGAATGTGAGTTCTCCAACTTCACGTCCATGTCTGACGTCAGTGTTTGGTGGTGTTAGCTGTTTTCTTGATGGTACATTGTGTTTACATTGCAGATTTGTTAATGTTCAGTATGTTTCTACTTGCACATTGTGGATTGGTTTTCTACCATGTCTGTCTTCAGAGTGTAGTTAAGTGTTTTTGTGACTGTGCATTGTATATTCAGTAATATCTTATAACTTGAGGTTAATCGAAATTTGACAGGATGCTTGTCAGTGTGTGCTGCAAGAGGTGGAATACAGTGTACTTAATCCCATGTGGGGAGCTTGAACATTGGGATCCATGCAGAAATGGACTGTCTGAGTGCCCTTTATTCAGATCTGAAGCACAAGTCATGCTGGCATCACATATTTCAGCCATCAACTGGAATCAGCAATGATTTGGCAAAATTTTGGTAGAGTTCTCTGAATTCAGAGTGAAAATGAATTCCATAGGATAGTTGATCAGCTGGTGCAAATTGCAATGCCAAAGTTTTGTAGGCACCAGATACAGCAGTCTCAGTGTGCCTTTCAGACAAATGACAGATTACTATATATTACTGTTTTACTATTGAGGAAGTCATGGAGCTATTTTGTCATGACTTTTTGAGTGTGTGTGACGAAATGATTTCATTTTGGGGAAGTCTTTGGTCAAGTTGTGAACTCTTGTAACTTCGTGGTTTTGAAGTTTGTAACAAAGCTGTGTTTTGGGGTTGTTGTTTGTTTGTTTTTTTTTGGGGGGGGTTGTTTGTTTTTGCTTTTTGCAGTGTGTGTGTGTGTGTGTGTGTGTGTGTGTGTGTGTGTGTGTGTGTGTGTGTGACCGCATGAAAGTGAGAGAAAGATGGTCAGACACACACACAGACCCATAGACTGACTTCAGAATTAGGTATTTGCACAGTATTACTAAACTTGACTGGATAGTGCTTCCCTATTTCTTCATGATTTAAAATCATCATCATTATTGGTGTTGGTGTTTTTGTTGTTATGAGTTTGGTGGTTTCTCTGGTGTTTGGGGGTCATCTTCCACCTTTTATTGAACTATTTTTGGCAGAATGACGCTTTCACATTTGGGTTGGCACCACTCTCTCTGACGTTCATGAGCAGGGGTTTGGTGTTCCACAAGGGAACATCCTGTCTTCTGCCCTCTTTAGCATAAAAATCAACAACATTGATTCAGTGATTCAGTTCAGCAGGATTCCGACTGCGCATTGTTTGTAGATGATTTTGCCCTCTATGCAACTGGAACCTTAGATGTACCCAAGTGTTCAGCATAGGCTCCAGCTTTGTATGGTTGAAATATATCTGTGGGCGGAAGAAAATGGCTTTACCTTTTCAGCTACTAAGACCTAGTGCATTCCCTTTCATAACTTTTGCCAGTTCTTTGCTGATCCTGAAATCCAAATAAGTAAAATTTCAGTTCTAGCTGTAAAGGAGGGCTGATTTCTGGGAGTTATTTTCGATCAAAAGCTCAACTTTCTTAGTCACATTAATCACTTGAAAACTTCTTGCAAAAAAGCTGTGAACATTCTGCAGGTCGTAGCACACACTGACTGGAGCGCTGCAAAGAAATCTTTGTTGACCACTACAAAACCTTGGTCCATTCTAAACTGGACTGTGGCTGTGTTGTGTACAGTTCTGTGAGACCCTGTTAACTGAAACTCTTGGATCCCGTTCTACATCAAGGGCTTCGTCTCTGTCTTGGAGCATTCCGTACCACTCCTGTGTACAGCCTGTATGCAGAGGCAGGCGTCCCCTCATTATCCAATAGTAGGCTGAAACTATCCTTAAATTGCAGTCTCAGATTGTTCTCTGAACTGGAAAGCCCTGCTTATGACTGCATTTTTAATCCTTAGTTTCAAAGTAAATTTGAAGAAAATCCCTTTTATATTCCTGTGTTTGGATTTCATCAGCAGCCTCATGAGCAGAATACAAGTCTTGATCTAGGATTTGTGTCTGACTTCTGTTCATTTCCAGATAAGCCTCCATGGACCTTCTTCACACCAGAAATCCGCTTTGATCTTGCTTCTTTTTGCAAAGAACCCACCAGTCCTCCGATGTACAGGGCATTGTTTGCTGAACTCTGTACAAAATTTCCATCCTTTTATTTAGTACTTACAGCTAGTTCAAAGTCTGAAGATGGAGTGGCATGTGCAGCCTATTGCCCAAGTGTTCCTCCTCAAATATAATCAAAGCATATTCCATCAGATTGTTCAGTTTACTCTGCTGAATGTACTAGCTTTGGTTCTAGCACTGAAGATAATCTCTCATTCTATAAAGAAGGACTCTCTGATTTTGTCTGATTTGCTGTCAGCTTCGGAGAACATAGCTGGCTGTAACCTCCATCATCCTGAACTTTTAAACTTTTTTTTTTAACTTCTTACCTCTTTGAAAGCGGAAGGTCATAATGTTGTTCTTGCTTGGGTTCCCAATCATGTTGACATTTGGGCAAATGAAGAGGCTGATCGTTTGGCCAGGAATGCCTTAACATAGAAATTGTCCAACGTATATATCCCCTACTCAGATCTGAAACCAAAGGTTAATGATGATGTCAGAGGCCTGGCAAGAGGACTGGAATACACAGATGGATAACAAATGTTCCCAGATCCATCCAGACCTAAAAGAGTTCCCCACATCTACCTCTGGTGGTCACAAAGAAGAAACAGTTTTATGCCAGCTGCATACTGGCCATTCGTTTTTAACTCGTTTGTATCTTTTAAGAGTGAAGAAGCTCCACGTTGCATCCCATATGATGAATGTCTCAGCAAGAGACAATTTCTAATTGAATGTAGGGAGCTACATGATGTCAGACATAAAAACTTCACGGCAAACTCATTGAAGACCTTGTTCCGGGATGTTCCCCCGGATTTAATTTTGAGTTTTGTGATAGAAATCAGTGTTTTAAAAAAAATTTGATTTTGACTTGGGTGTGACAGGCTCTTTTTTGCAGGTCATTTGATGTACAGAAATAAATGGTGTTGAAGTTCAAGTTTGCATTTTAATTCTGTCACTTTGTTTGGTTTTATATCGTGTTTCAGCTCAGGTATGGCTTTTGTGGTTGGCAGGGCTTGAAGCAGCATGATTTGATTTTTTGGTTTCTTGTCTTTTACACAATATCAATATTGCAGAGGTCCTGATACATCCATAATTTTCTAGTTTGATTTCTTTTTTCTTGGTTTTCTCATTGTTTACAATGACACATGTAAGTTTGGCCTTTGGTTGTTTGGGACAAAGGTGCTTAACTTAATGATCATAGTGATTGTGATTTTGGATTCAGGAATAGTACAGTTTATTATTATTACTACAGACAAGCAATTCTCTGTCTGTTTCAGACACCATTTACAATCAGTCTGAAATGAAACATGAGATCACAGCCAAATCACTTCATGAAACAACCTGTCAGAATCCATCAGCTACCCTCACCAAGTCTGAACCAGTTGGACAGATTGATTATGGTCAAGGTATTAAAGCTGAACCAGTTGATCCTGACGTGAAGAGGGTTCTCCTTCACCAGTTCCAGATAGCAGACAACCAGGAAAGGAAGGCAGACATCAGTCTTCAATCTTGCATTTGTGTGCACAGCTCCTTTGCATCAGTGGATTCTTGGATTGCAGAGACTTTTGAACACCATGAAATAAAACCTTGCAATGAAGCATCAGATGTCAAGGGTGAGCGTACGGCTGTTTTTACTCAGTCATGCTGTACTACTGATACCACCATAACTGACATTAAGATTGAACCTGTTACAGGCATCAAGTCTGAACCAGCGACAGCAAACATTGACAGTGATGTCATCATGACTGAACCAGTCATATCAAACATCATCAGTGATGTCATCAAGACTGAACCAGTGACATCACACACCAGCTGTTATGTCATGAAGGCTGAACCAGTCACATCAAACATCAGCTGTGATGTCATCAAGACTGAACCAGTCACATCATACATCTGCAGTTGTGTCATCAAGACTGAACCAGTCACATCATACATCAGCTGTGATGTCATCAAGGATGTACCAGTTACATCAAACATCAACAGTGATGTCATTGAGAATGAACCAGCCACATCATACGTCAGCAATGATGTCATCAAGACTGAACCAGTCACATCAAACATCAGCAGTGATGTCATCAAGAATGAACCAGTCACATCAAACATCAGCTGTGATGTCATCCAGACTGAACCAGTCACATCAAACATCAGCTGTGATGTCATCAAGACTGAACCAGTCACATCAAATAGCAGCTGTGATGTCATCAAGAATGATGCTGTCACAGCCAACCTCATAAGCGACGTGCGGACAGAAGCACCAACAGACGTCGTGGTGATGGTGACATGTGATACCGTCACATCTGAATCCATGACAAGTACAGATGAGGACAGGAGCAGACAAGCAGCTGATGAACAGGTTTGTAAAACTACCGTCTCCATTTCAGTAGAACTTATTTTGCATTAGTTTATTATGAAAATTTAATTTGGTCAAGTTGATTTTCAGTCTTCATGGAGCTTCTATCATTTCAAGTCCCCCAAACAAAAAATAAATATGAAAATAAAACAGTAAAAAGCAATGCCCCCTCCCCACCTCAGTGCTTCCTGTCCCCTTCCCCTCTCCTTTCCCCCCACCATCCCCCTCCCTCTTCCAAATGCTGTCAGTTTCAAATTTGCGTCTGAGTTGAGTTTTCTGTCTCTTAACAGAAGTAATAAGTGCTCCTCCACCATGTTTACTATTTCTGTAGGGCCTTTTCCTGAAAATGAAATTCTGTAAAGTGCTGTGACAGTGTATGAATCATGGCTTTCTTTTAAGCAACAAGATGATGTGGTCACAGCCAGGAAGGACCAAATCAGGAACAAATGGTGATGGCAATGGCTGAACGAAGCTGGCACCTATGCCTGTACTGTTCATTCAGAAACAATCACCTGTACAGTGATTGAAAGAAAAAAGACAATCTGAAGCCATCTTGATTAGCCAGAGAATGATGAAAAAAAAAAAAAGCTTAAAAGTTCCATACCTTTGTCCAAAGATTGTTTTTTTCTCAGTTCATATGAGTTGGAAAAAAAAAGGGGAACAAGGGCAGTGGTGTGTGTGTGTGTGTGTGTGTGTGTGTGTGTGTGTGTGTGTGTGTGTGTGTGTGTGAGTGAGTGTGTGTGTGTGTGTGTGTGTGTGTGTGTGTGTGTGTGTGTGTGTGAAGGCTTGGGGGAAGGAGCAGAAGTATGATGCAGATTATGATGTTGATGTGACTTTTGTTTACCCAGTGACCAAACGCAGCAGCAGCATTCTGGATCCTGGAAAATTTCGTTAAGTACTATAAAACTATTTCAATGGGTCGTAAGCGGGAAAGTTGTTTTTGTTCATAATAATATTGCAGAAATCCATTGCCATCCTCTCCCATCCCCCCTCCTCAAAATCTCCTTCCCTCCCATTTGTGTGACAAGATCACAGGAATATTTGTCACTGTGTCTGTAGGTTAGGTTAGACACTTTAGTCCTTAACTTTCCTAAGCTCATAAAATAAACTGAATACTTTTCTGTGCATGATGCCTGTGGTGAATATTATTTTTGTTCATTTGACTGTAAAGTTGGTCCATTTGGTCTAGGGAAAGCATGCTGCAGGTAAGTTTTTTTGTTTGTTTTTTTTTTCTGTGCAGGAGAGGTGACCAAAATAGGTTTAAAAATCCAGGAAATCAGTTCCTGCTGAGGGCGGGGGATGGGGGAGGGAGAAAAGGGGTGCTCCCCTCTATGCCTCCTCTCCTCCCCTCTCCTCCTTCCTTCCTCCACTCCCTCTTCCTGTCCCCCACCCTTCCCAACCCCCCTTTCCCTTCCTTCACCCAAACCCTCTGTAGTCCGCTGGGTTTTGAATGTTATCGCTCCCTTTGAGAGCTGAAACTAGCAGCTCATTTAACCCATTTGTCATTTTACTGATATCCTTGAAGCTTTGGTCCATTCACATCAGTGCAGTGAAAGATACTGGCTTGCTTTCTTTTCCTTTTCTTTGTGTGTTGTCCTGTTGATTTTGGATAAGACTGCCTGATAAAAGGATAGGAGTGATGTTTATGGTCTGGTCAATATGTTGATGGTATGTTGGTGATAGTGATGTAAGATGATTATGAGAGTAATAATGTAGTAATAATTCTGTTTATACAGGAAGATGACAAACCTGTGTCTTCCACTTGTCAAGCAGCAGGGTCAGCGCAGAAACCAGTGGTTTGTGGTGTGTTCAGTACAAATGTGACATCAGCAGGAAAGACGAAGGTGAAACCAAGAAAGAAAAAACTGTCCACCTGTGATGTGTGCAGTAGATTTTTTACACAGGAAGGTAACATGAATAGGCACAAGATGATCCATACTGTTGAGGAGTCATTGGTTTGTGATGCAAACAGTAAGGCTTTTACACCAACAGGTCACCTGAAGAGACGGAAGATGACTTACACAGGTCAGAAATCATTTACATGTGATGTGTGTCATACATCTTTTAAACAGGCATGTAACCTGAAAAAACACAAGATGATTCACACTGGACGGAAACCATTTGCTTGTGTTGTGTGTAGTAAGACTTTCAAAAGAGCAGTTTATCTGAAAACACACAAGATGATCCACACTGATAAGAAATTATTATCATGTAATGTGTGCAGTAAGACTTTTTTATGGGCATATCATTTGAAGAAACACAAATTGCTCCATACTGGTAAGAAATTTTCATGTGATGTGTGCAGTAAGACTTTTACTTGGGCATGTAACCTGAAGACACACATGATGATCCATATTGATCAGAAATTTTCCTGTGATATGTGCAGTAAGACTTTTATGTGGGCAGAGAATCTGAAGAAACACAAGGTGATCCATACTGGTCAGAAATTATTTTCATGTGATGTGTGCAGTAAGACTTTTAGACAGGCAGATAATCTGAAGACACACAAGATGGCCCATACTGATCAGAAATCATTTTCATGTGATGTGTGTAGTAAGAGTTTTATACAAGCACGTAATCTGAAGAGACACAAGATGATCCATATTGATCAGAAAACATTTTCATGTGATGTGTGCAGTAAGACTTTTACACGGGCAGGTAATCTGAAGACACACAAGGTGATCCATACTGGTGAGAAATCATTTTCATGTGATGTCTGCAGTAAATCTTTTACACAAGCAGGTAATCTGAAGAAACACAAGATGATCCATACAGGTCAGAAACCATTTTCATGCGATGTGTGCAGTAAGACTTTTATACAGGCAGGTAGTTTGAAGGCACACAAGATGATCCATACTGGTCAGAAATCATTTTCATGTGAGGTGTGCTGTAGGACGTTTACACTGGCAGGTAATCTGAAGAGACACAAGAGGATCCATACTGGTCAGAAATCGTTTTCAAGTGATGTGTGCAGTGAGACTTTTACACAAGCGAGTAATCTGAAGAAACACAAGATTTCATGTGATGTGTGTAGTAAGACTTTTACACGGGCACGCACTCTGAAGACACACAAGAGGATCCATACTGGTGAGAAATTATTTTTATGTGATGTGTGCAGTAAGACTTTTACACGAGCAGATACTCTGAAGACACACAAGATGATCCATACTGGTGAGAAATTATTTTCATGTGATGTGTGCAGTAAGAGTTTTACACGGGCAGCTACTCTGAAGTCACACAGGATGATCCATACTGGTGAGAAATTATTCTCATGTGATATGTGCAGTAAGACTTTTAGACGGGCAGATAATCTGAAATCGCACAAGAAGATGCATACTGGTGAGAAATTATTTTCATGTGATGTGTGCAGTAAGAGTTTTACATGGCCAACTAGTCTGAAGGTACACAAGATGATCCACACATATCAGAAACTATTAGCATGAGATGTGTGCTGTAAGACTTTTACGCGGGCAAATCACCTGAAGAAATACAAGATGATCCATACTGGTGAGGAATTATTTTCATGTGATGTGTGCAGTAAGGCTTTTGCTCTGGCAGATACTCTGAAGAGAATTCACAGTATGATTCAAGGCTGTCAGAAATCATTTGCATGCGATGTGTGCAGTAAGACTTTTAAGCTGATAGGCAGCCTAAAGAGACGCAAAATCCATACTGAACAGAAATCATTTGCATGTGTTGTGTGCAATAAGACTTACACATGCAAGTTGCTTGTAGAAATATAAGATGATGCAATCCAGTGAATAATGTGTGCTGAAACACTTGTACACTGGCAAATTACGAAGATATGCAGGATACTTAGTGCTGGTGAAAACCTGATTTTGCTGTGTTCTGTGCATTAATCAACTCTTACCAGTTAACTCCTCTGGTTTTCAAATGTGTACATTTCATGCCACGCGCCCAGTATTTTTCCATTGTTACTAACGACAAAAATCTTTAGACATGGAGCCAGTGTGGGAGATCATCACCTTCCAGAGGATGCCCAACATGTTCATCCAGTGATGGTCCCCATGAACTTGCCGATACCAGCCACATTGACACAAACTGGCCCACTGTGCAGACATGGAGAGGAAATCACAGTGTAAACATGGAGAGGAAATCACTGTGTAGACATGGAGAGGAGATCACTGTGCAGACATGGAGAGGAAATCACTGTGTAGACATGGAGAGGAAATCACTGTGTAGACATGGAGAGGAAATCACTGTAGTAGAGAACGATGGAGAGGAAATCACTGTGCAGACATGGAGAGGAAATCACTGTGCAGACATGGAGAGGAAATCACTGTGCAGACATGGAGAGGAAATCACTGTGTAGACATGGAGAGGAAATCACTGTGTAGACATGGAGAGGAAATCACTGTGCAGACATGGAGAGGAAATCACTGTGTAGACATGGAGAGGAAACCACTGTGCAGACATGGAGAGGAAATCACTGTGCAGACATGGAGAGGAAACCACTGTGCAGACATGGAGAGGAAATCACTGTGTAGACATGGAGAGGAAATCACTGTGTAGACATGGAGAGGAAATCACTGTGTAGATATGGAGAGGAAATCACAACTGAGGTTGTCATGAGAGTGGGGAATGAAGGGCAACAGAACTTGAGGACTTTTTTAATGCTGATTGATCAGACTGAAAATGATGTTGTTCAGCTTTATTCTGGTCTGAGACTGCATGGCAGGACTGTACTCTATGCTTACTTTCGTAATGTATCAACCAGGCCTGAGAAATACAGGCACCTGCTATGTTGGTTAGGAAATTTGAACAAGTCACAGTGACTCATCTATTAAATGGATGGAGCTTGACTGTGCCATTCCAAGTCCTCCCAGTCGAACCTATAGCAAACTCAGCTGTGGGTAGGAGCCAATCGTGAGGAGAAAAATCCCACAAAATGTAAATGGTTGTGAGGGGAATCGAACCCACAACCTCCCAGCCAGGAATCTGTGATGTTAATCATAGCGCTAGGTCAGCTGGTAGGATAGGAGAGCAAGTTTGTAAATTCTGCATCATCTGAAGAGGAATAAATACAGTAAGAACACATAGTACTCTAAAGCCTACATAAACTATCAGTTGTGGGTGAACGGCATTGTCAGAAGTGTACAGTCAAAATTGATATGCAGTAAAGACTGAACTGAAATATTAAACATTAGACACTTCCTGTTTGAACCTGAATTCAGTCCTTTTTTTTTTTTATTAAGGTGCATAGGGCCATTGCACAGATTTGATGAATCTGTAGAGAGAGAGAGAGAGAGAGTGTGTGTGTGTGTGTGTGTGTGTGTGTGTTTGAAAGCAAGATTATAGATAAACCTGAAATTTAAGTAATGGAAAGATCATGGGGTTTTCATCACCCATCAAACTCACCACGGTGGGTTATTTTACTCCAACTTGATTTTTGTGTGATTCCAACTGCTGGACCCTCCCCAGGCAATTTTCAGGCTTTTTCAACTTTGTTAGGTCTCATGTCTGAACATATGATATCTCTTGTATGGGAAACTGAGTTCATAGTGATGCATGCAGTGAGATGCATATGGAGTGGATTGTGACATAGTGCATGACTGATTATTGACAGCCCAGCTTCCTGATACAGACTTTGGACAACCCGCCTGTTGTGTAGTGTGTTTTACAATCATTTATAGTGAATTTCCCATGTCTCCATGTTTACTGAAGTGTAGTGTTGTATTTTGACGTAGTATGCGAGTTCATAGCAGTATTGAACTTCAGTCCCTGACGTGATGCAACTCTCGCATTGTCACAATAGTGTGAGAGTTCACTGGAAAGGGAGATACCAACCCCTTGTTCCCTCCCTTCCCCCCCTCCACTCTACCCTCATCCCCCACCTCCTCATCATTTTTGGAAATTTATGGCTGTTGACAGTTTCAGCGTCGTTGCCTTTCAGTCCACGCTCCATCTTTCCCATCCACATTCCCCTTCCTGCCGTCCCCTTCTCTGCTTCCCTTCTCTTCCCCCTCCCTCCACACATTCCCCCCTGCCCCTTCCTCTTCCTTAATTTCCCTTTCTGAATTTGTTTTCATTTGTGTGTGTATATATATATAATAGACTAATAAATTCCAAGGATAAGTAACCGAGCACCATTCCAGCAACTTACAGAGCAGCTTGGTGTTGCAATGACTGCAAGAAATATTCAATTATAAAACAAAACTCGCTCTTATGTCTTAGATTGAAGAAATAGGGGGAGATAAGCATTCATATCTGCGGTGGTAGTTAATTCTGCCTAACTAACAGTATGTGCTTGAGTGGGTGGAATGGGGAATAATAAATGCTTCTCAAAATGAGCCTTCAGCAAGCTTATAGTCTCCAAGGGGGAGACAATCTCCAAGGGGGAGGAAACTAATTAATATGTAACTCCTGGTCAGATACCGGTATTTCGAAACCTGATTGTTTCTCCTCAGTGACCGCGGAAAGTGGTAACTTGACTCCTCTGCCTTTTTGGTTTTAAGAAGAATGCTATCCCAGAAAAAGGCTGGTGTACAATACCGTAGTATGTTAGTTGAGTTTTCAAAAAAACAACCAAAGGTGCCACCAAAGAAGCAAAAGAAAATCATGAAAGAGCAAAACAAGCTACATTTTCTTATGAAAAGTAGAAAATATGAAAAAGATAACCTCTTCAGACACAAGTGCTGAGGGCCAGTTCTTGGAATGAATCCACAAGGGACTAAATCATAATAGACTAATAAATTCCAAGGGTAAGTAACCGAGCACCATTCCAGCAACTTACAGAGCTTCTTTTGCTTCTTAGGTGGCGCCTTTGGTTGGTTTTTTGAAAACTCAACAAACATACTACGGTATTGCACACCAGCCTTTTTCTGGGATAGCATTCTTCTTAAAACCGAAAAGGCAGAGGAGTCAAGTTACCACTTTCCGCAGTCACTGAGGAGAAACAATCAGGTTTCGAAATACCGGTATCTGACCAAGAGTTATATATTAGTGAGTTTCCTCCCCATTGGAGATTGTCTCCCCCTTGAAGACTATAAGCTTGCTGAAGGCTCATTTTGAGAAGCATTTATTATTCCCCCTTCACCCTCTCAAGCACATACTGTTAGTTAGGCAGAATTAACTACCACCGCAGATATGGTTTTATTGAACGAACAAAAGAACTGCTTTTTTGGTGCTGGGGTGTAGCAGGCTGTGGATGGGCATTTTTAACATGAAATTGTAATGTGATTGAACAATAAATTCACTGTAGAAATGCAAATCAAATCTACATGGTATTCTAAAATAGGAGCCACACATGGACAAAGTCATAAAATGGAATGAAGCACAGAATGCGCTTTGTTCTGCCAGCATTGGCAGTGTTTTGTAGAATGGAATTAGACGTGTGAAGACTTCATATCATCTCTCCTCTGAAGGTGGAGTGTGGCTGCCTGTGTGGCAGGTTGATCAAAAACAGCCCTATATGATGATGACCCTCTGTATGAAATGTGTTCTGTGACCTGGTGATTGTTCAGATGCATTAATACTATCCAGCCGAGAGCGGCACGGACGGCACAATTCCCTGCTGCCGCACGCTCGCGCACAGCGCTCATTCCCTGCCGACGCACATATTTGGCCACTTTTTGATTTATTTTTACGGTAGCTAGACAACAACTGACGGTCTTGTGTTAGGTGTCACAGGAAAGAACAAACACTCAACTAATCGAACATAGTCATTTCAAATCATTTACTTTCAATGTGTACACACGACTGTGCGTTGAAAAACATGTCTGACAAGTAGAAAAATTGCTTTGTTTGCATTCTATTCCGTTCTTTTACAACACCAAATCGGAAGATGAAGGGATGGCTGCATCTTCAAACAATTCACTTTCCTATTCTCTTTCAAAGTTTTCTATCTCTCTATCACTCCCCTCATCACCAGATCCACTTTGTAATATGATTTCAAGCGCTTCATTGAGCGAGAAATCGCTACCACCCCTTCGCCTGACCGACATTTTTTCTGGCACAGGAAATACGTGACGCGCGCCCGGTGCCGCCAGTTTCTTTGTTTCAAAGCTCCTGGGGTCAGCCAAGTTCACAATAGGCCACTGAAAGTATGGTCTACAACTCGCTCCAACATCCCCAAGACTAGTTACAGAGCTTATTTCCCTTGGATCATCTCATGGAAAGTGTAGGAATTTTTTATGTCCCGTCATCTGATAGTGGACGACACGGCAGACTGTACTGCTGTCTGTCCGTCATCCGGACTTAGATGACTCGGCTCAAGGGAGAGAAATCCTGTCCTCCACTGCTGGATGACTCGGCTGGTAAAGGTTAAATAGCAGGTGACTCCAAGAGTGTTCATGTGACAAATACAAGCCATTGTCAATATCTCATTTCGTTGCTCTTACCAACTCACATGTAATTCTGTCCACGCACACATGGAGAGCATATATGGGACTGAGCATCATTGCTTTTTTCTGACCTGGCCCCTACAGTAGATAAAGTGTACCCATCCCTTACAGAAAACCACTTGCCCATCAAATGGCTATTGTGATGTCAACGTAAATTATGACGTCAACTTGAAATGACATAGGAACTTGACGAAAATAATAATATTGAACGAGAAAAGGGAGCAAGAACTAACGGCTGAGGCTTTGGTGTCCAGCCTACTTTATTTTGTTTTAATCGTCGTTTTCTCGGTAGTGATACTATGTGGAGAGGCTGACTTTCAAGTCAGTAGTGCGTCGATGTTCACTGTGCATGTGCGATACTTCTGATGACGGTACCAGCGAAATATGTACCAACAAATTTATTTGTTATAAAAATGTTGTGAATGCTGTGTCGCCAAGAGTGACTTAAAACTCCTGCAAGAATATTTATGTGCTCTAATTGTGCCACCTCATGTGTGTCGGTGGGCTGAGTTTATTGATGTGAACATTGTAATATCAATACACGGAGAAGCTAAATTTTGTTTTAGATCAACAATATGTCGAAGTTTATTGTGTGCTATGGGACTTTGCTGAAATCGTGTTCGCCGGGGATTCAATATTGATTACTGTGCCTTGTGAATCTGCTGTTCTTATGCTATGGATTACTGTGCCTTGTGAATCTGCAGTTCTTCTATGGTTTACTGTGCCTTGTGAGTCTGTGGTTCTTCTTCTGATAGTTCGACGTAATATATTGTGCTTGCTGTGTTGAGACCCTGTTTCTTCTTCATCGCTTGTGTTTGTAAACGGCTGTGTTTACCGTGTGGGGACCTTGGTTATCCTTCTTCGTCATATTTTAGTGCTGTAGACTGTGGCTTGGGTACTGTGGAACCGAGTGTGTTGACTGTATATATATATATGAGACACTGTGGACGGTGCTGGCGAGATCTGCAAGTTATATCATGATATGTAATATGATACGCTGATATCTGATGATTGAAGTCTTATGTATTGATGTCTTAATTGACGTGAATTGATCTGTATACTATGTAGTAGCATGTATTGATTTTGTAACAATTCATATTGATGGCTCAGGCAGCATATAAAGAAAGAAAATCTAACTCGTGTGTTGCCTGGCTATCCATGTTCGTATGGTATGGGTGTGTGTAGGGGAAAAGTCGTACACGCATCCAAACTTTTGAGATCGAGAGTCAGACAACAAAACACGCACCGCACACCATCCGTAACATCTGGTGACCCCGAAGTTGAATTTCTTTTGCTACTGAATTCAAAATTACCTTAATGGTAGGTAGTATTTGTTTTTGTGCCCTTATTATTGCCCCAATTAAAAAGGATAGGTCACGTTCACAGACTTTCCTTTGGAACAATTGAGTTGTGTTGTATTGTTTTGTTGTATGATTGTGACTACTTTCTTTCCCATCTCCAGCGTAGCGGGGTGTCTCCTTCTGTATAGTTTCTGGAGATAGGAGGGCTTAGCTCCTAGTTCTTCCTTCCTTTGTGGGCTTTGGTTTCATTACCTTCCGTTATCTCTCTCTGATTATTTCTATTTCTATCTTTTCTTGGGGATTGTGTTGCTTCTTCAGTATCCTTAGGGTCCTTTTCTCTTGAATGAGTGAGTGTGTGAGTGGCTGCCCTGAACCAGTTTTAAAAAAAATATATCTATATATATCAGTTTCATTTTGAATGTTTAGTGTGTGAAAAAAACAAACAAAAAAACAACAACAATACATTGATTATACTCGTTATTACTTTCATGTCATTGCTTGATTTATACTTGTTACTGATTTTTTGGCATTGATTACCCATTGTGTTTGTCTTTCTCCCCATATCCCTGAATTTCTGTTTCATTGTTTATCTCTATCTTTTTGTTGGTTGGGTTTGATAATACTTAGTCTTTTTAAGAGTGATTGTCGTTAATGTTTGTTTGAAAAAACAAAAAAATCCTCTTTGGAATTCATATATATTTTAGTGGACAGGGGTTTCAAACCTTTTTTTGCTTGTGATAGCAATTGTTTGTATTTGATCCACTAGTGTGTGTGTCGGGTTTGACAGGACATTACTTTATATTTTCATCATGGCACAGAAGGCTAAGGAAGAAAGTCCTGTTGTGTCCTCTATGGACGAGGACAAAGTTTTCGCAAAATATTTACAACGAGGTAAGGTATGTGGTCTGGAGGGAGAAGATCTGTTGGCCTATGTGGATAAATGCATTGCTCAAGATACGGAAAGAGAGGAAAGAATCAAAATGAAAAGAATGCAGGAAGAAGAGATAACTAAAAGAGAACACGAGCGAATGCAAGAAGAAACTAAAAGAGAGCAGATACAGGAGGAAACTAGAAGAATTGAGCTAAAAGAAATAGGGGAAAGTAAAAGAGTGCAAGAGATAGAGGAAACTAAAAGAATACAGTTTCAATTTACTGCTCAGCAGAGTGCGGTCTCAGGATAGGACAGTGAGAGTCGGGGTTCTGGTTTTCCCAGGTTTAACGCCCCTCGTCCTACTTTTCCTAAGTTGCCCCCTTTCAAGGAAAGAACTGATGATATAGACAGTTACTTGTTTCGTTTTGAAACCCATGCTCGTTCCTTAGGATGGTCTGAGAGTTTGTGGGTAACATACCTGTCTGCACTACTTGAGGGTTCCGCTTTAACTCTCTATCACAGTCTCACTGAAAATAATGTTGTGTCTTACGAGCTTTTTAAAGAAAGCTTGCTGAAAACGTTTCAATGTACTCCAGATGGTTTTCGTAAGCGTTTTCGTGAGGCTAAGCCTAGCTCAGATGAACCTTTCAAGACTTTTGCAGTTGAACTTAGGCGTTGGTTTGACCGTTGGGTCTCTTTGTCAAAAATTGATGTCTTTTAAAGATCTGGTCGATCTTATCTTGCGTGAGCAGTTTTTGGAGTGTGTCTCTAAGGACTTGGCTACTTTTTTGTGTGAAGAAGATGTGAAAACTTTTGATGAAATGATCAAGTCGGCAGAGTCATACAGATGTGCTCATCCAACTAAGGTGCTTTCTAGGAAAGCTGATGTAAACATTTTTGCTTCTGTTGGGTACAAAACTCCTGGTCAGTTTGATAGAAATCCATATCCCGGTCAGTCTGATAGAACTCCATACTGTGGTCAGTCTGACAGAGGAAACAGATACTCTACTTTTCAAAACAGTGGCCGCTACTCTGGTTCCTCAGCTGATCGTGGAAGTAACTTTGGTGGTAGCTGTTATTGTGGTCGTCAGAGCTTTGGTTACTCAGCTGGTCATAGAAATAACTTTGGCGGTAGCCGTTACCGTGGTCGTGGCACCTGTTATACCTCTGGCAGTAAGAGTTCCTCAGAAAGTGCTTCTGATCAGTTTGGAAGTGTTGTGGGTTTTTTGTGTAAAAAGACAGGACATGTAGCTGCTAGGTGTCCATGGAAGTCGGGTAGAAACCCTTGTAGAATTTGTACCCTTAGCCACCCAGATGAGTGTCCTTTTATGGTTACGGTAGTAACTCCACTGTTGTCAAGAACTCAGCTGACAGCAAACAGTCCAGTGCTTGTTCTGTTCTTGATTCTTCTTTTGCTTGTCAAGCTGCTGGTGAGTTCACAGGCAAATTACATTTGGAGTCTGGTTCTGTGAATGGCATTTTGAGTTCTGTTCTGCGTGATACTGGTGCTACTGTCTGTGGCGTTTGCAAACGGTTAGTTTCTGACAGTCAGATGCTAGGAACCACAGTGAAGTGTGTTTCTTTTGGTCGTTGTGTGGATGAGTTTCCACTGGCTAGTTTCAGTCAGTTGTCTTTATTTTGTGGGCAATTTGACTTGTGTCTTGGATAGCCCTGTCACAGATCTCATTGTGGGTAATGTACCTGGAGTTTCTGTGAGCGGTGGGTTTAGTGATGTATCTAGTGAACCTTTCTCTTTAGCAGCCATTATGAGGGCTAGAGATAAATATGTTGTGGACAAAAAGCCTTTGTGTCAGATCCCTGATGATCTGAACATTTCCCGTTCTGATCTTGTTCAGAAACAGAAGGATGAGTCATTGAAGTCTTGCTTTCAGTTAGCGTCTTCTGATGTGTCTACTTCTGATGTTGTGGTACCTACAGTTGTTCTTTCACAAGGTACTTCAGTGCCTGGGTCAGAGATAGCACCTTTGGCTTGTGAGCAAGAACAGGGTTCTTTGGACAGTTCTCCAGGAATTGGTCTTTCTGTGGATCCTTCTCCAGAGTCTGTTTGTACTGTTTGTGAAGTGGTTTGTACAGTTGGCGTCATCCAGGACTGTGATGACACTTTACCCATTCCCACTTTAACTGTTTCGATGGCGTCCTCTATGCCAGATGAAAATGTTCGTTCTGTACAGTTTGATTGTACTTTGTCTGACAAAAGTACCAGGAAGTTGCGTGTAATCTTTGATGATTTTCAGGACATTTTGACCCCCAAACCAGGTTCTTTCTCAGGTGATGTACTATTACAGATCCCTCTTACAACAGATGTCCCTGTTAGAAAGAAATGTTATAAAATCCCCTTTTCTGCGAAAAAGGTTGTTGAGAGAGAGGTTGGTATCATGTTGGATCTTGGAATCACTGAGCCATCGAATAGTTCGTATGCATCTTCAGTTGTGTTCGTCAGGAAGAAAGATTGTACTTGTCGTTTCTGCATTGATTTCATGTCTATTTCTTGGACTCCTGAGTGTGTTGAAGCTTGGAGGAAGATTCAAGGAATCTTGTCTTCTGCACCTGTGTGTTGTTACCTCGATCGGGTAATCCTTTTGTTCTCAGGACTGATACTAGTTCTGTTGGTTTGGGTGCTGTATTGCTCTAGTAGAATGATGATGTTCTTCATCCAGTCGTGTTCACTGGTCGAAAGTTGCTGAATCGTGAGAAGGCATACAGTACTATTGAGCGGGAATGTTTAGCCATTGTCTCTACCCCGTGGGGGTATGGAGAGGCTGACCGAGTGGTCAGTAGACATGTGTGGTCTCTACCCTGTGTGAGTATGGAGAGGCTGACCAAGTGGTCAGTAGACATTGTATGTGCATTGCCATCCGGGTGTGGGGTGCAGCCCATGCCCAGCCGCCGTCTCTACCCCGTGTGAGTTTGGAGAGGTTGTCCGTGAGGTCATCAACGAGCTAACATGTCAAAGGGCTCCAGAGTTCGTCGGGACAACAACTTGTGTTCTGTTGTGTGGGAGTCCCTGGAAGGACTCCATGAACTGCTTCCATGAGCGGCTTCGTTTTCCGTCGTGTCAATGTGTGGTTTCTGGGTTTGTGTATTCTGCTGTTTGTTTACTTCTTCAAAAAACAATTTGGTCATTGTTGTTTGTTTTGTTTTTTTGAGGAGGGGGAGTATTGTGACGGCAACGTAAATTATGACGTCAACTTGAAATGACATAGGAACATGACGAAAATAATAATATTGAACGAGAAAAGGGAGCGTGAACTAACGGCCGAGGCTTTGGTGTCCAGCCTACTTCATTTTGTTTTAATCGTCGTTTTCTCCATAGTGATACTATGTGGAGAAGCTGACTTTCAAGTCAGTAGTGCGTCGATGTTCACTGTGTATGTGTGATACTTCTGATGACGGTACCAGCGAAATATGTACCAGGAAATTTATTTGTTATAAAAATGTTGTGAATGCTGTGTTGCCGAGAGTGACTTAAAACTCCTGCAAGAATATTTATGTGCTCTAATTGTGCCACCTCATGTGTGTCGGTGGGCTGAGTTTATTGATGTGAACATTGTAATATCAATACATGGAGAAGCTAAATTTGTTTTAGATCAACAATACGTCGAAGTTTATTTTGTGCTATGGGACGTTGCTGAAATCGTGTTCGCAGGGGATTCAATATTGATTACTGTGCCTTGTGAATCTACGGTTCTTATGCTATGGATTACTGTGCCTTGTGAATCTGCAGTTCTTCTTCTATGGTTTACTGTGCCTTGTGAATCTGCAGTTCTTCTTCTATGGTTTACTGTGCCTTGTGAATCTGCGGTTCTTCTTCTGATAGTTCGACGTAATATATTGTGCTTGCTGTGTTGAGACCCTGTTTCTTCTTCATCGCTTGTGTTTGTGAACAGCTGTGTTTACCGTGTGGGGACCTTGGTTGTCCTTCTTCGTCTTATTTTAGTGCTGTAGACTGTGGCTTGGGTACTGTGGAACCGAGTGTGTTGACTGTATATATATATATATATGAGACATTGTGGACGGTGCTGGCAAGATCTGCGAGTTATATCATGATATGTAATATGATACGCTGATATCTGATGATTGAAGTGTCTTATGTATTGATGTCTTAATTGACGTGAATTGATCTGTATACTATGTAGTAGCATGTATTGATTTTGTAACAATTCATATTGATGGTTCAGGCAGCATATAAAGAAAGAAAATCTAACTCGTGTGTTGCCTGGCTATCCATGTTCGTATGGTGTGGGTGTGTGTAGGGAAAAGTCGTACACGCATCCAAACTTTTGAGAGCGAGAGTCAGACAACAAAACACGCACCACACACCATCCGTAACAGCGATAGTTTTAAATTATATAAGATTTTAAATCATGAATAAATAGGGAAGCACAATCAATCCACACAAGTTCAGTAATACTGTGCAAATAAAAAATTCTTAAGTCAGTCAGTCAGTATGTCTCTCATTTTTGCACACACACACACACACACACATGCACACACACACACACACACACACACACACACACACACACACACACACACACACACACACACACACAATGAGAGAGCAAAAAACAAACAAAAAACCCTCAGAGGAACTGACAACACTGCTGAGTGGATTGGCGAAACACTTGAAACATGTGTGCGTGTGTATAAAGAGAGATATAGATAGAAATACATATACAAGAATAAAAACAACAGTCTTTTCATGTCTTCAGATTTCTTTTTTTTTTTTAAACAAATTTTTGCTGGTAATCGGCTTTGCCAAAGTCCAGGTACAATGATAAAAGCTTTATATCAAGTAAACTGACATATTATTTACGGTGAATTCCTATTCAGTAAAATCAGGTAATTTGAGGTCATGCTGACAACTGTTGCATGCAAAGCAAAATACATGCACTCATGGACCACCAACCTACACATTAGCACACAAACACACACACACACACTCTCTCTCTCTCTCTCTCCTCTCTCTCTCTCTCTCTCTCTCACGCATGCACACATGCAAGCACACACAAACACACACCTCACAGAGAGAGAAGGAGAAAAAGGGAGTGAGTAGAGAGTGAGAAAGAGAGAGAGAGGAGGAAGGGAGAGCAATAGAAAGGAGAGGGGGTTTGAAAAAGAACGGAAAGGCATGGGGTGGGGGGGGTGGGAGGAGGGGGGTGAAGGCAGATAGGTTCTAAGGAATGTGATGACAAGAGGAGAGACTAAGAAGAAGAAATATTATATATATATATATATATAATATATATATATATATATAATGCACACACACACACACACACACACACACGCACATATATGTATTCATATGTGTGTATATATATATACTGACTTCCATAAAAAAAAAAAAGCGAAAAATTGAAAGGCTATTTTTCGGGTGAAAAGGGGTGAATATACAATATTGACCCATTGTGGCAAGTTGTTTGGGTCCAAGACTCAAGTGCAGTGAAAAAATTGTGTGAGCAACACATCATTCCCGGCATTGGAGGGTCAACAAAAATGGGAAACTGGTTGCTGCATGTGAGGCACGTGCACACCATGCAGAGCAAAGTTAACCAGTGACAAGTACGCAGGCATGCAGCCTTTACAAAGCCGCGCTACAAGGTTCAGGTAACGACTTGCTGTCTGAGCGCTACAGAGATGCCAAGACTACGAGCAGAGGAACGCAATCGTGCCCTGGGCCATCTGGAGGCTGGTGTGGATGCCAGGCAGGTCGCCAACATCTTTAACGTCCACATCTCAACCATCTATCGTCTGCAGCACCGCATGCGAGTCACTGGTACCACTGATGATCGTCCCCGGCCAGGCCGTCCTCGGGTCACCACACCAAGAGCGGATCGCCATCTTGTTCGAACCCATCTGTGGGACAGGTGGCAAACAGCCGCTAACACTGCTCGACAGGTGCCTGGGAATCTCCAGCAACGAATCAGCCTCAACACTGTGTGGCGGCGTCTTCAGGAGAACAGGCTGGCATGTAGGCGTCCTCACAGAGGTCCCGGTACTGACACCAAGACACCGGCAGGACAGGCTGCAGTGGGCACAAGCCCGAATCAACTGGCGCAGGCAGCAGTGGGGACGCATACTGTTCTCAGATGAGAGCCGTTTTTGTATTGACATGGCTGACGGTCGTGTCAGAATATGGCGTCGACCTGGTGAACGCTATGCTGACTCCTGTGTGGTAGAGTGGAACCCCTGGGGAGGCCCGAACATTATGATATGGGGTGCAACTGGCATTAACCACGCCATAGGACCAGTCATCTTTCAGAACATTGGTCCTGGTCGCGGTCAGGGTGTCAATGCACAGCGCTACATCAACCAGGTGCTCAGACCCCATGTCGTTCCTTTTTTTGCGCAACACCCAAACTGGACATTCCAACAGGACAATGCAAGACCACACACCGCCAGGGCCACCCAGCAATTTCTTCAGCATAACAACGTCAATGTGCTGCCCTGGCCAGCCCTCAGTCCCGATTTAAACCCAATAGAACATTTTTGGGATAAACTTGGCAGACGGTTGGACCTCCTGCGTCCACGACCAGCAACAGCGGCTCAACTTCACCAGGCCATCGTCCATGTGTGGGCTGGTGTGCCAAGGGGAGCATCAACCACCTGGTCCACTCAATGAGCCGCAGGTGTCAAGCAGTTGTCAACGCAAATGGTGGCCACACACGGTATTAGGACTTCAAGCTGGTTTGTCACGTGACCTTGGATTTTCCACACAAAAGACATATTGCTGATGACATTTTCACACATTACCGGTGTAATGAATCAAATCACGTTGAATTCTTGCTTCCACTCTGTACAATTGTGACCAATAAAATTCACCCCCAACCTTCAGCTTGTTTTGTTTTCGCGTTTTTTATGGAAGTCAATATATATATATTTCTTTATTCATTTACATGAATACATTTATAAATCCACAACTGCATCCGATTAGCATGATTAAGACACTGGAATAAAATGTCCTTCAGTCTACAGCGGCATGGTTAAACATAAAAGAGAAAGAGAACAAGAGGGGAAGAGTAGCAGAGTAGAAGAGGGGTGTAGGTGGTGGTGATGGGGGGGGGGGGGGGGAGGGATGAAGCAGGTTAGATGTCGAACAAAAAAAGGGGAGAAGGGGATAGGGGTGGTGGAGGGAGAGGGGGATGGAGGAGAAAAACAAGGGAAGGGGGAAATGGGCAAAATGCGTGATAAATTCTCCAAAAAAATGAAATACGTTTATTCTTAGGAACACATTTTTAAATAAAAGGGGGGGGGGGGGGAGGTGATGTTGAGACCATGAGACAAACTGCAACAATCCCCTTATAATTACCATAGGTAATCCTATGTAAGTGTGTAAAACAGAAAGAAGGGGATCGAGAGGGCAGAGGAGGTCAAATAGTGTAATTCAATTGGATGTATTTCAAATATATTTCATACATAAGCTTTTCACGTGTGTATATAAAGTAATTATAGGAGACGGGAGGGGTGGGGAGGGTGGACCAAATAGCAAGGGGAGGGAAGAAGGGGGAGGGGGAGGAAAACTGGGGAGCAGAGGGAGGCGGAATTTATATTTAAAATCCAACGAAGCCTAAATACTGACTAAGCATAAGAGTAATTGTACATAAAACAAGGAATTGGGTGAAAATAGGTGATTGCTCGTTCATTTTCATTGCCCTGAGTGTTGTATATTTTGCCTGTAGAAGACCTTAGAGGTTGAAACACGTGTAGTTTGTCTTGTGATTCATTTGTCAACGTTTTTCTGAGGAGCTTTATCAATGATTTATTTAATTTGTAAATTACAGTACCAGAGCCCCGAGCTTGATCTAAATTCCATTGTGAATTAGGCTAATGATTGCAACATTTAATTTTCCCACTGATGTCAAAAAAGCTTCAGCCAAAGAGTGTTTTTTAACGCTTCTATTTGATCAATAATTAACTCGCCTAGCTCGGGGAACTTAACATATCACACATCAACAGATTTTGTCCCGAATCCAGCTTTTAAATGGTGGTTTTACAATTTAATCAGGCTTATTCAGTTGTGTGAAACTTACATTTTTCTGATGAAAAATCTGTTTAAGCTCCCCGTTAAAAGGCACTTTAAACCTCATTTATCAAATAACTGTTTTGATCCTTAAACTGAACTTTCAATCAGTAGAAAGCTGGCATTGAGATCTTTGATTTGTGACATTCTGAAGTTTGATCTGTAAAGGAATAGGGGAGAAATCAGAGCTAATTAATGGACAACTGGCACAAATTAGCCAAAATTTGCTTCCCCACAGGCAAATCAACATTGTTGTGTCTGGCTGTTGTCTTTACTGTTGATCGGTTGGTCAGTGTGAGATTAATGTCCTATTGGTTGAAGGCCCGTAAGGACAGGATCAACTGGCAGACTGAAGTCTAAATACTTTGTGCAGTTGCTGTCGTTGGCAGTTGTGGGTCTGGTTCTGTATGGGGGCCATCATCAGTCACTGTCTCAGCTCTGGTTTCTTGTGAACTTGGGTTCACATTCAGGTGTTGGTCAGCCGACGATGGGCGTCGGTATACTTCACCCCTTTCTGCCCTCAAAAGGCCTGTCTTCAGGGCCAGCATGTGGTTTTCATGCTCGGGTGGCAATGGTCCTGTGTCACATGAGACCGGCTTAAAGGAGGAGCAGGATGAAAGTCACCGGAGCGCTGCACAAGTCCCTTCTATTATACAGTCCATGCAGACTGTAGCTTAGAGGGCAACTTTTCAGCCAACCCCATGAGGGCTGCCCTGCAAGCCCGGCTCCAAAGCATGATGTCCCAGGCGATGGTAATCGTAGTCTGGCAGCCCTCCATCATAGATTGCCCCACATCTTCAAGAGTCATCCCCTGGCAACACAGTCTAGGCCTGCCGTCACCAATACGGCTGGAAGGTTTGTTGTGCCACCTGACACTGACCTCCTACATCAGTGCCCTCAAAGGAGAGCAGCTACATCTCCCTTGGTGTTTTCTACTGTGCCACTTTGCAGGGAATGGTCTTTGCGGTTAAGCAGCAGTCTATTTAAAAGGCTGCAGGTAAATTTGACCCGGACTGACTGAGTTGCAGCTTTCAGCATGGGCACATGATATAATGTGTCACAGTTAGTGCTGTGCTCCACTTGCTGTTTGACACTGTCATTATACCGTAAGTATACATTTTTGTTTTGTTTTGTTTTGCTGTCCCAACTTCTGTGCTACCCCAGTGGCAGTGCACCCACACTGCTCATTCCGACACCGGCAATCCACAGGGAGCATCAATGTCAAGTTGTCAAGAGGCAACCCATCGGAGGAGACACTGCACTGCTGCCGAGTCACTTCAGTGGTGTTCAGTGGCGCCTGTTCTGATCCAACATATGCAGGACACCACCTGCTAAGCCCCCTACTGATGACAATAATTGCTTAATCGCGGAGTCGGCTTGAGTGAGCTCTACCTCCGGAGGGCACCACCATGTCCGTCCAACAACAGCCCCCAGAGACACGCCAATACCTGTGACCCCGACAGAACCAAACCCAGGCTACAGATGTGGAGAGGACATCGAAATTGAGGTCACCATGAAAGCAGGGTATGAACAGCCACAGAATTTGAGACTTTTTCTTCATGCTGATCAATGAGAATGAGGATGATCAAGATGATGCTACGGATTTCCATTTCAGTCTGAGACTGCATGAGAGGGCTGTACTCTATGCTTCCTTCCATAATATATCCCGGCGTCAACCAAGCCCTAGAAAGACGGATACCTGTAGTGTTGGTCAGGAAATTTGAGCAACTCTCAGAGACGCATCCAATAAGTGGATGAAACTCGACTGTGTGGTCACAGTCTTCCCAACTTAGCCCGTAGCAAACTCAACTCTGGGTAGGAGCCAGTTGGGGCAGAAAAATCCCACATGACTCTGATGGGAATCGAACCCGCGACCTCCCAGCCAGGAGTCCGCGACGCTAACCACTTCACAACAGCTGGTGTGTAAGTATACATAATGTATGATGCCGGCAAAGTAGTCTGTTTACTGTTTGCATAGATCTGTGAATTATGGAAAGCATGAAGATTTTGTTAACTCTTGATTTCTCTATTTTCAATGATCTTAGATTTCTGAATTTATTTCATTTTTCTATCATCTTGCTACATTAACTTGTCTACACTGATATCATAGCTTCATAAACTAGCCAGTTACTAGTGTTGATACTACTTACATGTGTCGTAAAAAAGAGCCGATTGTTTGGATCATTGTTAAACTATTCTTGCATATTTATCCTGTGTTTTCCAGGAATTTTTTGTTTTGATCTAACTTGCCAAACCTGTGCGTTTTGTACACATGGTGGCATGGGCCAAGTTCTCTCTCCTTTGCAGAAATATGCAGTGATCTAACTGCATCACTGTCTCAGTTGCTACACATAGCGTGGGTTGGCTTTGTTAGTAACTGAAGTGTGCCGTTGGTTTTACATTTGTTCCAATCTTGGTCCTATTGCATAAGTCTCTTCTCCATTCATGTATTTTTTGTTATTTGTTTCAGCTCTTCCAAAGGTGCTGCATTAGGTTCTTTACTTTCATAAGTTTGTCGGTGCTTATGATGGCCATGGGATATGAAAACTAAGGTTTATTTGATGTGCACTCAACCATTTTATAACTGTTTGTGCTGCTACTGATAGTAGTGAAAGCTGTTTATTTATCTTATCTCTTAGCTACTTTAGATGTGGGATCTCAAAACTTTATTTCTTTGATTCCATTTTGTTTAGAGTATTAGTCTTCCACTGAAACTAATAGTCTTTAGTGGCTGTTAGGGACAGTGCTATTGAATAACTGGTGATAAAGACTGAACTCTCAGCCCATTATAGATGAGAATTTTATGTTTGTGACTTACACGTAGTCAACACAA
>CM065747.1:15323715-15336215 GCA_033310375.1 Conus canariensis | reverse complement strand
ATAGTCAAAGCCAGTTTTTAATTGAAGTTGAAGGTAAACACATGACAAAATCAGTCCAGTGTAACCTGACTTTAAAAGAATACAGAAGCAAGAAGAATATTGGTGGAGGACAATGTCAGTACAGCAGATTAACAGAAGAAAAGGGTGAAAGGAGTAAATTCCAAGTTCAAGTGTGTGCATGCTTGAGAGAGAGAGAGAGAGGAATAGATATGTATATATTGTGTGTGTGTGTGCTTTTGTGTGTGTGTGTGTGTGTGTGTGTGTGTGTGTGTGTGTGTGTGTGTGTGCAAAAAAAAACATCTGTTGAAGAAGGTGTCATTTGTAATATGTATAGATAACTGTGTCTACAGACTGTGTGACCCCATGGCGTTCCCTGATCATCTGGTGGTGTCGGAGGTGAAAATTGAAATTGATGTCGCTGAAGAACCAGAACCACCATCAGGTCAGTGCCACAATTTTCTTGCTGTGGATCATGTGGAAGTTTCCTGTATGCATTGTTTAATTAATGACAGGATATCAGAGCACACAGTGCAGAAGATTATCGGGTATTTACCTGCACCCCAAACCCACCTCTTCAGCATCTGCGGCGTGACTCCAGATCCTAGAGGAAACAAAAATGGTATTAAGCAATTCACACACTTTCCATGTCTACCATCCCAAGCTTGAATTTATCATTGTCATCCATTACCCTGTATATCCATCTCCACCATACTCACCGTTGTATAATGCTGCTGTTGGTAAGTATAAGATGTGTTTCAAAATCAGTTGTTTTTTTTTCTTTTGTTTTTTTATGGGCATGATATGGTCAGCAGAATGTGTGTTCCTACTTGTACATTGTAGGTAGGTTGTCCACCATGTCTGTTTTCAGAGTTTTGTGGTGTTGTTAAATGTTTTTGTGACTGTAAATTGTATATTCAGTAATATCTTATAACTTGAGGTTTATCCAAATTTGACAGGATGCTTGTCGGTGTGTACTGCAAGAGATGGAATACAGTGTACTTAATCCCATGTGGGGAGCTTGCACATTTGGATCCATGCAGAAATGTACTGCCTGAGTTCCCTTTATTCAGATCAGAAGCACAAGTCATGTAGGCATCACGTACTTCAGCCATCAGCTGGAATCAGCAATGATTTGGCAAAATTTTGGTACAGGGTTCTCTGAATTCAGAGTGAAAATGAATTTGATAGGATAGTTGATCAGTTGATGCAAATTGCAGTGCCAAAGTTTTGTAGGCAGCAGATACTGCAGTCTCTGTGTGCCTTACACACAAATGACAGATTACTTTATATTACTATTGTACTGTTGAGGAAGTCAATAGTCATGGAGATGTTTTCTCATGACTTTTTTTGTGTGTGTGATGGAACGATTTCATTTCGGGGAAAGACTTTGGTCAAGTCGTCAACTCTTGTCACTTAAGTTTGTGGTTTTGAAGTTTGGAACGAAGCTGCAGTGATTTGTTTTTGAAATTGCAGACCAATAAGATAAAGATTTGCAAACATTGAAAAAAGACCAAGATCTTAGTGTTTGACAGACCATCAAATTTGGAAATTTGAGAAAATGCCTATAGTTGTTTATAATGCCTAATAAACCAACATGATTCTGTTGAGTTCTGAATCACAGATGAGGTGCAAAAATTGAGATAATTTCACAAAATGATTGTTGAACAGCTGTATTGATTGCCTTTGTAAGTTTGTTAAAAGGAGGCAAGCACACTTTAGATATTTGTTTAATTCCAGATACTGTATTTTAATTATTAGTATTTGCTTTCATATTTATTTAGAATACAGGGGAAAAAAAATAAGAAAAAGGAAAGAAAGGCAACTAAGCCACTGACTGAGAATAGATTTTAGCACTACTTTGTTTTCATTTTGCATTGAAAAATTCTATAACAAGAAACCATACTTCATGACTTTTAGATGTGTTTGAAATGTTTATTTTTATTTGTCTGTTAAGTTTTGGTAGACTTGTTCAGTTGAAACATGCAGACTTGATTCTTATTTAAACAAAAAATCTGTCATTCCACTCCAGGTGTGTTCCAGCCTGGGTTTGAAAACATTTAATGGAAACAAAATGGTTTGCATGTCAGAATGTGTTCATCATAAATAACATGCATTTTGTATTTTTTATGCAGAAAATGGTAAATGTTGTTGGGTAACATTATCTTTAACCGTTAGCATCTATTTTCAGGTGACGCTAATTTCTTTATTTTGAACTGATGATCATATTGCTTTTATGATTTTACAGAAAAGTTGTTTTTTTTTTTTTAATTCTAATTATCAGAAGTACATAATAATTCATAGTAGAGCAACACACACACACACACACACACACACACACACACACACACACACACACACACACTCACTCACATATATACACCCTCATATCTTTGTTAACTCAGTCTTGTTATCTGTGGCAATCTGTGCAATTACTACACACACATGCACACACACACGCACGCACACACACACACACACACACACACACACACACACACACACACACACACACACACACACACACACTCTCTCTACATATATACAGCCTCATATCTTTGTTAACTCAGTCTTGTTATCTGTGGCAATCTGTGCAATTACCACACACACATGCACACACACACGCACGCACCACACACACACACACACACACACACACACACCACACACACACACACACACACACACTCTCACATATATACAGCTTCATATCTTTGTTAACTCAGTCTTGTTATCTGTGGCAATCTGTGCAATTACCACACACACACACCACACACACACACCACACACACACACACACACACACACACACACACCTCTCTCTCTCCTTCTCTCTGTCTCTCTTTCTTCTCTCAACCACACACACACACACACACACACACACACACACACACACACACACACACACACATGCCCTCACATATTTTAACTCAAACTTGTTATCCGTGGCAAACTCTGTCTGATGTTCTGACTGTGCCAAATTACTGGTAAACGTTGAGTTTAGAGTGGTTAGCCTGGCACTCTGCTTGGTGGTTATGATGAGGTGAGGGGTATAGAGATGGATGGTATCAGTGTGTGTGTGTGTGGAGGAAAGTGGAGGAAATTGGGAGTGAGGAGGGGTGGGGAGCAACAGACATCCATGTCAGCGTGTTTTGTGTCAGAGTTCACATATACAAGGTTTGGCCTTTGTCATTGTGAAGTGCTTTCAGACATCAGAATTAAAAGCACTCAAGGAATACTGTATTATCTGATTTATCTTATCATTTTCATTGTAATTATTGTCATTATTATTATTATTATCATCATCATCATCATCATCATCACCATCGTCGTCATCATTATTGGTATTGTTTTTGTTGTTATGAGTTTGGTGGTTTCTTTGGTGGGTTTTTTTTTTTTTTTTTTTTTTTTTTTTTTGATTGTTTGTTTTGGGGTCATCTTCCACTTTTTATTAAACTATTTTTGGCAGAATGACACTTTAAGTTTGGGTTGGCACCACTCTCTATGATGTTCATGAACAGGATTTGGGTGTTCTACAAGGGAAGGTCCTGTCTTTTGCCCTCTTTAGCATAAAAATCAACAACATTGTTAATTCAGTTGCAGGATTCTGACTGCTCATTGTTTGTAGATGATTTTGCCCTCTGTGCAACTGGATGCTTGTACCCAAGTGTTCAGCGCAGGCTCCAGCTTTTTGAGGATGAAATACAAGGCTTCGTCTCTGTCTTGGAGCATTTCACATCACCCCAGCGTACAGCCTGCAGAGGCAGGTGAACCCTCATTATCCAACCGCTGGCTGAAACTATCCTTAAAGTACGATCTCAGATTGTTCTCAGGAAAACCCTGCTTGTGACTGTGTTTTCAATCCTCAGTTTCAAAGTAGATTTGAAGACAATCCCATTTGTGTGGACTTCATATGCAGCCTCATGAGCAGAATGCATGTCTTGATCTAGGATTTGTGCCTGACTTGTGTTAATTTCCACGTAAGCCTCCATGGACCGACCTTCTTCACACTAGAAATCCGCTTTGATCTTGCTTCTTTTTGCAAAGAAGCCACCCGTCCTCAGGCATACAGCGCATTGTTTGCTGATCTCTGTACAAAATTTCCATCCTTTTATGAAATATTTTTGGATGGTTCTAAGTCCAAAGATGGAGTGGCTTGTGGAGCATATTGCCGAAGTGTTCCACCTCAAATATGATCAAAGCATATTCCATCAGATTGTTCAGTTTACCCTGCTAAATGTACAGCTTTGGTTCTAGCACTGAAGATAATCTCTCATTCTGTAAAGAAGGACTTTCTGATTTGCTGTCAGCTTTGGAGAACATGGCCGTAACCTCCATCATCCTGAACTTCTAAACTTTTTGTTAACTTTTTACCTCTTTGAAAGCGGAAGGTCATAATGTGGTTCTTGCTTGGGTTCCCGATCATGTTGACATTTAGGCAAATGAAAAAGCTGATCTTCTGGCCAGGAATGCCTTAACGAAGAAATTGTCTGATGTATGTATCCCCTACTCAGATTTGAAGCCAAAAGTTAATGATTATGTCAGAGACCTGGCAAGAGGACTGGAATACACAGATGGATAACAAATGTTTCCAGATCTGTCCAGACATTAGAGTTCCCCTCATCTACCTGTGGTGGTCGCAAAGAAAGAACAGTTTTATATGCCATTTGCACACTGGCCATTCATTTGGATCTTTTACAGAGTGAAGAAGCTCCACGTTGCAACCCATATGATGAATGTGTCAGCATTAGACAATTTCTAATCAAATGTAGGGAGCTACATGATGTCAGACATAAACACTTAATGGCAAGCTCATTGAAGACCGTGTTCCGAGATGTTGCCCCAGATTTACTTTTTGACTTTTTTTTTTTTGTTTTGTTTTGCTTTGGGGGGTTTTCTATCCCAACCTCTGTGCCACCTCAGAGGCAGTGCACCCACACCGCTCATTCCGACACCCCGTCCACAGCCACAGCCCGGTCGGTCCTGCCGCAGCCCGGCACCGGCAATCCACAGGAGCAGTCAGTGTCAAGTCGTCAAGAGGCAACCCACCGGAGGAGACACTGCACTACTGCCGAGTCACTTCGGTGGAATTCAGTGGCGCCTGTTCTGATCTAACATACGCAGGACACCACCTACTAAGCCCCTACTGACGACAATAATTGCTTAGTCGCGGAGCTGGCGTGAGTGAGCTCTCCCTCCAGAGAGCGCCACCACGTCCGTCCAGCGACAGCCCCCATGGACTCGCCGATACCGGTGACCCCGACGGAACCAAACCAAGGCCACAGACGTGGAGGGGACATTGAAACTGAGGTCACCATGAGAGCAGGGCATGAAGGGCCACAGAATTTGAGACATTTTTTTTTATGAGAATGAGGATGATTAAGATGATGCTACAGATTTCCATTTCGGTCTGAGACTACATGACAGGGCTGTACTCTACGCTTCCTTTCATAATATATCCCGGCGTCAACCAGGCCCGAGAGATACAGGCACCTGCAGTGTTGGTCAGGAAATTTGAGCAACACTCAGAAACGCATCCATTAAGTGGATGAAACTCGACTGTGTGGTCCCAGTCTTCCCAGCTGAGTCCGCAGCAAACTCAACTCTGGGTAGGAGTCAGTCGGGGCAGAAAAACCCACATGACTCTGATGGCATTTGAGCCCACGACCTCCCAGCTGGGAGTCCGCGACACTAACCACTTCGCCACGGTGGCTGGTACTTTTTGACTTTTGTGATAGAAATCAATGTCTTAAAGAAAATTTTATTATAACTTGAGTATGACAGACACTTTTTTCGCTGGTCATTTGATGTACAGAAATAAAGTGTTGAATTTTAACTTTGCATTTTAATTCTGTCACTTTGTTCTGTTTTATATGTGTTTCAGCCCTGACATGGCTTTTTTGGCTGGCAGGGCTTGAAGCAACATGATTTGATGGTTTCTTTGTCTTTTACACACAATTGGTATTACAGGTGCCCTGATACATCCATATTTTTCTAGTTTTTTTTTTTTGGTTTTCTTTGTTTAAAATGACACATGTAAAGTTTGGCCTTTGGTTGTTTGGGACAAGGGTGTTTAATGATTAAAGTGATAATGATTTTGGATTCAGGAATAGTACACTTTATTATCATTACCACAGACAATCAATTCTCTGTCTGTTTCAGACTCCATCTATGATTGGTCTGAAATGAATCCTGATCACAGCCAAAACACTGCATGAAACAACCTGTCAGAATCCGTCAGCTACCCTCGCCAAGTCTGAACCAGATGGACAGACAGATTATGGTCAGGGTATTAAAGCTGAGCCAGTTGATCCTGATGTGAAGAGGGATCTCCTTCACCAGTTCCAGATAGCAGACTACCAGGAAAGGACGGCAGACATCAGTCTTCAATCTTGCATTTGTGTGCACAGCTCCTCTGTATCAGCGGATTCCTGGATTGCAGAGAATTTTAAACACCATGAAATAAAACCTTGCAGTGAAGCATCAGATGTGAAACGTGAGAGTACCGCTGTTTTTACTCAGTCATGCTGTAATACTGATACCACCATAACTGATGTTAAGATTGAATCTGTTTGTGGCGTTAAGTCTGAACCAACCACAGATAATGTTGACAGTGATGTCATCGTGACTGAACCAGTCATATCAAACATCAGCAGTGATGTCATCAAAACAGAACCAGTCACATCAAACATCAGCAGTGATGTCGTCAAGACTGAACCAGTCACATCAAACATCAGCTGTGATGTCACCAAGACTGAACTGGTCTCATCAAACATCAGCTGTGATGTCATCAAGAATGATGCTGTCACACCAAGCCTCATAAGTGATGTGTGGACAGAAGCACCAACAGACGTCATGGTGATGGTGACAAGTGATACCGTCACATTTGAATCCATGACAAGTAGAGATGAGGACATGAGCAGACAAGCAGCTGATGGACAGGTTTGTAAAACTACCGTCTCCATTTCAGTAGAACTTATTTTGCACTAGTTTATTATGAAAATTTAATTTGGTAAGTTGATTTTTAGACTTGATGGAGCTTCCATCAATTTAAGTCCCCCAAACAAAAAACAAGTATGAAAATAAAACAAGAAAAAACAGTGCCCCCTCACCCCCTTGTTGCTTCCTAACCTCTTTCCCTCTCCCTTCCCCCTACCATCCCTTTCCCTTTTCCAAATGCTGTCAGTTTTAAATTTGCATCTGAGGTGAGTTTTCTGTCTCTTAACAGAAGTAATCAGTGCTCCTCAACCATCTTTAGTCTTTGTGTAGGGCCTTTTCCTGAAAGTGAAATTCTGTGAGGTGCTGTGACAGTGTAGGAATCATGGCTTTCTTTAATAAAGAAGATGATATGATCACAGCCACGGAGGACTAAATCAGTAACAAATGGTGATGGCAATGGCTGAATGAAGTTGATGGTGATGGTAGTGAATATCCTGTTTGCCCCAAAGTGAGTGTGGCTGGCACCTATGCTTGGACTGTTCATTGGAAATCAATCACCTGTACAGTGATTGAAACCAAAAAGAAACTCTGAAGCCATCTTGATTAGCCAGAGAATGATGAAAAATGATAGATGGATTGAAAGTTCCATACCTTTTTCCAAAGATTATTTTTTTCTCAGTTTATATGAGTTGAAAAAAAAGGGAAGCTAGGGGAGTGGTGTGTGTGTGTGTGTGTGTGTGTGTGTGTGTGTGTGTGTGTGTGTGTGTGTGTGTGTGTTATTGTTGTTGTTGTTGTACTCTGGCTAAAAGACTCCAGGGATCATCCGAACAGCCAAAGTACTTGAACACTATGGTACAAATGCATCATCTGGGGATAAGAACATTACTTGTGTGACCGTTTTTGACTACCCCACCACGTGAACAGCCACACTCCGACATCCGGGGATTTTGGAGACTGATAATGTTATGCTAGGAGCTTGTCAGAACTGAAGACAATCCCCGCATAACTATGCAGAGCATAACAACATTTTGATGTAGCTTTGGTGTTCTAGCCTATGTCAATTGGCCCGACACAGCCTTAAGCCAAGGTGTGTGTGTGTGTGTGTGTGTGTGTGTGTGTGTGTGTGTGTGTGTGTGTGTGTGTGTGTGTGAAGGCATGAGGGAAGGAGCATAACTATGATGTAGATTATGATGTTTAAGTGTGACTTTCTTTACACAGTAACTAAGTGCAGCTACAGTATTCTGGATCCTAAAAAAATTTGACTAAGTACTATAAAACTATTACAATGGAAAAGTGGGGTTTTTTTGTTCATAATATTGCAAAATCCTTCCTCTCCCATCCCCCAACCTCAAAATCTCCTTCCCTCCCAACTGCATGACAAGATCACAGGAATATTTGTCACTGTGTCTGTAGATTAGACACTTTAGTCCTTAACTTTTCAGAGCTCGTCAAATAAGCTAAACACTTTCCTATGCATGGATGCCTGTGGTGAATATTATTTTTGTCCATTTGACTGTAAAGCTTGTCCCTGTGGCCAGGGGAAAGCATGCTGCGGGTAAGTTTTTTTTCTGTGCAGGAGTGGTGACCAAAACGGGTTTCAAAATCAAGGAATTCAGTTCCTGCTGAGGGTGGGGGAAGGGGGAGAAGGGGAGCTCCCCTCTGTGCCTCCTCTCCTCCCCTCTCCTCCTCCACTCCCTCTTCCCGTCCCCCACCCTTCCCAACCCCCCTTTCCCTTCCTTCACCCGAACCCTCTGTAGTCCCCTGGGTTTTGAATATTATCACTCCCTTTGAGAGCTGAAACTAGCAGCTCATTGAACCCATTTGTCAGTTTTACTGATATCCTTGAAGCTTTGATCCATTCACATCAGTGCAGTGAAAGATACTGGCTTGCTTTCTTTTCCTTTTCTTTGTGTGTTACCCTGTGATTTTTGATAAGACTGCCTGATGAAAGGATAGGAGTGATGTTTATGGTCTGGTCAGTATGTTGGTGGTAGTGATGTGATATGATTATGACACTGATAATGTAGTAATATTTCTGTTTATTCAGGAAGATGACAAACCTGTGTCTTCCACTTGTCAAGCATCAGGGTCAGCGCAGAAACCAGAGGTTTGTGATGTGTTCAGTACAACTGTGACATCAGCAGGAAAGGTGAAGGTGAAACCAAGAAAGAAAAAACTGTTCACTTGTGATGTGTGCAGTAGATCTTTTACACAGGCTGGTAATCTGAAGACACACAGGATGATCCACACAGGTCAAAAACCATTTTCATGTAATGTATGCAATAAGACTTTTTTATGGGCATATTATTTGAAGAAACACAAATTGCTCCATACGGGTGAGAAATTTTCATGTGATGTTTGTAGTAAGACTTTTACATGGGCATGTAACCTGAAGACACACAAGATGATCCACACTGATCAGAAATTTTCGTGTGATTTGTGCATTAAGACTTTTACACAGGCAGGTAATCTGAAGAGACACAAGGTGATCCATACTGGTCAGAAATTTTCATGTGATGTGTGCAGTAAGACTTTTACACAGGCAGATAATCTGAAGAAACACAAAATGATCCATACTGGTCAGAAATTATTTTCATGTGATGTGTGCAGTAAGACTTTTATATGGGCAGAGAATCTGAATAAACACAAGGTGATCCATACTGGTCAGAAATTTTCATGTGATGTCTGCAGTAAGACGTTTAGACAGGCAGAAAAGCTGAAGAAACACAAAATGATCCATACAGGTCAGAAATTATTTTCATGTGATGTGTGCAGAAAGACTTTTACACAAGCAGGTAACCTGAAGACACACAAGATGATCCATACTGGTCAGAAACCATTTTCATGTGATGTGTGTGGTAAGACTTTTACAAAGTCATGTAATCTGAAGAGACACAAGATGATCCATACAGGTCAGAAATCATTTGCATGTGATGTGTGCAGTAAGACTTTTACATGGGCAAGTTCCCTGAATACACACAAGATGATCCATACCAATCAGAAACCATTTTCGTATGATGTGTGCAGTAAGACTTTTTCACAGGCAGATACTTTGACGAGACACAAGATTATCAATACAAATCAGAAATTCTTTTCATGTGATGTGTGCAGTAAGAGTTTTACATCAGCAAGTAATCTGAAGACACACAAGATCATCCATACTGGTCAGAAATTATTTTCATGTGATGTGTGCAAAAAGGCTTTTACATTGGCATATAATCTGAAGAAACACAAGATGATCCATACAGGTCGGAAATTATTTTCGTGCGATGTGTGCAGCAAGAGTTTTACACGGGCAGATACTCTAAATACACACAAAATGATCCATAGTGGTCAGAAGTTATTTTCATGTGATGTGTGCAGTAAGAGTTTTACACGGGCGGATACACTGAACACACACAAGATGATCCATACTGGTGAGAAATTATTTTCGTGTGATGTGTGCAGTAAGAGTTTTACACGGGCAGATACTCTGAATACACACAAGATGATCCATACTGGTGAGAAATTATTTTCATGTGATGTGTGCAGTAAGAGTTTTACACGGGCAGGTAATCTGAAGACACACAAGATGATCCATACTGATGAGAAATTATTTTCGTGTGATGTGTGCAGTAAGAATTTTACATGGGCAAGTAGTCTGAAGGCACACAAGATGATCCACACATGTCAGAAACCATTAGCATGAGATGTGTGCAGTAAGTCTTTTACACAGGCAAGTTACCTGAAAAAATACGAGATGATCTGGTGAGAAATTATTTTCATGTGATGTGTGCTGTAAGAATTTTAGAGAGGCAAGTCACCTGAAGAAACATAAAATGATCCATGCTCGTTACAAATTATTTTCATGTGATGTGTGCTGTAAGAATTTTAGAGGGAAGTCACCTGAAGAAACACAAAATGGTCCATACTGGTGACAAATTATTTTCATGTGATGTGTGCAGTAAGACTTTTACACTGGCAGATGCTCTGAAGAGAATTCACAGTATGATTCAAGCTGGTCAGAAATCATTTGTATGTGATGTGTGCCATAAGAATTTTACACTGGTAGGTAGCCGAAAGAGACGCAAAATCCTTACTGAACAGAAATCATTTGCATGTGTTGTGTGCAATAAGACTTACACACGTAAGTTGCTTGTAGGAACATAAGATTATGCAATCCAGTGAATAATGTGTGCTGAAACACTTGTACAGTGGCAAATTATGAAGATATGCAAAATAGTTAGTGCTGGTGAAAAAGTGATTTTGTTGTGTTCTGTGCATTAATCAACTCTTACCAGTGGACTCCTCTGGTTTTCAAATGTGTACATTTGATGCCACACTCCCAGTATTTTTCCATTGTTGCTGCTTGAAAAATTACATTGTCTTTAGACAGATTCTGCTTATTTCAAGTCATTCGAAATCAAAAGACATTTACCTGCCTTTGGTACATAATATATTTGCGTACTCGGTTACTTTCAGTTAACCCCTTCACTGCCACAGTATAATAGCACATTTGAAAATCTGTATGCCATGGTAAAATTTAGCTTTTTTGGGTAGGTTCAATGAAATGGTTACTGCTCACTTATTTCTTGACAGATCTCTTTGATTTTTTGCATGTTTTGTTGTTATGCATTTGTCTACAATGTCCTGTCAAAATGGCTTGATTATGTTGATAATTAGTATAGCAGAAATTGACATAATTATAAACATTTTACCAAAAATAACAGTTTTCGAGTATACACAAACACATTGCGCCAAACAGAATGAGTCAAAACACTGAAAAAGTGGTCTCACTATTTATTGAAAATTTAGCACTAACACATGACAGTCATATCAATCCCAAGGAATGTTGTTCTTGATGATAATCTGCTCATAATTGGGGGTACTATTTTTTAGGTAAAAAGGGGCATAATCATGCGTTTCACGGTATGTTCACTAACATGTACATTACTCATCTATTTGTTGAGTTATTTGTTAGATTTTTTGTGGATTAGTTACTTATATCCTTGTCTACAATTTCACATCATTCTATACTGGTTTTGTTGGTTATGATGATGGTTCACACTAATAACATGTGATAAAACAGTTTTTGTTTTGTTTTCAATGTGAGAGTTTTAGAACAACTGAGCATATAAAAGCCCACTAAACATAACAAAAATACCTTTTGGTGTTAGCTCAACAACATTACAAACACCTGGGATTCATATTGTTGTCAATAAATGTCCCTCTGTGTAACAATCTGTATGTTACTGGGGGTACCCCAATTCTACTAGAAAGGGGCATAATTTTACTATTTGGGGTAGGTTCAGTACCTCAATCACTGCTTGTGTATTTCTTTACATATGACTTAGATTTTATGGCTTCTCTTTCCTTATACCACAAACTTTGATGCTATATTACAATAATGTAGTTTTGTGGGCCATTAGGGGATGGACAGGGATACATATGTTGGTGGTTTTACAAAAAGAACAGTTTTCAAGTATACATAAACAAATTGCACCATATAAAATCAGTGTAAACAATGAAAAAGTGGTGTGACTAATTGTTCAACATCAGCACTAACACATGACAGTCATATAAAT
>CM065747.1:15238715-15318715 GCA_033310375.1 Conus canariensis | reverse complement strand
CATGGAGAGGAAATCACAGTGTAGACATGGAGAGGAAATCACAGTGTAGACATGGAGAGGAAATCACAGTGTAGACATGGAGAGGAAATCACAGTGTAGACATGGAGAGGAAATCACTGTGCAGACATGGAGAGGAAATCACTGTGTAGACATGGAGAGGAAATCACTGTGTAGACATGGAGAGGAAATCACTGTGTAGACATGGAGAGGAAATCACAGTGTAGACATGGAGAGGAAATCACAGTGTAGACATGGAGAGGAAATCACTGTGTAGACATGGAGAGGAAATCACTGTGTAGACATGGAGAGTGTCACCGATCGGCGGTACTAAACTAGTATGTCCACGTGTTTAAGAGTAGTGGTGGTTCAAGGTAGAGAGCGTGTGCGCGTATGCGTGCGAGCATGCATGTATGCGTGCATGTATGTGTGCTTGTGTGTGTGTGTGTGTGTGTGTGTGTGTGTGTGTGTGTGTGTGCACGCGCGCGCGGGGTAAGACTGGGGTTCAGTTAGTTGGGGTTAGGCTAAGTTCCTCAGGGCTAGGTAGTAAGGTTAGGCTAGTTAGGGGGCAGGTGAAGTAGGACATACAGTATTTTTGCCTTCCAGTCTTCATTTATTGAGGGAGTGGTAGGAGGAAGTTGGTTTCGTTCCTGATTGTTACCCTTTTATTACTTTGGTTCTATACCAGAGAAGGCGGGGCAGGATATCGGCTGTTGTTGTGTTGTCAAGTCTGTGAGCTGTTGTGGTAAATTGTCGTGTTGTTGCACGAGCAACAACTAGTCCGTTGGTCAGGTGTGTCAGCTTTGTGGAGGGATACACTGCTCTGACCAATCGTTGTTTTGTGTGGTGAGTAGAGTTCGCTTGATTCCGACCAGGGCGGAATGCGTTGGGGTAGCTTCACTTCGGTCCCTGGTGTTCGTCGGAGTGGACGTACTCCTTGTAGGTGCGGCGGCAGCGCCAGTAGTTTTTGAAGAGTGACTTCAAGTCATATAGTTAGTGCCAGGTCCTCGTCGGGTTTGGGTGCCCTTGGCCTGTGCTGAGTCTGTGTCGTCCTTGTTGGCAGCCACTGTCAGCCAGTTGCAGAACTGGTGTGGTTGATCATCTGTATGTCCAGGTTGGTGATCTGTTAGGTTCGTTGTGTTGTAGTTCGTCGTGTTGTCTTGTATTATGGCGAGTTGTACTGTAGTTGTCTCATGTTGGGATTAGTTGTATGGTGTTCGTTGCGTATACTGGTTGTCTAGTATGATGTTGTCTTGGTTCCGTGATTGAAATTTGTAGTCAGCCGGTTCTTGTTGTTACCTCTTTCCTGTATATTTTTGTAAGTAATGTACATAGTGGTTCCTGAGTTCGATTTCCTCATGACAGTTTGGCTAGACAATGTGGGTTCAATATAATGACCGTTGATGGACGGTGATGTAGATATTGGTTGTGGTTAGTTCATGTTAATGTCAGTGGGTTCAATAAGAGGGTAATACGAGGTTGCATTTGGTGAGGGTCATAATATGAGTCAGGTGCGGATGTGTCTGCGTGAATCATAAAGGGATTGTGCTCAATTTCAGTCGTAAATAGTAATAGTTCGTTGAAAGTGATTTACGATTTCGGAGTTGACCGGCACAGCATTGGAATCAGTTAACTGTGTAGTAGGGCTAAGGCCAATTTGTGGTCGAGTGGTTTATACTGGAGTACAGTCGTGACTATTCAACTTATATTGGTGTCTTGTCACTTTCGTTACGAGTTAGGGTTCTCGATGCGGGTGTCGTGCGCGTGCAGACGGTATCTGTGGCGTACGCATTTGGTACAGGACAGTGAGTCCATATGGTTAGAAGTTTTGTAAGAAAGTGACAGTCGTCACACGTGCAGGGATGTATGTATTTGTGACAGAACGGGGTTGGAGAAAGATATCTTAGGTTGTGGGGAGGCGACCCAGTTATGGATTTTAGTAAGCAAAAAGAAGGGAAAGGTAAAGTTTAAGGCGAGTAGCTTAGCAGTTGATAGGATAAAAACGGATGATGTGCAGCATGTAATATTGTATGAAGTGTGGTTGTGTTGGCATAACAAAGATTAACCACTGGGTTATCTGACAAGAGATGACATGAGAGTGAGGTGCTGGATGGAAATTGTGGCAAACAAATCATGTTTTGGATATATGATTATAATTGACGGTGCAAAGAGGGGTAAGAATGTGAAGGATTGTGGCTGCGAGCCGATTCTCTTGTGTGAACATGCTGGAACTGTAAACCGATGAAATTGATAAGTTTTTTTTTTGAGAGATGTGTATTGCTACTGATCATTATGTGGAGACATTTCCTTGTGAAACTGCCCATTTCCTAGATTACGTAGCATTTCCTAAGGGGCCCATGAAGTCCGCGTTGGGATCGCTTAGTTTTCTTTTCTTTTCCGAGAATTGGGGTGATTCATAATTTCATATGTAATAGCGTAGATTGGCTCAGAGAGAATATTGTTTTACTGCTGTTGTAAGGGTTGGCAGGAAATGGGTCTGATAACCCAAAGTGAGTAATGGGTTGGGGGATGTATTTGAAATTCAAGGGGTCACTCTCATGCCCGAGTGGGAAGTAGGCAAGGGAGATGGAGAGTTAAAGCTTTACCAAGTAGCCTATGTGCCTTGATGACTCGGGTAGTAGCAACACTACAGTAGTGGCCTCCAGTTGTGTCAGCAGGTATCCTGTTCCGTCCTGAGGCTGGGGCCAGACCACCGCAGTCTACTGCCGCGTGCCGGCAGGTGAGCGGCGCTTTCCAGTGCCTGTTGTTTTCCCGGGAGAGGGAGACCACCCAGGCCGTCTGCCTTCTGTGGGGCAGCTCTCCTCCAGCTACCGGTGCTCTTCCGGGAGTTCTCCGGCACTGGTTCCTCGTCCCTGTTCAGGCGTCCTGTGAGAGGGCGCTGCACCAGGCCTTTTTCACCCTCAGTGTCCGACGGGGCCTTCAGAGGAGGCGTCCTTCGAGCCCCAGACTCGTCGAGAGGGTGTCTGGTGTGTGTGTGCGTTGGGGGTCGTGCCCATCGGGGGAGGAGTCAGACTGCGGGAAGCCACAGTCAGCGCCGGGGTGCAGAGTCTTCGGGGAGGGTGTCGGGCCGCGGAGGAGCCATGGACAGCGCCGGGGTGCAGAGTCTTCCGGGGAGGTGTCAGCCTGTGAGGGGCCACGTACAGCGCCGAGGACTGGAGCTTTCCGGGCCGGGATGGGTTGTCCCATGTTTGTGATAGAAGGGGTGTAGCGTTAGGCAGTAGGGTTAGGGGTGTTAGCTACTGCCTCCTTTTAGGACGTAGTGGCCGGCACAGTGTAGGGTACTTGTCGTTGCCTCCCTTAGGGACGCAGCGACCAGTTTGGTAGTGGTCCCGGGTTAAAAGAGAAGGGTGAGTCCTGGGGAGAGGTGTGGGTGGTAGCAGTAGTTAAGAGATTAGAGTCCCTTTGGTAAATCCTTGTCCCTAGTAGTTAGTCACCACGTGTGCGGGCTATCACTGTGTCCCCAGGTCACAGTGATATACTGTAACTGGTGTTTTAGGTTAGGTTAGGGTCTTCCAGGTCATTATAGTAGAGTAGGGTGAGTCAGCGGGAATTGGGATACTTGTGTGCAGTTGTGGATGTGCGTGAGTGGTGGCGCCATGGAGTGTGTGTGAAATAAAGAAGCGTGCGTGATTGTAAAACTGTGTCAGTGTGCTGTGTTGTCTGACCTAGTGTGTGATAGGCGTGGGTAAGGGTGGTAGGGCCGTCCGGCTTAGCGACCGTGACAGAGAGGAAATCACTGTGTAGACATGGAGAGGAAATCACTGTGTAGACATGGAGAGGAAATCACTGTGCAGACATGGAGAGGAAATCACTGTGCAGACATGGAGAGGAGACCACTGTGTAGACATGGAGAGGAAATCACTGTGTAGACATGGAGAGGAAATCACTGTGTAGACATGGAGAGGAGATCACTGTGTAGACATGGAGAGGAGATCACTGTGTAGTCATGGAGAGGAGATCACTGTGTAGACATGGAGAGGAGATCACTGTGTAGACATGGAGAGGAAATCACTGTGTAGACATGGAGAGGAGATCACTGTGTAGACATGGAGAGGAAATCACTGTGTAGACATGGAGAGGAAACCACAGTGCAGACATGGAGAGGAAATCACTGTGCAGACATGGAGAGGAAATCACGATTGAGGTTGTCATGAGAGTGGGGAATGAAGGGCAACAGAACTTGAGACTTTTTTAAATACTGGTTATTCAAAGGAAGATGATGTTCAGCTTCATTCTGGTCTGAGACTGCGTGGCAGGACTGTACTGTCTGTTTACTTTCATGGTGTATCATCGTATCAACCAGGCCTGAGAAATACAGGCACCTGCTATGCTGGTTAGGAAATTTGAACAAGTCACAGTGACTCACCTATTAAATGGATGGAGCTTGACTGTGCCATTCCAAGTCCTCCCAGTCGAACCTATAGCAAACTCAACTGTTGGTAGGAGCCGATCATGAGGCGAAAAATCCCACAAATATATATATGGCTCTGAGGGGAATCGAACCCATGACCTCCCAGCCAGGAATCTGTGCTGTTAACCATAGCGCTAGGTCAGCTGGTAGGAGAGCAAGTCTTGTACAATCTGCACCATCTGATGAGGAATAAATACAGTTAGAACGCATAGTAGGTCAGCTGGTAGGAGAGCAAGTCTTTTACAATCTGCATCATCTGAAGAGGAGGAAAAAACACAGTAAGAACACATAGTACTGTAAAGCCTACATAAACTGTTAGTTGTGGGTGAATGGCATTGTTGAAGTGTGCAGTCTACATGATATGCAGTCAAGACTGAAACATTGAACATTAGTCATTTCCTGTTTACACCTGAATTAAATTTTTTTAAGGTGCATAGGGCCATTGCACAGATTTGATGAATCTGCATAGAGAGAGAGAAAGACTGTGTGTGTGTGTGTGTGTGTGTGTGTGTGTGTGTGTGTGTGTGTGTGTGTGTGTGTGTGCATGCATGCGTGCGTGTGTGTGTGTGAGAATGTAAAAGCAAGATTAACTCTTACTCTGGTTATTTAACAACGTACTAATAAGTATGCTGTCTGGTGAATTTCCAGAAGGAAAGTTTGAAAAGAATAGTTACGTTTGTATAATATGCATAACTTTTCAATGGTTAGTATTTGGATATGACATGCAGAATAAAAATTGTTAGTAATTTAATACCCCTATCCTCCACCCATTCCCCCCTGCCCCCTCCTCTTCCTTAATTGTCTTTTCTGAATTTTGTGTTTGTGTGTCGCTTATTTTATCGAATTTGTTTTCATTTATATATATATATATATATATATATATATATATATTTGATAACTACAATATTTCAAATTGAGTTCTGATTCTGAGTATAACCTGTGAAGGTGTGTTCTGTAAGCCATGAATATATTTCTGTATAGTCAGTTATATCATAAGGAACGACATGAAAATTTCTGTATATGAATATTGGTTTGCATTGTGTTATTTTAATTTGTAAAGATTGCACCAGTTCTAGTGACCAGTCAAACTAAAAGGCAGACATAGGATAGATACAATGTGTACTTTTTTTATGAATGCTTTGCGATGTATACTGCGCTTTTTTGTCAGGTCAGATGCTTTTCATTTTGTATTATTGAGGTTGAATTGGCACATGAAAAAGCTCTGCACGTTATTCAGGGTGTTAGTGTGAAGCATTGTCTGCTCATCTGTCTCTGTTGTCATGCCTGTCACTGTGCCAGTGTTATGAGTGGATCAATTGGATGATGATCTGATTATGTCCTCATAGTGTGTGTGTGTGTGTGTGTGTGTGTGTGTGTGTGTGTGTGTGTGTGTGTGTGTGTGCAGGCTTCTGTTTGCGTGTTCAGATCAGGCATTAAACTCCACTGCTCTCGGCAGAAAATGCCCTGATTTTTTTTTCTTTTTAGTGGTCTCGGCTGAAAGCGAAAACATCTGATGGACAAAAAAAATGTACCCTTAGAAAGACCAGAAAGAGTGGTTGCACAACAGTACAGTGGGAACAAGAGGCTGTGCTGTGGTCCACCTTCTCCCTCTGGTTTTCAAACATGTGGAAGATGAACTCCCCCGCTCCCCATCCCCCATCTCCTACTTTTACAAAATTTCTGCCTTTCATGCGTTGCTTTAATTCCATGGCTATAGATGTTTGCTGTTGATAAACACAGCATTCTACAAGATGCAAGCAAGAATTGGACACTGTATGAAAGGAGTACTTCAGGGAGAAAGAGAGAGAGAGAGAGAGAAAGAGTCTGTTCACAATGGCCTTTGCCCTTAGGGGCCAATGTTTTCAGGAACACCTCGAGCAATGTGTGTGTGTGTCTGTGCGGGCAGGCGCATGCATATATTTGCACATATGTGTGTGTTTGTGTAAACAAATATGAGAATGTATATATGAAATTGATTATGAGTCTGCAACATGAGCATGTTTATATGAAATTGATCATCAGTCTGCAATCTTTTTTCAGATCACTGTGCGAACATGAAGTCTTGTTTGGACTGCAACATTGTGGTCTCCATTTGAATTATTTGGAGTTGAATTTGTTTTTGTTGTTTGTATGTAATCATTACTGTGATTAAAACCAAATGAAAATTGGTGAACTACCAGCCACCGTGGCAAAGTGGTTAGCGTCGCAGACTCCCAGCTGGGAGGTCGTGGGTTCGAATCCCATCAGAAGTCATGTGGGTTTTTCTGCCCCGACCGGCTCCTACCCAGAGTCGAGTTGGGGTCACCGGTATCGGCGAGTCCATGGGGGCTGTCGTTGGACGGACGTGGTTGCCCCCTCCGGAGGAAGAGGTCACTCACGCCGGCTCCGCGACTAAGCAATTATTGTTGTCAGTAGGGGGCTTAGTAGGTGGTGTCCTGCGTATGTCAGATCAGAACAGGCGCCACTGAACACCACCGAAGTGACTCGGCAGCAGTGCAGTGTCTCCTCCGTTGGGTTGCCTCTTGATGACTTGACATTGACTGCTCCCTGTGGATTGCCAGTGCCGGGGCTGCAGCGGGGCCGACCGGGCTGTGGCTGTGGACGGGGTGTCGAGATGAACGGCGTGGGTGCACAGCCTCTGAGGTGGCGCAGAGGTTGGGACAGCCAAAAAAAAAATAATATAATAAAAAATACGAACTCTGCTTCAGAGCTTGCAAGCATTCAAAATAATCAGTGTAAGAGTCACCACATTTGATATATCTAACGCATGATTTAATCTTCTGAGAATATTAAACAATTTCCATTTTAAGAGTCACCACATTTGATATATCTAACGCATGATTTAATCTTCTGAAAATATTAAACAATTTCCATTTTAAGAGTCACCACATTTGATATATCTAACGCATGATTTAATCTTCTGAGAATATTAAACAATTTCCATTTTAAGAGTCACCACATTTGATATATCTAACGCATGATTTAATCTTCTGAGAATATTAAACAATTTCCATTTTAAGAGTCACCACATTTGATATATCTAACGCATGATTTAATCTTCTGAGAATATTAAACAATTTCCATTTTAAGAGTCACCACATTTGATATATCTAACGCATGATTTAATCTTCTGAGAATATTAAACAATCTCCATTTAGCGCCATTCGTGATTTGTATTTTGAACAAAAGACCACGCTGTTCCACATCCAATGCCCTACTGAAATCAATAAATGCTGCATAAGAACTACTGTTCCTTGACCAACGGAAGAAACATTGCAAAGACACCATCACGACCCATGTCCAGAGGTTCATGATCAAGCCAAATGAGCAGTCGGGGTATGCTGGAGGCTGATTATGGGTTTTGACCCATAGTCTGTCAGACCTCTGTTGACCTTGAGGAGGCCAGACATCAGTGACCTACCACTGCAAGAAAGGAATGCTGCAGCAGAACTCTGGCATTGATCACATCCATCCGACCTCAAACTATAAATTGAAGGACATTTTACTCCATTGTTAAAATCATGCTGTTTGGATGCAGTTGTGGGTGTATAATATATATATACATATATATATAGTTAAAAACAGTGCTCTCTTGTTGTCCTGAGCTCCGCATGCAAGGCAAAATACATGCACCCATGGGCGCAGCTCAGGACAACAAGAGAGCACTGTTTTTAACTATACATGTATACATACAAGTCTGAGACATGAAAAGACTGTTGTTTTTATTCTTGTATTTTACTGTCTCCGGTTTTTACTTCAGTAAAAAAAAAAAAAAATATATATATATATATATATATATGTATGTATGTATGTATTCACATTAAAAAAAATACATATATGTATATATACAAGAATAAAAAACGAGTCTTTTCAAGTGTCAGACTTGTATTTTTAACAAATTTTCGCTGTTAAAAGCTTCATCAGGCCAAGGTGCAATGATAAAAGCCTCACATCGAGCTTTTAACAGTGAAAATTTGTTAAAAAATACAAAGTCTGAGACATGAAAAGACTGTTGGTTTTATTCTTGTGTTTTACTGTCTCCGGTTTTTACTTCAGTTTGTTCTACAAGGTGCGGAGCTCAGGACAAGAGAGCATTGTTTTTTAACTATACATGTATATATACTTGTATATTAAATATTTCTTCTTCTTTCTGGTCTCTCACCTTGTCCTTAGAACCTATCTGCCTTGTCCTTAGAACCTATCTGCCTTGTCCTTAGAACCTATCTGCCTTCGTCGTTCTCCTTCTCCTCACCCCACGCCTTTCCTTTCTTTTTCAAACACACCCCCCCCCCCCCCCCCTCTCTTTTCTGTTTCTCTCCCTCCCTGTCTCTCACTCTCTTTTTCTCCTTCTGTGTGTGTGTGTGTGCGTGCGTGTGTGTGTGTGCGTGCGTGCGTACGTGTGTGTGTGTATGCGTGTGTGTGTATATGTGTGTGTGTTAAGGTTGGTGGCCAATGGGTGCATGTATTTTGCCTTGCATGCAACAGTTGTCAGCATGACCTTTAACTACCTGATTTTACTGAATGGGAATTTACCGTAAATAATATGTCAGTTCACTTGATATGAAGCTTTTATCATTGTACGTTGACCTGACAAAGCTGATTACCAGCAAAAATTTGTTTAAAAAAAAAAAGTCTGAAGACTTGAAAAGACTGTTGCTTTTATTCTTGTATATGTATCTACGTCTATCTGTCTACACACACACACACACACGTTTCAGCTAACGTTTTACCAATCCATTCTGCACCGTTGTCAGTTCCTCCGAGGGTTTTTTGTTTGTTTGTATGTTTGGGTTTTTTTGTTTTTGTTTTGCTCTCTCATTCTGTGTGCGTGTGCGTGTCCGTGTTCTGCCTGCAGATTTTCAAATGTATGGAGTGATGGAATGACAGCCCTTTGTCTGACCTGCATGCTGGAATCGTTGTGTGTGTGTGTGTGTCTGTCTGTGTGTGTGTGTGTGTGTGTGTGTGTCTGTGTTCTGCCCGCAAATTTTGAAATGTGTGGAGTGATGGGATGGTGGCCCTTTGTCTGACCTGCATGCTGGAATCATTGTGTGTGTGTGTGTGTGTGTGTGTGTGTGTGTGTGTGTGTGTCACTGCAGATCTTTAGGCTCGTCGTCAGTCTCCACACAACCACTGTCAGTGCCACCCTAATAAGGTCTCCACACAACCACTGTCAGTGCCCACCCTAACAAGGTCTGCACACATCCACTGTCAGTGCCACCCTAACAAGGTCTCCACACATCCACTGTCAGTGCCACCCTAACAAGGTCTCCACACATCCACTGTCAGTGCCACCCTAACAAGGTCTCCACACATCCACTGTCAGTGCCACCCTAACAAGGTCTCCACACATCCACTGTCAGTGCCACCCTAACAAGGTCTCCACACATCCACTGTCAGTGCCACCCTAATAAGGTCTCCACACATCCACTGTCAGTGCCACCATAATAAAGTCTCCACAGTTGACTGGACTGTTAACAGGCTGAATAATGAGACTGATTTAAGGTACTAGGGTGTTGGCAGCTCTTTGGCATGACTCATAAATTGAACGCAGAATTCATCTAATTCAAACAACAAAATAACGACTTGTTTTATTCACATGATTATCATGGTAGGACAATAACACCTGTCCAACCAAGGTGACCATTTTTGTCGGGGCATGCGAGGAATGCTGCAACTTGCATGCACTCTGTGCAAGAGCAACATTCTTCAAACATCTGCGGTGAAAAGAACATAAATTCAGAGTTCTCTTGGCAGATGATGATAAACTGAAACAGGAGTCTTCCGAACAAAGCACAAGAGTAGGATATTGCAGGGATGAAAGTTGTTCCCTTTGTATGTCTTTTTTTCAAATTGCTGATCCACCTAAAAACGATTGCATACTAAAGGTGCCAGAACGATAAATTCTCAGTGTAACTGTTGATGCATGTTCAGCAGTCTGTGAAAGCAAGTTTAATTCTCAGTCTTTCTGTGTGTGTGTGTGTGTGTGTGTGTGTGTGTGATAGAGTTTACAGTATGGTACATATCATAAGGACCTTATTTTAAAGCTGTGTGCATTGTCAGTGTGTGTGTGTGCATGCGCGGGGGCATGCGCGTGCGCAAAAGTGAGAGACAGAGACAGACAGACCCACAGACTGACTTTAGAATTGGGTATTTGCACAGTATTACTGAACTTGTGTGGATTGATTGTGCTTACCTATTTATTCATGATTTAAAATCTTATATAGCTGGTGAGAGCAATGAAATGTGATGACACTGACAATGGCTTGTATTTATCACCTGAACACTCTTGGAGTCACCTGCTATTTAGATGCATCTTAGCAATGACCAGGTCATTGAACGCATTTCTTTCATCGAGTGGTCATCATGTACGGCTGTTTTGGTTCAACCTGCTACAGAGGCAGCCACACTCCATCTTCAGAGGAGAGATGATATGAAGTCTTCACACAATTAATTCTTTTCTACAAAACACTGCCAGTGCTGACAGAACAAAGTGCATTCTGTGCTTCATTCCATTTTATGACTTTGTCCAGCATCAGTGCATGTGCGGCTCCTATTTTAGAAAACCATCTATATTTGGTTTGCATTTATTGTTCAGTCGCATTACAATTTCATGTTAAAAATGCCCATCCACAACCTGACACACCCAGCAACAAAAGAGAGAGATAAGATAATGTTGCTTATAGCCCAGCCGACCGCGAGGGGCCACATCAGCAACAAAAGAAAACAACATTCTTTTGTTCGTTCAATAAAACAAACAAATTAATTCTGGGCTAAATCAGCATTCAAAACTGTCCACAACAAAGAATTCCTCATTTAGAATCTTCCCTATGTCAAAGAATCACCTGTGATTGCATAGACTGCATGTATGTATATGTATGTACGTGTGTGTATGTGACTGAGCATGTGAAGATTGTACATGGTGAAGGCAGAGTGGCAATGAGAGTGAGAGACAGACAGGCAGACATACCGACAGAGACAGGCACAGAGAGAGATAAGATAAGATAATGTTGCTTATAGCCCAGCCGACCGCAAGGGGCCACATCAGGGCTGTCACCACGTTAAAATCGACTCAAGTCATTTAAAAAAAAAAAAAAAAAAAAAACACCTTTCACACATCTCTTTAAAAGACATCTAGAAACGCACCAGAAACTTCGTTAAAAAATCTTTCATCCGTAAAATCTTAGATCGGATGAAAAACGTTAATCTCTCTCAAAAAGTCAAGATCACGTCAGGCGGGACATCCCTGAACAGGATCTTCATGGACTCCGCTGTAAAATGTTTGTGTCTCACATCGTGCAAGTCCCAACACTCTAAAAGAATATGTTTCACTGTGAGTGGCACATGACATGGAATGCACCACGGGCACAGAGAGAGAAATGAAAGTGAAATGAGTACATTGGTGAATGATACAGAGAATAAATGAACAGATGAATTTTGAAGTGTGGATAGATCAACATTCATACACAGTTCCTGCACAACTACAACAAACAAAAAGAACACCAATTTTCATTTGATTTTTAATGACAAACAACAAAAACAAAAAATTCAAGTCTTAATAATTCAAATAGAGACCACAATGTTGCAATCCAAACAAGACTTAATGTTTGCACAGTGATCTGAAAAAAAAATAACAGACAGATGATGAATTTCATACAAATATTCTCATATTCATTTACACACACAAATGTGCGCTCATATGCATGCACTGCACCTGCACGCGCGCGCACACATACACACACACTCTATGAGGACATAATCAGACCATTATCCAATTCATCCACTCATAACACTGGTACAGAGGTATGACAACAGAGACAGATGAGCAGACAGTACTTCACACTAACACCCTGAACTATGTGCTGAGCTTTCTTCATATGCCAATTCAACCTAAGTAACACAAAATGAAAAGTATCTGGATATGAGACCATCATGGAAAACCATGGACTGGGGGACATGGACAAGAACAGTGAACGACTGGCAGACCTATGTGCACTCAACAACTTTGTCATCGGTGGCAGTGTTTTCCCCCACAAGAACATCCACAAGGCCACATGGGTTTCATCAGATCACACAACAGAAAACCAGATTGACTACATCTGCATCAACAAGAAATTCAGAGGATCCATGCAGGATGTGAGGGCAAAGAGAGGAGCAGACGTGGCTTCAGACCACCACCTCGTTTGGGCCAGGCTTAAGTTGAAGTTAAAGAAGAATTGGATGATGGTACATGCAGTAAGACATAAGTACAACACAGCTCTCCTGAGAGATACTAACCAGATCCAAGAATATAGAACAACTCCAGGCAACAAGTTTCAATTAGCGCAAGAACTGCTAGAAGAGGAAGACAGTACACTAGAGGACAAGTGGAAGATCAAGGAAGCAGTAACATCAACATGCCAGGAAGTGCTTGGCCACAATAAGCACCAACACAAGGAATGGATCTCGGCAGACAGCCTATGCAAGATCCAACAGAGGAAAGAGAAGAAAGCGGCAATCAACAAAAGCAAACAAAGCAAAAAAGAGCATCAGAACAGACAAGAAGAAATATGTAGATGACCTAGCGACAGAAGCCGAACAAGCAGCAAAATAGGGAAACATGAAAGGACTGTACGACACCACCAAGAAGCTGGCAGGAAAATACAGGAGGCCAGAACAACCAATAAAAGACAGCGAGGGAAGGCAGCTCACAGGAGAAGAGCAGCAGAAGAGCAGATGGGTTGAGCACTTCGAGGAGCTCTTGAACAGACCATAGCCAGAGAACCCTCCAGACATCAAAGAAGCTGACTCGGACCTGCCCATAGACTGCGGGGCACCAACCAAAGAAGAAACTGGGAAAGCCGTCAAACAGTTGAAGAACGGAAAGGTGGCAGGACCTGACAACATCCCTGCAGAGGCGCTGGAGACGGACATAGAGACCACAGCGGAGATGCTTTGGCCTCTCTTCAAGAAGATCTGGGAAGAGGAGCAAGTGCCAGCAGACTGGAAGGAGGGATACCTTATCAAGATTCCCAAGAAAGGCGACCATAGCAACTGCACGAACTACAGAGGAATCACACTGCTGTCAGTGCCAGGAAAGGTTTCAACAGAGTCATTTTGAACAGGCTAAAGGATCCTGTTGATGCTCAACTCTGTGACCAGCAGGCTGGCTTTCGCAAGGATTGATCCTGCACAGACCAGATCGCAACGCTTCGCATCATTGTTGAGCAATCGAACACGTGGAACTCATCCCTGTATGTCAACTTTATCAACTATGAGAAAGCCTTCGACAGCGTAGACCGAGACACCCTGTGGAAGCTTCTCCGACATTACGGTGTGCCAGTCAAGATCACCACCATCATCAGAAACTCGTACAAGGCTCTGACCTGCAGAGTCATCCATGGAGGGCAGCTCATGGAAGAATTCGAAGTGAAGACTGGTGTCAGACAAGGTTGTCTGCTTTGACCATTTCTATTTTCAACAACAGATCAGAGAAGACATGGGGGATCCAGTGGACACCCTGGATGCAGCTCGACGATTTGGACTTCGCCGACGACCTGGCACTACTCTCGCACACTCAACAGCATATGCAACAGAAGACAAGCAATGTAGCAGCCACATCAGCACAAGTAGGGCTCAACATCCATAAAGGCAAGAGCAAGATTCTCAAGGCCAACCTGTCAGCAACAACTCAATCATGCTCAACAGCGAGATGCTCGAGGAGGTAGAAGCCTTTACCTACCTGGGCAGTGTCATCGACAAGCAGGGGGGCACAGACGCCAATGTCAGAGCAAGGATCGGAAAGGCCAGGTCAACGTTCGTACAACTACTGAACATCTGGAGCTCCAAGGAACTGTCAGTCAACACCAAAGTCAGGCTCTTCAACACCAACATCAAGGCAGTTCTATTGTTCGAGTGGAGACTTGGAGAACTACAGTAGCCACCACCAAGAATGAGCTCTGGGAGAGAACAAACCAGCTGCCCGCAGAACAGGAAATCAAGAAACGATGTTGGGGCTGGATTGGACATACGCTGCGGAAGCCTGCAAGCAACATCACCAGACAAAGCCCTAACATGGAACCCCCAAGGAAAACGAAAAAGAGGTTGGCCAAGAACACCTGGCACATGGACCTGGAAGCAGACATCAGGAACATACGGATAACTTGGAACCAGCTGGAGAAAAGAGCCCAGGACATGTCTGTCCTGGAGGTCCTTGGTTGGCGGCCTGTACCCCAGGAGGGGTAATAGGCAATGATGACAATGACACATTGCATGAAAACAATTTCAGACGAATTAGTATTGATTTGTGTGCAAGTGTGTGTGTGTGTGTGTGTGTGTGTGCGTGCGTGCGTGTATGTTTCATGCTGTCTGCCTTTATTTAAGTCCTAGTGTACACAGAGCTGTTTCAGATCAATATGGATAACTGTTTGTCTTTTGTTTTCATGTTATCTGGATATGGAGAAAAAAAAAACACTATTGCTTATGGCACATAAAGACTGTCTAACCTCTTTAAAGCTACAAATAATCTTCTATATCTTCACACTATAATCCCCTCCTGCAGACATCACATGTTTTATTTCTGGTTGGTTTAGATCATTTTGTGTCTCTTAGACCTCTCTTGTTGTGCACAGTTCTTTTCGACCCAACAGATGCACTTGACTTTTGACCAGTAAGGATCATCTTGTATTTCTTTCAGATACCTGCCCATACAATTGTTTGGATGCACACAACAGATACATGATTTCTGACCAATACAGATAATCTTGAGTCCTTTCAAGTAACCTGTCTCCCTAAAAGTCTTACTGTGCTGATGGATCATCTGTGTCTCACCAGGTGATATACCAAAATGTCTCACTGCACACATCACAGGCAAAGAATCTCTAACCGGTGTCCATCATCTGATGTCTTTTCAAGCTACACAACATGTAAAAGGCTTTAACTCTTGCCAGTTCAGACATTTGATGCTAGGCATTTAGCAGAACTCTGTCACGATTATTTACTGATTACTAACTGAAAGTAACCGAGTATGCAAATATTTTATGTATTAAAGGCAGGTAAATGTCTTGATTTCAAATAATTAGAAATAAGCAGTATCTGTCTACAAAAAATGTAATTTTTGAAACAGTAACAATGGAAAAATACTGAGAGTGGGCATCAAATGTATACATTTGAAAACCAGAGGAGTCAACTGATTAAGAGTAAATTATTTATCGCCTCTCTTCAGTCATACAGAGTCACATGAGTATCAGCGCGCAAGCCAGCCAAGAATAGTTGGCGCACAGGCAAGCCAAGAATAGGACAGTGGATTCAACACACAACAAAATAATTAAAGATTTCATACACAGTAATAGCAAAATCAACAAATAGTTGATAATAACTATCAGTGAAGGTTGTATATTTGTATATTTTTCATTTATTTGAACATAAAATAACCTAGTTTGAGGGGTGAGTATAAAATCTTTTTTTCACCCTCGCTCGTTCCCTGCTTGCTATGTGGCAGCCATCGTGCATGCGCATGCGTGGGCCCAGTACCCAATAGGCTTAGCCCTATTTTTAATGACAGAAGTTCACTCACCAGTAGTCCCTGATTTGCCCAAATTTATACTCAACAACAGAGGTGTTATCCAACAGAGACTGGTAAATCCCATTCCCTCATGTAGTTAGCAAGAGACTGACAAAATATCAGCAGAGACTGAACACTGAAAGTCAGCAGAGACTGACGCAATGGCCAAAGAGGGCCCCGAGCAGCAAGAGGCCACGACAGTGGTGTTCACGGATCTGCAGTCACTGGATGCAAAAATGTCTAGCTGGTTAGACAGACTTGAAGCCATGCTGCAGAGAATCGCTGGCCAAAGCCATTCAGGTGAACAAAAGCCCAACAGGTCAAGAAAGCGAGCTTTGTCACCAGACAGTTCAGATTCTGATGAATGATGGAAAAAAAGTGTGACTCTGAAAACCGGCACAAAGGGAAAAAGTTGCACCTGAAAAGCACAATGGCATTCTCAGAGTCCGAATCTGAAGGGGAGGTAGTAGACGACACATTCTCAGCAGCTGGTTCTGACAAAGATTTGCTAGGGGAAACAGATAAAGATCTTGATGATAGTGAGGATACAGCACCACCAGTCTCTTCCTCCCTAGCACAAATCATAAACAAACGCTTCCAGTCTGGTTTGTCAGAGGACAAATTAAAAGACAGGCTTGGTAAGTATCAAAGGCCAGAAAACTGTGAAGCGCTGATAGTGCCGCGAGTCAACACTGAAATTTGGAAAAGTCTTCCAGCAGAAGCCGGAAGAGCTGACATCAAAGCCTCGCATGTGCAAAAAGCACTGACAAAAGCAGCAATAGCCTCGACAGACAGCACACAAACAATACTCTGGGCACAATGCATCACTGACTCACAGACATCCAAGAAAATGAAAACAGCTATCGAAAAGAACACAGACAGCCTTGTTCTCTTGGGTCATGCATCGCATCAGCTATCACTCAGACGCAGACAGGCCATTCGCTCACACTTGCACCCCTCTTTCACTGGCATCTGCAATGATTCTGTCAAGTCACAAAATGGTTGTTTGGTGACAACTTGGCTGCTTCACTCAAAGAAATTAAAGAAATGGACAGGTTTGAATACTCCTGCTGCTGGGGGGAAACCAAAATATAGAACATCTACAAACCAGCATTACAGAAGCGGCAACCCTTTTTTAGGACAGAGAAATGTCGGGCCGTGGTGTCGACACAGAGGCAGCCGGGCCAGTCATTTGAGTTACAGGCACAAAGACGCAGCCATGAGAGCTCGCTCGCACAACACAGCCAACAAGAGGAATTGGCAAGCTTAGCTCCACCCACTCAGCCAGCCAGCGATGCGGTGAGTGTTTACTATCATAGTCTCCCACAGCTAAGGGCAGAATTAGAGACAGAGATGCATACGTTTGAAGGGGGCAGGCTCCACTATTTTCTTCCCTATGGAAATCACTTACAACAGACCAAGAAATCTTACAACTGATAAGAGAAGCCACACGGAAATTGAAGAGAACACTCTGTTATCCCCTCACACTTGTTCTAGTAGTACACAACCTGGATTGAACCAGGCAGAAATAAATACCATAGACAGTGAGGTGAATAAACTCAGATCAAAAGGATTATATCCCCTTGTACACCTGTACACTATCAACACGTGTCACCTGTGTTTACAAGACCAAAAAAGGTTGGGTCACACCGCATGATTCTGAATTTGAAAAAATTGAATCAAGATATTACATATCACCATTTCAAAATGGATACTTTGCATGTTGCACTGAAGTTAGTGACACCTTTTCGTTTCATGGCTTCTATAGACCTAAAGGATGCCTGTTACTCCATCCCCATTGCACAAGCACATAGGAAAGTATCTCAGATTGAGATGGAGAGGCCGACTCTGGGAATATAACTGCATGCTAAATGGTCTGGCTCTTGCCCCTGGAAAATTTACCACAATGTTGAAACCTGTCTTTGCCAAACTGAGACAAGAAAATCATGCCTCCACCAACTTTCTGGATGATTTTCTTCTCCTGGCAGAATCAGAAATAGAATGCACAGAGAATATCCAAGCCACAGTGCAGTTTTTTTCGTTCACTTGGCTCCATTGTACACCAAGAGAAATCAGCTCTTAAACCAACCGAGGTTATTCAGTATCTAGGGGTAATTATTGATTCCAGAACAATGACAGTCACTTTGACACCTGAAAGGAAAGACAATCTGACACTCTGCTGTGTCCAGCTACTGACAGCCAACAAACCAATTATCAGAGAACTAGCCAAGGTTATTGGGAAAATGGTGGCAAGTTTTCCTGCAGTGAAATTTGGGCCCCTACGTTATCGTCACTCAGAAGGCGACAAACAAGCTGCACCGAGACAAAGAAAGAGAAATTTTGATGGATATACCACACCGACTCCATAATCTAAAGAACCTAAGTGGTGGATAAGTAATATAGATACCGCTTACAATGACATCACATATCCAGATTTTGATGTTACCGTCACATCAGATGCCAGTATAAATAATAATAATAATAATGAATACTTATATAGCGCCTGTTCTCGGCTAGAGACCAAGCTCTAAGCGCTTTACAATCAACACTCGCTTACACAACGGGCTGCCTACCTGGGTAGTGCCGACTGAAGAGCTGCCAGCTGGCGCTTCATTCAGTCGTTTCCTGTGTCATCCAGTCAGTATCGTTCAATATTGATCACTCATTTTCCTTACTTCCTTCATTCTTTCCATTTCTCACGCAGGGTGCATGCTATGTGTAACGTGTCATCCATACCAACGGCCAAACTGGCCTACTCTTCCGAAAGTTGGTGATGGGATTTTACGTGTGTGCAAGATATTATGCGTGCGTTCACACACGGAACCTCGGTTTATAGTCTCATTCGAAGAACTGTATGGGAAATGGAGTCAGAACCAATGTTAACTCCGTGGGAAAAATCCCCCTGTACCGAAACGCCCCGGCGGAGATTCGAACCCGCAACCCCAGGATCACCAAGATTACGAGTCCGGCGCTCTACCAACTGAGCTATTCCGGCTCCCCAGGTTGGGGATGTGCATGCGAGACACAGAGCTCTGGAGGATTGTGGCTACCAGTTGAAGCTCGCTTCCACATTAATTACCTTGAACTTAAGGCAGCTTATTTCGCACAGAAGTGCTTCCAGGCAGATCTTGGAAAACATGTGCGCCTGCTGATTGGTATTTCCACAGCAGTAGCTTGATTTAACACACGGGCACAAGCCACTCTGCCAGCTGTAATGAGATGACAGCCACTATCTGGCAGTGGGCTGTGGGCAGAAATGTATGGCTGAGTGCATACCACATCCCAGGGAAAGACAATACAGCTGCGGATGAAGAATCAAGGAAAATTAATGTGGATGCAGAGTGGAAACTGAGCAGTACTGTGTTGACAGATGCTGTCAACAAGTTGCAGACTTCCTTTGAAACTGATTTGTTTGCTTCCAGAATAAACAAACAGCATCACCGTTATGTCTCTTATAGAGCCGACCCAGAGGCACATGCAGTTGATGCTTTCTCCTTAAATTGGGGAAAACTACAATGGTGTGCTTTTCCTCCTTTCAGCCTGCTGCCCAGTGTTTTACAGAAGATATGGAAGGAGAGAGCGACAGGCCTGCTCATCCTCCCCTTATGGCCCACACAGGTCTGGTGGCCGGTTGTACAGAAAATGCTGACCCAGGAACCAGTCCGTCTACCCTCCACACCTGCCCTGCTGAAACTGCCCAGCCACCCGGCTCGCACTCATCGCCTGCTTCCAAAGCTACAACTTCTGGCATGCAGTGTATCAGGAGCACGTTTGAACAGGAAGGATTCTCCCCTGATGCTGTAGATCTTCTCATGAGCTCCTGGAGACCCACCACCAAAAAGTCGTACAATACATACATTAGTAGGTGGATAAAATATGCCTCAAAAAACGGCATGGCAGTGAGATCACCCACACCGCCACAGGTTGCAAATTTTTAGCTTCCATGTTTTCAGCGGGGAGAAGCTGTGGTGCTATAAATACTGCAAGAAGTGCATTATCAGTTTTTCCACCATCAGTGGAAGGAGTATCTGTAGGTAATTTACCAGGAATTTGCAGACTTGTCAAAGGGTTTTTTTGAGGAAAGACCTGCACTGCCAAGGTGTTAGTCCAGTGTTGGATTACATGTGCTCCCTTCCAGATGTAGATACTTTGGATTTGAAACAACTGACATTGAAAACAGTAACTCTAATGGCACTTCTTACTGGGCAAAGAGGCCATGCTCTTCATCTACTGAAAACTACAGATGTGCATGTCAGTGAGAGGAAGTGTATTTTACAGTCTTCTAGTAAACACAAAAACACTAAGCCAGGCAGTCACAGCGAACCAGCAGAAATTCCAGCTTATTCGCAAAACACCAAATTATGCTTAGTGATGCACATACAACTGTATCTGAAGACATCTGAAGCGCTCAGAAGAGCGCCAGAACTCTTTATTGCCATCCATAGACCACATGCTCCCATTTCTTGAAACACATTTTCTCGGTGGGTCCAACAAGTACAGGCTGCGGCAGGTGTGGACACAGAGACATATGGCGCACACACAACGCATGCCACAAGTTGTTTGGCAGCTGTAAGTGAAGGAGTGAGCCTTGCCACCATCCTCAAAGCAGCTGGATGGTCGGCGGAAAATACCTTCACCAAGTTTTATAAGAAAGCGGTGCTGACTAAACCTAATTTTGGACACTAGGCAATATTGGACAAGTTTGTTAAGAAGTTTTGACTTCTGTACTGTTTGTACTAGGCAAATTCCAGACTTCCTGGGGAATGTGTTTTACAAATATTTTGCACTTAACTGCATGTGGAGGCAAGCCAGTAGGCACTGCAGTTAGAATATGTTCCAAGTTTGTGTTCAACATGTTATGTTTGGTGATATTCACCTGTACTGAATAAGATTAAATTGATGTACATGAATTGATGACTGCAATTTGTTTTTACAATTATGTGAAATGCTGCGTAGTCACTAGATGCTCTAAAATCTCACCTGTCTCTGTATGACTGAAGAGAGGCGATAAATAATTGAAAAATTAAAGTAGACTTTCGTAGAAAGGTGATATTTAATTTGAATTATTTAGAGCCTATGTAAGGAGGGAGGAGTTACGTGGCCTCCCTATGTATGGCTCTGAATGTTCAAGGTCACCACTATGGTAAGTCTAGTGAACAGTTTGTTCATCCCCCCAAAGTATCTAGTGACTACTCGCAGCTCTAAACACTGACTATTCTTGGCTGGCGCGCTCGCTGATACTCACGTAACTCTTCCCTCCTTATGATATGCTCTAAATAATTCAAATTAAACATCACCTGTCAACGTAAGTCTAGTTTAATTTTTCAATTAATGCACAGAACACAGCAAAATCAATTCTTCACCAGCACTAACTGTCCTGCATATCTTTGTAATTTGCCAGTGCAACAGTCTTACTGCACACATCACATGTATGAAAATAATTTCTCACCAGTATGGATCACCTTCTGTTTCTTCAGGTAACAAACCTGTGTAAAGGTCTTACTGCACACATCTCATGCTAATGGATTTCTGACATGTGTGGATCATATTGTGTGTCTTCAGTTTACCTGCCTTTGCAAAAACTCTTACTGCACATATCACATGAAAATAATTTCTGACCTGTATGGATAATCTTGTGTCTCATCAAAGTACCTGCCTGTGTACAAGTCTCACTGCACACATCACATGAAAATGGTTTCTGACCAGTATGGATCATCTGTGTATTCAGAGTATCTGCCAGTGTAAAAGTCTTACTGCACATATCACATGAAAATAATTTCTGACCAGTATGGATTGTCTTGTGTCTCTTCAGAGTATCTACCCATGTAAACATCTTACTGTATACATCATATGAAAATAATTTCTGACCAGAATGGATCATTTTCTGTCTTTTCAGATTACATGACCCAGTAAAAGTCTTACTGCACACATCACAAGGAATTAATTTCTGACCAGTATAGAGCATCATGTACGTCTTCAGGTAATCTGCTCATGTAAAAGTCTTACTGCTTGCATCTCATGAAAATGGTTTCTAACCTGTGTGGATCATCTTGTGTGTCTTCAGGTAACCTGCCTGTGTAAAAGTCTTACTGCACATATCACATGCAAATTAATTCTGACCTGTATGGATAATCTTGTGTCTCTTCAAATTACCTGCCTGTGTAAAAGTCTTACTGCACACATCACATGAAAATGGTTTCTGACCAATGTGGATCATCTTGTGTGTATTCAGATTATCAGCGCGTGTAAAAGTCTTACTGCACGCATCACATGAAAATAGTTTCTGGCCTGTATGGATAATCTTGTGTCTCGTCAATGTACCTGCCCGTGTAAAAGTCTTACTGCACACATCACATGAAAATGATTTATGACCTGTATGGGCAATTTTGTGTGTCTCCAAACTACCTGCCTGTGTGAAAGTCTCACTGCACATATCACATGAAAACAATTTCTGCCTAGTATGGATCTTTTTGTGTGTCTTCAGGTTACATGCCAGTGTAAAAGTCTTACTGCACACATCACATGAAAATGGTTTCTGACCTGTATGGATCATCTTGTGTCTTTTCAGGTCACCTGCCCATGTAAAAGTCTTACTGCACACATCACATGAAAATAATTTCTGACCTGTATGGATCATCTTGTGTCTTTTCAGGTCATCTGCCCATGTAAAAGTCTTACTGCACACATCACATGAAAATAATTTCTGACCTGTATGGATCATCTTGTGTCTCTTCAGTGTATCTGCCCGTCCAAAAATCTTACTGCACACATCACATGAAAATGATTTCTGACCAGTATGGATCATCTTGTGTACATTCAGAGCACTGGCCCGTGTAAAAGTCTTACTGCACTCGTCACATGAAAATGGTTTCTGACCAGTATGGATCATCTTGTGTCTCATCAAAGCATCTGCCAGTGTAAAAGTCTTACTGCACTCATCACATGAAAATGGTTTCTGACATAGATGGATCATCTTGTGTCTCTTCAGATGACCTGCCTGTGCAAAAGTCTTACTGCACACATCACATGAAAATAATTTCTGCCCTGTATGGATCATCTTGTGTGCTTTCAGGTTACATGCCAGTGTAAAAGTCTTACTGCACACATCACATGAAAATGGTTTCTGACCTGTATGGATCACCTTGTGTGTCTTCAGATTATCTGCCCGTGTAAAAGTCTTACTGCACACATCACATGAAAATGGTTTCTGACCAGTATGGATCATTTTGTGTTTCTTCAGAATATCTGCCCGTCTGAAAATCTTACTGCACACATCACACGAAAATTTCTGATCAGTATGGATCACCTTGTGTCTCTTCAAATGACTTTCCCAAGTATAAGTCTTACCACACACCCCACATGAACACAATTTCTGACAAGTATGAAGCACCTTGTGTTTCTTCAAATAATATGCCTGTAAAAAAATCTTACTGCACACATTACATGAAAATAATTTCTTATCATTGTGGATCATCTTGTAATGTGTTTCCAGATTACGTGCTCTTGTGAAAGTCTTACCACATACATCACAAGCAAATGGTATCTGTCCAGTATGAATCATCTTGTGTTTTTTCAGGTAACCTGGCTGTGTAAAAGATTTACCACATACATCACATGTAAATGATTTCTGACCTGTGTAAGTCATCTTCTGTCTCTTCAGGTGACCTGTTCGTGTAAAAGCCTTACTGCTTGCATCACAAACCAATGACTCCTGACCAGTATGAATCATCTTGTGCACATTCAGTTTACCTTCCTGTGTAAAAGATCTACTGCACATATTCTGACCTGTATGGATCACCTTGTGCATCTTCAGATTACCTTCCTGTGTACATTTCTTACTGCGCACATCACATGAAAATGATTTCTGACCTGTATGGATCATCTTGTGCATCTTCAGATTACCTTCCTGTGTAAATTTCTTGCTGCACACATCACAAGAAAATGGTATCTGACCTGTATGGATCATCTTGTGCATCTTCAGATCAACTTCCTGTGTAAATGTCTTACTGCACACACCACATGAAAATGGTTTCTGACCTGTATGGATCATCTTGTGTGTCTTCAGATTACCAGCCTGTGTAAAAGTCTTACTGCACACATCACATGAAAATTGTTTCCGACCTGTATGGATCATCTTGTGTGTCTTCAGATTACCAGCCTGTGTAAAAGATCTACTGCACACATCACAAGTGAACAGTTTTTTCTTTCTTGGTTTCACCTTCACCTTTCCTACTGATGTCACAGTTGTACCGAAGACACCACAAACCACTGGTTTCTGAGCTGAACCTGATGCTTGACAAGTGGTAGACAGAGGTTTGTCATCTTCCTGTATAAACAGAAATATTACTACATTATCAGTGTCATAATCATATTACATCACTACCACCAATATACTGACCAGATCATAAACATCACTCATATCCTTTCATCAAACAGTCTTATCAAAAATCGACAGGGTAACACACAAAGAAAATGAAAAGAAAGCAAGCCAGTATCTTTCACTGCATTGATGTGAATGGATCAAAGCTTCAAGAATATCAGTAAAACTGACAAATGGGTTTAATGAGCTGCTAGTTTCAGCTCTCAAAGTGAGTGATAATATTCAAAACCCAGCAGACTGCAGAGGGCCCGAGTGAAGGAAGGGAAAGGGGGGTTAGGAAGGGTGGGGGATGGGAAGAGGGAGTGGAGGAGGAAGGAGGAGAGGAGGCTAGAAGGGAGCTCCCCTTTTCCCCCTGCCCCTTCCCCCGCTTCGGCAGGAACTGAATTCCTTGATTGTCTAAACCCATTTTGGTCATCTCTCCTGCACAGAAAAACTTACCGAACCTGTGTACCTCAAAACTGAACCGTTAGTATTCCATGGAGTAAATTTCAATATTCCATGACAAAAAAAAAGAGTATTTTTCTTACCTTGAACTTTAATATGGACCTTCTGTCACACAATTCTTGCAACCAACTCACTGCGCTGTGCTCACACTCAAACACTCACACCAACTAGAACAAGTGCACTACACACACACACTGCACATAAATAGTTGACCATCTCATTAAAAAAAACAATAATATTATAATGCCCTCCTACCTTTCACCATCTCCCCTCCCCCTTTAATGTGGTGACAGCCCTGATGTGGCCCTTTGCAGTCGGCTGGGCTATAAGCAACATTACCTTACAACCACCACCACCACCCTGCCCACACAAAAACATAGAGTGACAGACAGTCACACATATACCTTTCATACAGTTTTCATTTTCCATCTTTCTTCTCTTTGTACTGCCACTCCCCCCTCCTCCCCCCCTTCATTTTTTGGGGTAAGGGTGTGGGCGGGGGGAGTGGAGCTAATTAACAGAAGTTAAAGTGACAGACACACCTTGAGCAATTATCTGTCACTAGGAAACATCTTCTTGAATAGGGAACAAAACGACCGGTCGCTGACAGGGACAGATTCGCGTCAGCCACTGGCCTACACATCATGATCATCATCTCAGCGTTTGTCACCTGCTGCTTCAGGTCCCCCCACTAGACTTTGCCTCGGCCTTTTTCAATGCTTGTATAATTGAAGGTGTTCCTTTTATCACTTCTGATAGTTTCTTTTTATGTGATTTTGACAAAATATGCTTTATGCAGTCGTTGCGCCCTCCATGAGCCCAACTAAAACCTGTTTCGCACAAAGTGCACCATACGACAGTTGGACCCTTTTTCTGAGTTTGGGACTACGCACTTCCAAGTTTGCGTGGCATGCATTCAGGAAAGTTTGCTCCCTCGTTTTGGCAACATTCTTTTCAACGTCTACCTCTTCATTACTCTCATGAACGTGTAATTTTGCTGGTGGCTGCATTCTCTTAGTGAATATCTGTGTCAGTCGCTCATTTAGTCACTATGAAAGATGGCTGACCAGGGTGTAAGCGAGTACGCGCTAACTGGAACTAGGGACAATAACTCGCGTCTTCAAACAGGAAAACAGTACTTTTTGGGGGTGCTTTTTTTAGCCAATGTTGCCGATTTTCATATTTTTTCGTACTTGGTGTATTATCGTATTTGCCAGACAAATCTCGTAAAATACACTAAAAACAAAATCGTAGCATAGACAGGTCTGACTTACCTGCAGCACACTTTCCCTACACCAACTGGTCCAACTGTTCTATCAAATGGACAAAAATAATATTCACCACAGGCATCATGCATAGAAAAGTATTTAGCTTATTTGACAAGCTCAGGGAAGGCAAGGACTCAAGTGTCTAACCTACAGACACGTTACAAATATTCCTGTGATCTTGTAACACAAATGGGAGGGAAGGAGATTTTGAGGTAGGGGGATGGGACAGGGAGACAATGGATCTCTGCAACACTATGAACAAAAGTGACTTTCCCGCTTACTCTGCACTGAAACAGTTTTGCTGAAGTCAAAGTTTTCAGGATCCAAAATACTGTTGCTGTGTTTACTTACTGTGTAAACAAAGTCACATAAACATCATAATCTGCATCATAGTTATGAAATGAGAAAAAAAAAATCTTTGGAAAAAGGTACAGAACTTTTTATCCGTCTTTTGTTTGTTTGTTTTTATCATTCTCTGGCTAATCATGACAGCTTCAGAGTTTCTTTTTTCTTTCAATCACTGTACAGGTGACTGTTTTTTAATGAACAATACAAGCATAGGTGCCAGCCACATTCACTTTGGGGCAAACAGGATATTCACTGCCATCACTGTCAGCTTCATTCAGCCATTGCCATCACCATTTGTTCCTGATTTGGTCCTCCATGGCTGTGACCACATCATCTTCTTTATCAAAGAAAGCCATGATTCCTACACTGTCACAGTACCTCACAGAATTTCACTTTCAGGAAAAGGCCCTACAGAAATAGTAAACATGGTGGAGAAGCACTGATTACTTCTGTTTAGAGACACAAAACTCAAATCAAACGCAAATTTGAAACTGATAGCATTTGGGGTGGGGGGGTGGGGGTGGGGTGGGGGTGGGGTGGGAAGAAAGGAGAGGGGAAGGGAGGTAGGAAGCAATGAGGTGGGGAGGGGGCATTGCTTCTTATTGTTTTATTTTCATATTTGTTTTTTGTTTGGGGGGACTTGAACTGATGGAAGCTCCATCAAGACTGAAAATCAACTTGAACAAATTAAATTTTCGTAATAAACTAGTCCAAAATAAGTTCTATTGAAATGGAGACAGTAGTTTTACAAACCTGTTCATCAGCTGCTTGTCTGCTCCTGTCCTCATCTGTACTTGTCATGGATTCAGATCCGACGGTATCACATGTCACCATCACCATGACGTCTGTTGGTGCTTCTGTCCACACGTCGCCTATGAAGCTTGCTGTGACAGCATCATTCTTAATGACAACACAACTGATGTTTGATGTGACTGGTTCATTCTTGATGACATCACAGCTGAAGTTTGATGTGACTGGGTCATTCTTGATGACATCACAGCTGATGTTTGATGTGACTGGGTCATTCTTGATGACATCACAGCTGATGTTTGATGTGACTGGTTCAGTCTTCATGACATCACTGCTGATGTTTGCTGTGACTGGTTCAGTCTTGATGACATCACTGCTGATGTTTGATGTGACTGGTTCAGTCTTGATGACATCACAGCTGATGTTTGATGTCACCGGTTCAGTCTTCATGACATCACTGATGATGTTTGGTATGACTGGTTCAGTCATGATGACATCACAGCTGACGTTTGATGTCACCGGTTCAGTCTTCATGACATCACTGCTGATGTTTGCTGTGACTGGTTCAGTCTTGATGACATCACTGCTGATGTTTGATGTGACTGGTTCAGTCTTGATGACATCACAGCTGATGTTTGATGTGACTGGTTCAGTTTTCATGACATCACAGCTGATGTTTGATGTGACTGGTTCAGTCTTGATGACATCACAGCTGACGTTTGATGTCACCGGTTCAGTCTTCATGACATCACTGATGATGTTTGGTATGACTGGTTCAGTCATGATGACATCACCGTCAACGTTCGCTGTGGTTGTCTCTGATTTCATGCCTGTAACAGGTTCAATCTTAACGTCAGTTATGGTGGTATCAGTAGTACAGCATGACTGAGTAAAAACAGCGTTGCGCTCAACCTTCACATCTGATGCTTCATTGCAAGGTTTTATTTCATGGTGTTCAAAATTCTCTGCTATCCAAGAATCTGCCAATACAGAGGACCTGTGCACACAAATGCAAGATTGAAGACTGATGTCTGCCTTCCGTTCCTGGTTGTCTGCTATCTGGAACTGGTGAAGGAGGTCCCTCTTCACATCAGCATCAACTGGTTCAGCTTTAATACCTTGACCATGATCTGTCTGTCCGTCTAGTTCAGACTTGGTGAGGGTAGCTGATGGACTCTGACAGGTTGTCTCATGAAGTGTTTCGGCTGTGATCTCATGATTCATTTCAGACCAATCATAAATGTAGTCTGAAACAGGCAAAGGATTGATTGTCTGTGGTAATAATAATAAACTTTACTATTCCTGAATCCAAAATCATAATCACTATAATCATTAAACACCTTTGTTGTAAACAACCGAACGCCAATCTTCACATGTGCCATTGTAAACAAAAATAAACCAACAAAAAAAAAACACAAAAAAAAGTACCAGAACCTCTGCAATATGATACATTGTGTAAAAGACAAAGAAACCACCAGATCAAATCATGTTGCTTTAAGCCTTGTCGACCACATAAACCATATGAGGGCTAAAACATTATTTAAAAAAAAAAAAAAAAAAAAAAAACAGAACACAGTGCAAGAATTATAATGCAAACTCCAAATTCAATACTATGCATTTCTATATCAAATGACCTGCAAAAAAAGAGTCTGTGACACTCAAAACCAAATCTTCTTTAAAACACTGATTTCTTTCAAAAAGTCAACAATGCCTTGTATGTCCGAGGATGGGTAGATTCTTTGCAAAAGAAGCAAGATCAAAGCAGATTTCTGTTATGAAAAAGGTTCACTGTGGCTTATCTGGAAATTTCCAGAAGGCAGACACAACTCCTAAATCAAGATCTGCATTCTGTACATGAGGCTGCATATGAAGTCCAAACGGAGGAATACGAAAGGGATTTTCTTCAAATTTACTTTGAAAATGAAGATTTTTGATTTTTTACGTCATAAGCAGAGTTTTCCAGTTCAGAGTACAATCTGAGATAGTAATTCAAGGATAGTTTCAGCCTGCAGTTGGATAATGAGGGTTCACCTGCCTCTGCATACAGGCTATAAACAGGGGTGGTGCGGAATGCTCCAAGGCAGAGATGAAGCCTTTGATGATGAATAGGATCCAAGAGTTTCAGATAAAAGGGTCTCACAGACCCATACACAACATAATGATAGTCCAGTTTAGAATGGACCACGGCTCCGCAGAGGTGCAGCAAAGTTTCCTTATCAGTGCCCCAGTCAGTACATGCAACAACCCGCACAATGTTCAGAGCTTTCTGGCAAGAAGTTTTTAAGTGTCCAATCTGACAAAGAAAGTTGAGCTTTTGGTCAAAAATAACTCTCAGAAATTTGGTCTCTTTTTCAGAGAGGAGATTTATCTAACTGGGGTTCAGGATCAGCAAACAACTTTCAAAATTTATGAAAGTGAATGTACTGTGTCTTAGTAACAGAAAAGGTAAAGCCGTTTTCTTCTGCCCACTGGTGCATTTTATCTACACAAAGCTGGAGCCTGTGCTGAACACTTGGCATAGAAGGCAAAATCATCTACAAACAATGAGCAGTCAGAATCCTGCTGAACTGAAGTAACAATGTTGTTATATGCTAAAGATGGCAGGAGACACCCAACTCCTCATGAACACCAGAAAAAGTGGTGCCAACCCAAACTTGAAAGTGTCATTCTGCCAAAAATGTTTAACTAAAAAGTGGAAGATGGTCAAAAAAAACAAAGAAACCATCAAAGAAACCACCAAACTCAAAACAAAAATGACACCAATAACAATGATGATAATGATGATGACAATGACGATGAGGAGGAGGAGGATGGTAATAATAATAATACTGATAATAATAACAATAAAAATGATAATACAGTATTTCTTAAGTGCTTTCAATTCTGATGTCTGAAAGCACTTCACAATGACAAAGGCCAAACCTTGTATATGTGAACTTGGACCCAAAAAACGTGAACATGCGTGTCTCTTGTTCCCCACCCCTCCCCACTCTCAATTCCACTCCACCTTCCTCCACACACAAACAGACTGATACTATCCATCTCTATACCCTTACCCCATCATAACCACCCAATAAAGTGCCAGGTTAACCACTCTAAGCTCAATGTTTACCAGTACTTTGCCACAGTAAGAAGAACGGGCAGAGCTTGCCACAGGTAAAGTTTGAATTAATAGGTGAGAGGGCATATACATGTGAGAGTGAGAGAGAGAGAGAGAGAGAGAGAGAGAGAGAGAGAGAGAGAGAGAGTGTGTGTGTGTGTGTGTTTGTGTGTGTAGGGGTGTGTTGTGTGTGTGTGTGTGTGTGTGTGTGTGTGTGTGTGTGTGTGTGTGTGTGTGTGTGTGTGTGTGAGTGTGTGTAGGCGTGTGTGTGTGTGTGTGTGTGTGTGTGTGTGTGTGTGTGTGTGTGTGTGTGTGTGTGTGTGTGCGTGCGCGCATGTGTGTGAGTATGTGTGTCTGTCTATGTGTGTAGTAATTGCACAGATTACCACAGAAAACAAGTTTGAGTTAAAAGGTATGAGGGTGTGTGTATGTGAGTGTGTGTGTGTGTGTGTGGTGTGTGTGTGTGTGTGTGTGTGTGTGTGAGTGTGTGTGTGTGTGTGTGTGTGTGTGTGTGTGTGTGTGTGTGTGTGTGTGTCTGTCTGTATGTGTGCAGTAATTACACAGCTTGCCACAAATAACATGTTTGAGAAAAAAAGGTATGCAGGTGTATGTGTGTGTATGTGCATGCACACGTGTGTGTGTGTGTGTGTGTGTGTGTGAGTGTGAGTGTGTGTGTGTGTGTGTGTGTGTGTGTGTGTGTGTTGCTCTGCTATGAATTATTATGTACTTTAGATAATTAGAATAAAAAATAAATTTTCTTTAAAATCTTAAAAACAATATGATTATTCGTTCAAAACAAAGAAACTAGTATTACCTGCAAATTGATGCTAAAGGTTAAAGATAATGCTACCCAACAACATTTACCTTTTTCTGCAAAAAAAATACAAAATGCATTCTATTTATGAAGGACACATTCTGACAACATGCAAACCATTTTGTTTCTTTTAAATGTGTTTAAACCCAGGCTAAAACACACATGGAATGATAGATTTTGTGAAACAAAATCATGTCTTATTTGTTTAAAATGAATCAAGCCTGCAGGTTTCAACTGAACAAGTCTATTAAAACTTAACATAAAATACACAAGCACAAAAATAAAAATTTCAAACAAATCTAAATGTCCCAAAGTATGGTTTACTATTACAAAATTTTTCAATGCCAAATTGAAACAAAATAATGCTCAGTCAGTGGCTTATTTGCCTTTTTTTATTTTTTATTTATTTATTTATATTTTGTATTCTAAATAACTCTGAAAGCAAACACTGATAAATAAAATACAATATCTGGAATTAAACAAATATTCAAAGTGTACATGCCTCTTTTTAACAAACTTACAGAGGCTATCATTGTATCAGTACTACTGTTTGATAATCGTTTTGAGAAATTATCTCAATTTTTGCACCTCAACCGTAGTTCAGAACTCAACAAAATCATGTTGGTTTATTATATGCACTATAAACAATTGCAGACATTTTCTCAATTTTCTAAATCTGATGGCATGTCAAACACTAAGATCTTGGTCTTTTTTCAATGTTTGCACATTTTTATCTGTATCAGTCTGCAATTTCACCAACAAACCACTGCAGCTTCGTTACAAACTTCAAAACCACAAAGTTACAAGAGTTCACAACTTGACCAAAGTCTTTCCCCGAAATGATATCGTTTCAACACACACACACACGAAGTCATGACAAAACAGCTCCATGACTACCGACTTTCTCAATAGTACAATAGTAATATAAAGTAATGTGCCATTTGTGTGAAAGGCACACAGAGACTGCTGTATCTGCTGCCTACAAAACTGGCGCATTGCAATTTGCACAAACTGATCAACTATCCTATCAAATTCATTTTCACTCTGAATTCAGAGAACCCTGTACCAAAATTTTGCCAAATCATTGCTGATCCCAGCTGATGGCTGAAGTACATGATGCCTACATGACTTGTGCTTCTGATCTGAATGAAGGGAACTCCGGCAGTACCTTTCTGCATGGATCCAAATGTTCAAGTTCCCTACAAGGGGTTAAGTACACCGTATTCCACCTCCTGCAGTACACACCGACAAGTATCCTGTCAAATTTGGATTAACCTCGAGTTATAAGATATTACTGAATATATACAATAACAGTCACAAAAACATTTAACAACACCACAAAACTCTGAAGACAGACATAGTAGAAAACCAATCTACAATGTGCAAGTAGGAACACATAGAAGTTAGAACACTACTAAATGTGCAATGTAAACACAATGTACAATCAAGAAAATAGCTAACACCACCAAACCCTGAAGTCAGACATGGATGTAAAGCTGGAGAAACCATATTTTGCTGACAGTGTCACGTCCGTTTAAAATTTAAAAAAAAAGAAAAAAAAAAATGATTTTGAAATAGATTTAATACTTACCAACAGCAGCATTATACAACAGTGAATATGGTGGAGACGGAATTTATACATAGTGATGGATGACAATGATAAATTCTAGCTAGGATGGTGGACATGGAATATGCGTTTTCTGCTTAATACCAGTTTTCTTTCCTCTGTAGGAGTCACACTGACAGAGGGTGAAGAGGTGGGTTTGGGATGTACAGGTCATCTTTCATAATGACTGTACATCATACGTTGGCCTCAACGCCTTAAGGTACAGTAAGACACAAGGAATCTTCCAGACATTATACCAGAGTTCAAAATATCCACCCATCTGATTGTCCATGACAACTAAGTCTTGCACACCTGGACAAGTGCAAATTCTCTCTCCACTTGTCTGTTGGGTGATCAACTTTTTATGGTGTCAGTGCGAGACATTTTAGAAGTAAGCTTCAGTGTAGACCAGTCTCGCTTCCTTCTTTCTCCTTTTCACTTTCATACCTTTACCATGTATACCACTTTATCCACCTCTTGCCACCACTGACCCCCCTCCCATTTTTCCTTTCCCTCTCCCTCACCCCTTCTGACTCTGATAAATTTCTATCAGACTATGTGTGTGATGAAGAGGGAGAGAGAAACTCAGACAGAAAAGAGACACAAAGCAGGTATTTCATGATTGTAATTCATTCCAGGAATGTGCGATTGGTGGGAACATGACAATTTAATTTTCCTTTTCTTCTAATCTACACTAATGAACACAATCGGAAACATTTTCATTTCTGTTTACAACCTGGTAAATTGATCAATTATTTCATGATATCTTTCCCTCTGTAAAGTCTCAATTACATGTGTGCGGAACACGCCATTCTTGAATTATATCTGCTGATATGTCACTGCAGCACAGAAAGTTACTTAAAATTATTAACTGTTTCTTTACTCAGCAAGGCCAGCAAGGATTAGGGGGACATGAAGATTTTCTTATCTACGTGACTCCAGAACAATCAAAAATTATTTGGGAGTTTCTATTCCTGTACATATATGTCCTTACTGCCATCAATGACTACACAAAGAATCCTTCACACGATCCTTTCTGTGCCTTGGTATCATTGCACTGTCAAACACGGGGAATTTTCTACACATTATGTAATGGCCCTGAACAAGTTGTGGTTCACCTTAGCTGAATATTCCATACAGTGTGTTCTAATATCTTAGCATCAGTCTGCTATTGACTTGAATGCAAGGAATTATTTTTTCATGTGTGTCTTCTAATGCAATGCATCAAACAGTAAAACACACAGCATTGTTCATATTGTGTGTTTACTTATATCATGCCATCATGTCCTGTAAATACCCAGTAATCTCCTAAACTGTGTGCTCTGATTTCCTGTCTTTAATTAAACAATGCATACAGGATTTCACATGAACCACAAGAAGAAAACTGTGGCACTGACCTGACGGTGATTCTTGTTTTTCAGTGACTTTGTTGTCAATTTTCACCTTTGACATCACCAGATGATCAGGGAATGCCATGGGTTTACACAGTCTGTTGACACAGTTATACATGTATACAAACGACATTTTCTTCAGCGGATATTTTCTTGCATTTACACACATATAACACATAATTTATAGCTATTCCTCTTCTCTCTCTCTCTCTCTCTCTCTCAAGCATACATACACTTGAACTTAAAATTTACTCGTTTTGTTACCCTTTTCTTCGAACTGTTAATCTGCTGTGCTAACATTGTCCTCCACCTTTATTCTTCTTGCTATTGATAGACCTGTCTGGTTGTATTCTAGTAAAAATCTGGTTACACTGGACTGATTTTGTCATGTGCTTACCTTCAACTTCAGTAAAAACTGGCTTAGACTATCATTCAATAACAGAAAACAAAATCATGTATTTAAACTGGTACCATTTTGCAAACCACACACATGCACTGATGCAGTCCCTTGATTCTTCTAGTGATAGATGCAACAATAAAATTGACAGATGACAAGATGATGGCATTCTTTAGTAAGAATATTCACAATAAACCAAACGGAAGAAATAAAGTATCAAACTGCCCCTCCTCTCCCCCCTCCCAATGACAGCAACAAACAACTTCAACTGGTAGGGTCATTTTTAAGTTTTAGTTCACTGATCCCATGTGGAGTGACATGCCTGTATCCGATTCATATGCAACCATCCACTGTCACACTTCTGTTGGTTTACCGACTTTTCACAAATGCTGAACGTTACCAAATGTGTTGGGCAGGACTGCTTGTGCCCTCTATTCTAATGTTACTTCTAAGAGTGTTTAAAGTTGTATATGAACTATAATGTCGTACAACTTCCCAGTTCGTCACAGAGTGTGTTCAGCAAAACTTGAGGAGAGCCCAACTTCAATGAACTTCAACTTCTGCTTGCTTCTCATCCATTGGTGCTCAACAGACAAGTAGTAGTAGTAAGGGGACAGGCTGATATACGTAGCCTAGGCCTCGCGGCCTTTCTTGAATCCCCATCCATGAATTGTTTAGTATTCTGAATTGGTTTGTTGTGTATGCGCATATTGGTTTGTTAATCAAATTCAAATAACAATTTAGTGGATTTATGATCCGCATCATGGAGATTTTTAAATTAGTTAGTAGATTGTGCAAACTTGATGTTAGTTGGTAGATCATTACAAAGATGTGTTATTCTTTTTCCAAAAACCATTTTACGTTTATTAGTCTGACAGTGTTCAATGAAGATTTTCCCATCTGACTTCCTTGTAATACTGTCAGTATATAATTTGAAGAAATCCTCTATTTGTACATCCACCATATCGTTAAATATTTTATTGACTTCGATCAGATCACCGCGGATACGTCTACCTTTTAAGGAGTGTAAGTTTAAGTATCTTAACCGTTGTTCATAATTCATATTTTTGCATCCCCGTAGTAGCTTTGTAGCCCTTCTTTGTACCTTTGACTGCCTTTTGAGTAAGGGATACCATAATTATATGATATTTCCATATTCTAAGTGCGGCCGTACTAGACTTTTGTACAATTTCAATAATATATCCTTATTCAAGTATGTGACAAGATTGCAAGAAGACTTTCACTACTTTTCTTTGTTTTCTGGAGGGATTTTTTTTGTTTGTTTGTGCACATCATGAAGTTAACAGTAAAATCCGGAAGAAAACAGAAACTTACATTATCCCCTTCCCTCCCTCTTGTTGAATTTTCGCTCGTAATTTTTACCGGAAGAGATTAAACCAAGGGAAACAACTAGGTTTATCCTCGAAACTGTCCAACTAGAATTCCAGTCTACAGTCACATATAAAGCACAAATTCCCAAACGGTGGGTTGTTCGTCGAGTGCGAAGATTTTTTTTCCCGGCTTTGTTCTTTTCCTCTTTTATTCGTAAAGCACCCGGAATCAACATATTGTTTTTGTTGTACTGTATAGGCTAGGAATCAGAGAGGGGGGGGGGGGGGGGGGGGGGGCAGTGTACCCAGCCAGCCAGGGATCGAGGATAAAAAGAAAAAAAAAAAAAAAAGCCGAACATTTATTCCACGACCTTGGTCTCACTATCTACAAACTGCTGAAGGCTATGCCATCCAAATTTGGTTAGAATGGTGTTGACACTGCTTTCTCAATGTCAACACCCGGTCCAATCTGAAAAATCTCCCAGGTATGCTAAACCCGATAAAGACAACAAAGCCAATGTCATCATTGCGACCGAGACACGGCTTGATCCAGACTTTGCAGACAGTGAAATCCTGCCACCACACAAAGTCGTACAGATGTGACAGAAATCGCGCTGGCAGAGGCTGCTTTGTTGCATCAGCACATCATCTGAGCACCACGAAGTTCCAGAGCTATCCGTCCCTGGCTGCGAGCTAAGATTAAGCTCAAAGGCAAGAAAGACCTCATTGTTGGTGCTTACTACAAACCAGATGATGGTGATGAAGTTAGCCTTGACCGTTTTGCCGCTGCCATCCAGCGTGTCAGCCCGTTGAATGCCTACTTGGTAATAGGGGGAGATTTCAGCCTGCCCTCCTTGGACTGGACCACCTGCAGCCTAAAAACCCCAAATGTCTACCCCAGACTGCACACGAAGTCCCTGGATCTCCTGAACGACCACGGGTTACAACAGATGGTCACCTTCCCCACCAGAGAGTCCAATACCCTCGACCTCTTTGTAACAAACTATCCCATGCTGGTTCCAAGGATTGAAGGTGTACTGGGAATCTCAGATCACCTCACAGTATACATGGAGTTCCAGATCCAGCCAGAGCGACGAGACAACACCAACACACTATACCCTGCTATAACTAAGCTGACTGGCCTGCTCTTCGCTCTGCTGCCTCGGATCTCTCAAACTCCATTGTCAGCTCTTTCAGCGTTGACAGTGATTCCAAAGCGATCTGGATCACATTCAAGGAGGGCCTGCATTCCATTGTCCATACCCACATCCTCCATGTTACCCCAAAAGCAAAATGTGGAAAGCCTTGGGTGGACTACAACTCCAAGAAACTAATCCGGAAAAGGGACAGAGCCTACAAGAGAATGAAGAGGTCTGGCCACCCAGGACACCTTCAGAAACTAAAAGCACGGAAACATCAAGTTCAACGCCAACTTTGCAGGAACTGTTGGTCCTTCACATCCCACCTCACTGAGAACAACAATGAAGAAGGTGAAAAGGTGTCCCAAAATTTCTGGGCCTACGTGAAGGCAAAACGGACGGAAACGACCAACATATCTCTCTTGAAGGCTGATGGTCAGCTTGTCACGGATGCCCAGGGTCAGGCAGAAGCTCTGAACAACAAGTTTCAGTCGGCATTCAGTAAGAGCTCGCCCTGCTCACCAGAAGACTTTGAGATGCAGACCGGGCTCAGCCTTAACCCTGGTGGACCAACCTCCACCAACCTCACCATCATGGAGAAGGGCGTCAAGGAGCTCCTAAGGGACCTGAAAACCAGGAAGGCTCCAAGCCCTGACGGCATCAGCCCCAGAATCCTCAAGGAGCTGGCCGACGAACTCACTCCATCCCTCACACTACTCTTCCAGTCTTCTCTAAACTCAGGGGTAGTCCCACAAGACTGGAGAACAGCCCACGTCTCACCTATATTAAAAAAGAGGTGAACGCTACAGGCCAGAGAACTATAGACCCACTTCGCTGACAAGCATACCTGGGAAACTCCTGGAACACATCATCGTGCATACCATCATGACGTTTGCGGAGAAAAACAACACCTTCTGCAGAGAACAGCATGGATTCAGAAAGAACCGATCATGTGTCAGGCAGCTGATAGGCCTTATGGACGAGAACACATACAGCAGGGAAAAGGCAAGCAGGTTGACATGTTAGTCACGGATTTTGCAAAAGCCTTCGACAAGGTGTCCCACTCACTCCTGACCTGCAAACTACAGCACTATGGAATCACAGGCCACACCAACGACTGGATCCAAAGCTTCCTATCTAACAGAAGGCATGCAGTTGTCGTCGACAGTGCTACGTCCAAGTTCGTGTCTGTAGAGTCAGGAGTAGCTCAGGGCTTTGTGCTACGCCCCTGCCTCTTCCTGCTGTATGTCAACGATCTACCAGAGGGCTTGTCATCCACCACACGGCTATTTGCAGATGACACAGCATGCCACAAGGAAATCAACAATGTCACCAACCAACACGTTCTGCAAAGTGATCTGGACAAACTTGCGCGATGGAAAGAAAAATGGAAGATGTCATTTAACCCGGACAAGTGCGAAGTCCTGCACTTTCACAAGAGATGGAAAACCACATACCATCTACGTGACCACCCACTTAAGACTTCCAATGAAGCCAAGTACCTTGGTGTTACGATCTCCACCAACCTTCTTCTTCTTCTTCTTCTTCTTCTTCCTTGTCTAGAGCCGGGCCAAACTGGCATTGAAGGCTCTGCTGTTTAGCTGAAGTCCTGCGCCATTTCGACTAATGACTGCGCTTTCAAGGCCCTAGTACGACCCCAGCTTGAATATGGTTGCCAGATCTGGGATCCGTACCAAGTAAGCAACACAGACTCTGGAGAAAGTCCGAAGAAGGGTCGTCCACTGGGAGATTAATTGTTATCGTCAAACATCCAGCATGGAAGAAATGCTACACCAACTAATTTGGGAACCACTGGAAGAACGGCAAAAGAGATCCCGCCTGATAACGAAGCACAAGTTCCACCATGGACACATAATCATCGACACCACGTGAGCACCAACTTTCCAAAAGCCCAATCACAATACCAGGTATTCTCGCGATAAACAGTATACCACGGAAACCTGGTACAGGGACTACAGGAAATTTTCCTTCTTCCCCTGCACTACCAGGGAGATCAACAAACTCCCGCCTGAGGCAATGTCAGCCTCAGTGGAGAGCCTCCAATCCTACTTCTGACCCCCCCCCCCCACCCCCCTTCCCCCCTCCCCAACCCCTTCTAACTCCCAACTTCCCTCCCACCAACAACAAAGTATGGCCTACCAACACTGTCTAGAGGCCTGAAATAGGGTGGGTGGCCCCAGCCCCTTTTGTCCAGCCCAATTAATTAGACCCCCCCTCCCCCCCCCCCCAAAAAAAAAAAAAAGAAAAAAAAGAAAGAAAACCCACAACACAACAGCAAACCGGAACCTTGTATGTGATGCCAGAATCTTCAACTTGATGAAGGCGGGCAGATATGAAAGAAGAAGAAGAAGAAGAAGAAGAAGAAGAAGAAGAAGAAGAAGTTAAGTAATAATGAATAAATAAAAGCAGACGAAGGGTTTGACCAACTATTTTGTAAATAAATGTGTGACATATTGAAGTTAGTAAGAGATGGTACGGCTGGAAAACATTGGATGGTTGTGTAATGGAATATGAGTAAAGGAATAAAGATGGTGGATCCCACTCAGGCCAGGAACATAGAGGCAGAGCACAGCCAGTTATATGTAATTCTTTTATTTACATAAAGATATTAAGCATGGTGAAGACAGTGCCTGAAAAGACAAAATGAACTAGTGTAACTGTTATGGCTAAGAAAATCAATAGTAAGCAAACTGATAAAGGAAAAGTATATTTACAGCATGGTAAATATGAAATTAAAATACCAGATGGTTTAACCTGTAAGCTGATATTACCAATATGCTAGTTTTATCCCATGTAGCTTTGTGTTGACCAAGTGTAAGTCACAAACACAAAATTCTTATCTATAATGGGCTGAGAGTTCAGTCTTTATCACCAGTTCTTCAATAGTTCTGTTCCTAGCAGCCACTAAATACTATTAGTTTTAGTGGAAAGCTAATAATGTGAACAAAGTGAATACAAAGAAATAAAGTTCACAGATCTCACACCTAAAGTAGCTAACTGGGAAGATGAATAAATAGCCGTTACTACTGTCAGCAGCATCACAAATAGTTATAGAATGGTTAAGTGCACATCAATGAAACTAATGGGTTTCAAACACTATGGCCATCATAAGCACTGACAAAATGATGAAAGTAAAGAATGCAGCACCCATAGAAGAGCTGAAACTGATACAAAAAAAAAATACATGAGCGGAGCAGAGACTTGTGCAATAGGACCTACGTTGGAACAAATGTCAAACGAACGGCACACTTTAGTGACAAACAAAGCCAGCCCACGCTATGTGTAGCGACTGAGACAGTGATGCGATTAGATCACTGCCTGTTTCCGCAAAGGAGAGAGACTTTGGCCCATGCCACTATGTGCGCAAAACGCACAGGTTTGATAAGTTAGATCAAAACAAAAAAATCCCTGCAAAACACAGGATAAACTTGCAAGAATAGCTTGAATAACGATCCAAACAATCCGTTCTGTTTTTACATCACAAGCAAGGTTACGAAGCTACAATGTCAATATAAACAAATTGATGTAGCGCAATGATAGAAAAATGAAATAAATCCAGAAATCTAAGATCATTGAAAGTAGAGAAAGCAAGAGTTAACAAAATCTTCATGTTTTCCATAATTTAAAGATCTATGCAAACAAAGAATCAATAAACAGACTACTTTATTGGCGCTGTGCAATATGTATACTCACAGTATAATGACAATGTCAAAGGGAGAAGCACAGCACTAACTGCGACACGTCATAGCATGCACCAGCACCAAAAGTGCAACTCCGTCAAATTTACCTGTGCCCTTTTAAATACTGTTCCATAACCCCAAAGACCGTTCCCTGCAAAGTGGCTTAACAGCAATCACCAAAGGAGAAGTGGCAGCTCTCCTTTGAGGGGCACTGATGTAAGAGGCCAGTATCAAGGGGTACAGCGAACCCTCCAGTCGTATGGGTGATGGCGGGTCTAGCCTCTTTCGCCGGGGGACGACTCCTGGAGGTGTGAGTTGATCGACAATTGAGCACTGCCTGACTACAATACAATTGTATGGGATTCTTAGCTTTGGGGCCGGCATGGAGGCACCCCTCACAGGGCTGGGCTGAAAAATTGCCCTCTCAGCCATGGTCGGCATGGACCATAGAATAGGAAGGATTTGTGCAGCACTCCAGCGACTTTCATCCTGCTCCTTCTTTGAGCTGGCACTGGACCATTGCCACCTAATCATGAAGAAGTCCGCCTGGTTGCCCTGAAGACAGGCCTTTTAAGGGGGGAAAGAGGCAAAGTGTACTGATGCTCAATCATCAGCTGACCGAATACCTGAATGTGAACCCAAGTTCACAAGGAAATAAAGCTGAGACTGCGACAGACGATAGTCCCGACACGGAATCAGACTCACTATTGCCACAAGGCATCCAGCCTTCAGTCTGTGAGTTCACCCTGTCCTTAAGGGCCTCCGGCCAACAGGACTATATTATTCCTGTACCCATCGTCAACACAGCGCAGGCCTCCAATGGTGGTACAGGACTGCTCTAAAGGCAGGTGAGGACAGTGCTTCTCTGGGTCCTCCCCAGCACCTTCAGGTGCTTCTTTTTCTTCTTCCACTGACCAACCACTGACTACAAAAACAACAGCCAGATGTGACACGTGAATTCACCCGCAGGGAAGCAAATTTAGGCTAATTAGTGCTACTTGTCCGTTACTTAGCACTGATTAAATTGTAAAACCACCATCTTGCGCTGAAATGGATGAAGATAAGTGATTTCTCGTTCATTTTTGTTGTCCTGAATGTTGTGTAGCTTGTCTGAAGAAGACCTAAGAGGTCAAAACACATGTTTTGTCTTGTGATTCATTTGTGTATGTTTTCGGGTGAAGCCTTATAAATCATTTTTCAAACACCATTTTGTAAGCTGGATTCTTAACCAGTCTGCCTGCCTGCCACATGTTAAGTTCGCCGTTCTAGGGGAGTAAATGATTAATCAAATGGACTTGTTAGAAAACACGCCTTGGCTGTGGAGGCAAGCTGGTCAAGTCGGCTGCTGCCAATCGCATGTGCCATCTGCTCTTCGCCAATCTGCTACTCAACAATGGAGAAATAGCTGTAAAATCATCAATGATCTTCGATTTGGTTGTCGGAACATTGAAATAAAATTGGCTGCAGTGAGGGTTGAACATGTTACAACCTGAAGAATTTTGACGTAAAAAAACAAACAAACAAACAAACAAAAAACATTCGACACCTACCTTGCGCTGAAGAGATCAAAGTGACAAACTCGTTCATTTTCATTGTCCTATTTGTTTGTGTCTTGCCAGAAGAAGACCTAAGAGGTCGAAACGCGTCATGTTTTGTCTTGTGACTCGTTTGTCCACGTTTCTCGTGGCGGTTCGCTAACATTTATTTGAAATTTGTTTAACGTAAAATGATGCAATCATTAGTCTAATTCACGATGGAATTTAGGTCAAACTTAGGGCTCCAGCACGAAATTACAGATAGTGTTCAGTCAAGTTGTGTATACCAATATTCATAGAGTAGGTTACAGGTCAAGTTTGTGTGTATGACCAATATTCATATGAGCATATATCAGGCTGTAAAACGGACAAAGCATTTCTTTTATTATTGTGGCAGTGATTTAAAATTAAACGGCCGTTGTGCCATCGTAAGTCACTGGATCGCTGATCAGTGTGTTTTGGTGTAGCAGGCAGACTGAAATAGGCATGTGCTGTGACAGTGTGTAAAGAGCAGAGTGCGCTCAATTACCAATAGATAAAAGCAATGAGATCAAACCTAATCTTCAGCACTTCTTGAGCGAGTTAAAGAGCAAATACAAAAGAGAAAAATATATAATTATGCTGCATGAAAATATGATTCACAGAATTTCGTAAAAAGCTGTATTCATTATTATTATTATTATTATTGAACATTTATGACGCCTAATCAATTGAATGCCCTAGGCGTTTACAATATCACAACAGACATCAAATCACACAATATATAACAATCATACATGAGAAAAAGGCATCAAAATCCATACATATAAAAGTAGCAATATCTAGAAATGTAGAGACCTACTAACTCCACAGATTGCTGTACATACACATACACGAGGTTTACTTGGGTTACTGTAACAAGTCGACGAGTTGATGGAATGTTTAAGTTAAAAAAAACTGTTGTGGCTTGCAGTTAAGTACGAAGTGACCATGCCCTTCTCTGCAGGGCTTCGATTTCATTCACAATCAAAGTACTGGGGTCCCACACAGAACTGGCATACTCCAGCAGGGGTCTGAAAAAGACCAGGTAGTCCCTGTCTCTCATCCCCAAGGACCAGATTTTCAAACTCTGATGAACAAGTCCCAACATTTCCCTGGCCTTCGCTTGATAACATGTATGTGGGCATCCCAGCTGACGTCCATCTTGATGGTGATCCACACACAGTACTGGCCATACAGCCAGTAGCTATAGTGCTGAGGCTGTGTGTTAGATATGTTAGATGTGGTAACTCTTACACTGATTGTTTTGAATGTTTGCAAGGTCTGAAGCAAGGTTCCTTTCTTAGTCTTACCTTATTTTCTATGTTTATTGACAAGCTTGCACATGACATGTTTTGATGAGGCAAGCAAGGAATACAATTCATACCCGGTGTGACATGTCATTGGACACCCCCGAACCCATCCGTTCCTTCACCCATCCTCTTGTACAAACAGTACAATCCCACACGCCATCCTCCCATTCTCCCACAAACTGGCAGCATAGATTTCAAATCTATGCCAACTCTCCCGTCTCTCCTCTCTCAAAACTCTCTCTTTCTCTCTCTCTCTCTCACACACACACACAACACACACACACACACACCATCTCTCCCAGCTTTAGCAACAATGTTACAGAAGAAGATGACATCACTTTCGAAGTACGTTGCTCACCCCATCTCTCTCTCTCTCTCTCTCATTCTTCCCACCTCCCTTCCTCCACTCTTGCCTATTTCATGGGCAGAGATCATCTGGGGTTAAGGCAAAGGTCTTCTCTTCCCTCCCCCCCCCCCCCCCCCCCCCCCCCCCCCCATTCCCCTTGAGGTGCCATGACGACAGGATGTGCATGACGCAGTTAATCAGCGCTTTGTCAATCTGCGTAGAAAACTTAAAACAACCCCAACTGTTAGGGCGCAAACGCATTTTCGAATGTTCTATACTATTCTCCCATTGTAATTGGTGTGGTAGGACCAAACCTACCCCCCCCCCCCCCCACGCCCCCCTCCCCTTTTCTTTGCCTTTAGTGACACAAACCGGAACAGGACCCGTCCGTTTAGCCTATAAAAAGGGGAACTCGTGGTGAACAAACACTGTTCTGCTAGAGGCCATCAAACTGATCAGATGTAAGTGAATCAAGAAAGACCACAGGGGTAAACCAGAGAGAGTGAACGTTTATCTCACCTACCCTGAACCCGCCTAAGATTCACTGATCACCCAGAACTGTAACTTGAAGCTATGTTTCTAAATTTTAAGACTATGCATTGATTGTATGCATGCCATGTGGTTTAGCAGTATAACTTTATGCCGATACTTGGTGACATCTATCAAGATGATGAATGACTATTCTGTTGTAAACTTAATAGTTTGTTTGCAACAACTTGGTAAAAGCTAGAACCATGCTTGGTTAAGATTCTTTGTTCACAATCTGATTAACATTCTTTGTTAACCCTCTGACTTTTGCCAGTATTCAATACTGTCTGTAACACAATAAGTGAATGATAAATTCTGATCAGAAAACAGTATGCCTGTACTAGGTGAAAACTGTTAAGTTGATTTACGAATGCTGTTGACTGTCAGGATGCTTTGTAGTGTATGACTCTAAGTCTACACCACTTGTGTACTTGGGCTAAGTGTATTCCAAGTTACTACAATCTAATTCCTAAGAAAAATTGAAGAGTTATTTATTAAAATTGTTTAGCATTATATTCGTTTCCTACCCCTTGTTTCGCTCAACCTCTGAATAAACTGGAGACTGATAATGATGGCAGATATATGTATGCTAGTCTAATCCTTTGTTGGCTGACTTGACTTAGACTTGACTTAGTCCTCTGAATTCCCTGGGGAACATAGGGCCGCAACCACACTCTTCCAGCGGACACGGTTTCGGGAGATACTCTTCAGCTCAGCCCACGTCATTCCAGCGGCCTTCACTTCTGCGTCAGTACTCCTTCGCCATGTCTGTCTTGGTCTTCCCACTTTTCTTTTGCCCTGAGGGTTCCATTCAAGGGCTTGTCTTGCGATGTTGGATGGAGACTTTCTGAGGGTGTGGCCAATCCATCCCCACTTCCGTTTCCTGATTCTATTGGAACCTGCTTGGTCTTGTTCCACAGTTCTGTGTTGGCAATAACATCTGGCCATCTGATGTTCACAAAGTTTCGCAGACATCTGTTGATAAATGTTTGGAGTTTGTGAGTGTTTGTTGTTCGCCACGTTTGTTGGCTGAGATTTCACACATTTACTAAAAGCCAGAGAGCAAGTGTGAGAACTGGACAAGCCAGACTCGCAGCTATTTAGCTACAGACCAGGTTCTGTTTGCTTTAGAAACCTGGGTTCCTACCTACCCTGGGTATGCATGGTAGTGGACAAACACTGCAGCCCAGCACATGATCAGCAGGTCTACATAGAAGTGGATCAGTCACCAGCAACTAGAGAGAGATCAACTATCCTCTCCAACATCAGATAAGTTATGATATCCCAAGTGGACTCCAACTCAACTCATCCAGAACTTTCCCTCTCTTAATGATGAAACAGTGGGAACCAAAACTCAGCCCAAACTGACTTCGTGAAATTGATTTGAATATTTCACCCTTGTATCAACAAGTAAAGTTGATGTGTGAAAGTGCACTTAATTTGTGTCAGTTCTTTGTTGTTCAGTCAGTATTGAATGTTTGAACTTATCTGTAATTCTGTCTCTCGAAGTTACAAATACTTTTATGTGTACAAGCCTAGGGAAAATTGTTTCTGAGCCATTCTTGAGTAGTTTTAACAGTCCCGAGGAAAATACAAATTTCTTTCGATGATTAGCACCAGAAAGCTGCTCCTTCCAGAACTAGTAAGAGAGAGGGTGGAGGTGAAATTTTAACACAACTCTATTAGAGAAAATATACCAAGTCCTTCCCCAAGAGGACACACCATCCCATCCCGAACTCTCGTCACACCCAGTGATGTGAAAATTTTGCTGATATATCGCTCTCATGTCTTCTACTACAGCTGGACTGCAAAAATCAACTGAATGTCCTTTTTGAATGTGCTCAGATATATGTCTAAAAGTTAATCAGGTAAAACCGAAAGTTGTGGTGTTTAGGGAAGGTGGCTTTACAAGTACAAAGGAATGTTGGTTCTTTAGTGGCCACTTTTCCACCAAACCTCAATTCTGATGTTGCTACTGATCACGATCAGGTCATACACAGCAAAAAAAAAGCTGCCCTAGAAACTCTGAAAGTGTTCACTTGGAAGATTTTTGTCTACTCTGTTCTGTACATGTTTTTGTATGCTCAGGCTGCTTCTTCTCTTTTATACACATCAGAACTGTGGGGGTTCAAACCACGAAAATTAACCCAAAAAGTTCGTTTGCAGGCCTGTAAACTATTGCTGAACGTTCCCCCATTTACACCTAATGATCCAACTTGTATCTGGAGAATCGGGTAGGTTTCTGTTATATATCATTTCAGCAACGAGACGTATTCATTTCTGGTTTCAGCAATGCAGTCCACAACTGACCAGACGCTCCAGAGAAGCCTATGATGTGCTGTTTTAATTTATGAAATAGAAACAAATAAGACTACAAAATTGGGTCACCAATATTAAAACTCTGCTTTGTTCAAACAGCAGTCATTCACTCCCTCAACACACATGTGTCAGGCAATCATTTACTCCCTCAATAAACACGCGTCTGGCATTCATTTACTCCCCCAATAAACACATGCCTGATAATTATTTGCTCCCTCAATATGCCTGGTAATTATTTGCTCCCTCAATAAACACGTGCCTGGTAATCACTTACTCCTCCAATAAACTCATGCCTGGTAATTATTTGCTCTCTCAATAAACACGTGTCTGGCAATCATGTACTCCCCCAGTAAACACATGCCTGATGATTATTTGCTCCCTCAATAAACTCATGCCTGGTAATTATTTGCTCCCTCAATAAACACGTGCCTGGTAATTATTTACTCCTCCAATAAACTCATGCATGATAATGATTTGCTCCCCCGGTAAACACGTGCCTGGCAATCATTTACTCCCCCCAGTAAACATGTGCCTGGTAATTATTTACTCCCCCAATAAACACATGCCTTGCAATTATTTACTATTCCAATAAACACATGCCTGGCAATCATATACTTCCTCAATAAACACATGGCTGGTAACAATTTACTCCTGAAATAAACACATGCCTGGCAATCATTTACTACCCCCATAAACACGTGCCTGGCAATCATTTACTCCACCAATAAACACGTGCCTGGTGATCATTTACTCCACCAATAAACACGTGCCTGGCAATGATTTACTAGATTTAGATAGATAGATAGATAGATAGATAGATAGATTACCTCTCTCTGTGTGTCTCTGTCTCTCTATGTGTATAGAGCAGTTTTTTGTCTTATAGGTGCATTGTTTTATAAGACGAGGAATTTTACTGGAAAATGTAATTGAAAATGGCTTTCACTATCCTCTTCCTTATTACCCTCCTTTTTTATTCCTCCACCACCCCCTCTCCACCGCACACACACACACACACACACACACACACACACACACACACACACACACACCCACACACACACACACACACACACACACAAACACACACACAAATTGTCTCTGAGTCTGAGATCGGCTTTTATATAGGTGAAAAGCCCATAGAAAACAATCAACGCTGTCCTTACCATTCTGCCATGCATGGTCAGTATTTAGGCTTCGTTGGATTTTCAATACAAGTCCCGCCTCCCTCTGCTCCCCCCAGGTCTCCTCCCCTCCCCCTTCTCCCCTCCCCTTGCTATTTGGTCCACCCTCCCCACCCCTCCCCTCTCCTATATCTACTTTACACACGAGTTAAACCTTATGTATGAAACATAAAAAATGCATGCAATTCAATTACACTATTTGACCCCCCCCCCCCCCCCCCCCCCCTTCATCTCAATCCGCTTCTTTCTGTTTTACACACTGACATAGGGTTACATGTGGTAATTATATGAGGATTGTTGCAGTTTGTTATGGTCTCACCATCACCACTCCAACACCCACCTTCTCACCCCCACCCCCCTTTTGTAAAAAAAAAAAAAAGTGTTCCTAAGAATGAAAATATTTCATTCCTCTGAGAATTTGTCACGCATTTAGCCCATTTCCCGCTTCCCTTGTTTTTTTCTCCCCCGCCCCCCTCTCCCTAACCCTCTACCCCCCACCACCCTAACCCCCTTCTCCCCATTTTTGTTCGGCAACTAATGTGCTTCACCCCTACCCCCATTACCACCACCTACACCCCTCTTCTACTCTACTACTCTTCCCCTCTTGTCTTCTTTCTCTTTTATGTTTAACCATGCCGCTGTAAATTGAAGGACATTTTACTCCATTGTTTAATCATGCTATTCGGATGCAGTTGTGGATATACACTCGTATTTATCTCTCTCTCTCTCTCTCTCTATATATATATAGTGGTGTGTGTGTGTGTGTGTGTGTGTGTGTGTGTGTGTGTTTTCCCTATTCTTCTTCATGTGTGTACCAGTGGGCAAGTTGTGTGTGTGTGTGTGTGTGTGTGTTGTGTGTGTGTGTGTTGTGTGTGTAGGTTGTGGTCCACGAGTGCCTGTATTTTGCCTTGCATGCAACAGTTGTCAGGATGACCTCATTTTACCTGGTGTTACCTGCATAGGAATTCACTGTAAGCTATATGTCATTTTATTTGTTGTCATATATGCACACACACACACACACACACACACACACATTTCAGATAATGTTTTACCATTCTGCAGTGTTGTCAGTTCCTCCGAGGGTTCTGTTTGCTTGTTTGTTCGTTCTTTTTTCTTTTTGTTTTGTTTTCTTTTTTGCTCTCTCTCATACTGCGGGAGTGCGGGCAGGCAGGTGAAGTGTGCGTGCGTGGTGAGTGTGCGCGCTAAAGTGAGAGATAGACAGACAGACAAACAGACCCACAGACTGACTTCAGAATTAGGTATTTGCACAGTATTACTAAACTTGTGTGGATTGTGCTTCCCTATATCTTCTTAATTTAAAATCTTACATAATTTAAAACCATCACCATTTGATTGGCAAGTGGTTTCTGCAGGGAGTGGGGTAAACTTTATCTACTGTTGGGGCCAGGTCAGAAAAAAACAATTAATGCTCAATCCTGTATATGCTCTCCATGTGTGCTTGAACTGAATGATGTGCGAGTTGGTAAGGGCAATGAAATGAGATGACATGACAATGGCTTGTATTTATCACCTGAACACTCTTGGAGTCACCTGCGGTTTAGATGCATCTCAACAATGACCAGGTCACTGAACACATTTCATACAGTGAGTGGTCATCATGTAGGGCTGTTTTTGAGCAACCTACCACAGAGGCAGCCACACCGCATCTTCAGAGGAGAGATGATATGAAGTCTTCACACATCTAATTCCATTCTACAGAACACTGCCAATGCTGACAGAACAAAGCGCATTCTGTGCTTCATTCCATTTCATGACTTTGTCCAGCATCAGTACATGTGTGGCTCCTATTTTAGAACACCATCTAATTTGGTTTGCATTTCTACAGTGAATTTTTTTTTTTTTTTTTTTTTTTTTTTGCTGTCCCATCTTCTGTGCCACCTCAGTGGCATTGCACACACGCTGCTCATTCCAACACCCCATCCACAGCCACAGCCCAATCAGTTCCACCACAGAACCGGCACCGGCAATCCACAGGGGCCAGTCAATGTCAAGTCGTCAAAAGGCAACCCACCGGAGGTGACACTGCATGCTGCCAAGTCACTTTGGTGGTGTTCAGTGGCGCCTCTTCTGATCCAACATATGCAGGACACCACCTACTAAGCCCCTTACTGACGACAATAATTGCTTAGTCACAGAGCCAGCGTGAGTGAGCTCTCCCTCCGGAGGGCGCCACCATGTCTGTCCAACGACAGCCCCCATGGACTCGCCGATCCCGGTGACCCCGACGGAACCAAACCAAGGCCACAGACATGGAGAGGACATCAAAACTGAGGTCACCATGAGAGCAGGACATGAAGGGCCACAGAATTTGAGACTTTTTTTTTATGCTGATCGATGAGAATGAGGATGATTAAGATGATGCTATGGATTTCCATTCCAGTCTGAGACTGCATGACAGGGCTGTACTTGACGCTTCCTTTCATAGTATATCCCGGCGTCAACCAGGCTCGAGATGCAGACACCTGCTGTGGTCGTCAGGAAATTTGAGCAACACTTTCAGAGACACATGCATTAAGTGGATGAAACTCGACTGTGTGGTCCCAGACTTCCCAACTGAGCCTGTAGCAAACTCAGCTCTGGGTAGGAGCTAGTCGGAGCAGAAAAATCCCGCATGACTGATGGGAATCGAACCCACAACCTCCCAGCCAGGACTCCGCAACGCTAACCACTTCGCCACGGTGAACTTATTGTTCAACTGCAATACAATGTTATTTTACAAATTCCCATCCACAACCTGCCACATCCAGCAACAACAACAAAATTCTGCACCAAATTAGCATTCAAAACTGTCTAACAATAGAGAATTCCTCATTTAGAATCTTCTATCAAAGACTCACCTGTGTTTGCATAGACTGCATGTATGTATATGTATGTGCATGTGTGTATGTGACTGAGCATGTGAAGGTTGTATATGGTGAAGACAGAGTGACATTGAGAGTGAGACAGGCAGACACTGAGACAGAGACAGTTAGACAGACAGACAGAGAAATGAAAGTGAAATGAGTACATTGGTGAATAATTAGAGGATAAATGAACGATGAATTTTTAAGTGTGGATAGATCAACATTCATACACAGTTCCTGCACAACTACAACAAACAAACAAAAAGTACACCAATTTTCATTTGTTTTAATCAAGTAATGATTACATACAAACAACAAAAACAAATTCAAGTCTTGATAATTAAAAGAGACTATAATGTTGCAGTCAAAACAAAACTTCATGTTTGCACATTGATCTGGAAAAAAAAAAAAGACTGATGATGAAATTTCATACAAATATTCTCATGTTTGTTTACACACACACACACATGCGCACACATATGCATGCGCACACGCACACACACATTGCTTAAGGTCTTCTTGAAAACATTTGCCCCAAACACCAAAGTCCATTGTGAACAGACTCTCTCTCTCTCTCTCTCTCTCTCTCTCTCTCTGTCTCTTTCTCCCCAAAGCACTCATTTCATACAGTGTCCAATTCTTGTTTACATCTTGTAGAATGCTGTGTTTGGAACAGCAAACATCTACAGCCATGAAAATTAAAGCAAAGCATGAATGGCAGAATTTTGTAAAAGTAGGGGGTGGAGGAAGGGGAGTGGGGGAGTTCATCGTCCACATGTTTGAAAACCAGAGAGAAGAGGGAGAGGGGAGGGCCTGGGGGTGGACCACAGCACAGCCTCTTGTTCCCACACAGTTCACACCATACTGTTTTGCAACCACTCTTTCTGGTCTTTCAAAGAATACATTTTTTGTCCAGCAGATGTTTTTGATTTCAGCTGAGACCACTAAAAAGAAAAAAATTGGTGCATTTTCTGAAAACAAACAAAATCGGTGCATTTTCCGCTGAAAGTAATGGAGTTTATTGCCTGCACACACACACACACACACACACACACACACACGCTGTGGACATAACCAGACCATCATCCAATTCATCCACTCATAACACTGGCACAGTGACAGGCATGACAACGGAGACAATTAAGTGCAGAGCTTTTTTTCACATGCCAATTCAATCTCAGTGATACAAAATGAAAAGTATCTGATCTGTTTCCAACAAAAATAAGTGCAGTAGGCCTTACAAAGCATTCATCACAAAGAACACATCATATCTATCCTTTACCTGTCTTCTGTTGGACTGGTCACTGGAACTGGCGCAATCTTTACAAATCAAAATAACACAATGCACAACAATATCCATGTACAGAAACTTTCATGTCCTTCCTTATGATATAACCTGAAACACATGTATGGCTTACAGAACACACATTCACCGTCTATACTCACAACCAGAACTCAAAGCAGATTATTTATACTTTGTTTACTCAATTTGAAATATTATAGCAATCAAATACTTCTCCCCCCCCCCCCTCTCTCTCTCTCTTTCTCTATCTCTTCTCCCCTCTCTCTCTCTCTCTCTCTCTTTCTCTCTCTCTTGCTCTCTTTCTCTCCATCCCTCCTTACCTCTCTCTGTCTCTGTGACTCCATCTCTGTCTCTGTCTCTCTCCGTATGTCTTTGTGTCTGTCTGTCTATCTGTCTGTCTCTCCTTTCTCTCTCTCTCTCACACAAACTCTCTCTCTCTCTCTCACTCTCTTTCTCTCCCTCCCTCCCTCTCATCTCTCGTTCTCTCTCTGTCTCTGTCTGTCTGTCGTCTCTCTCTCTCTCTTTTACACACACAGACACACACACACTGTCTCTCTTTCTCCCCCCCCTCCCTGCCTCCCCCCTCTCTCTCTCTCTCTCACTGCAACTCACTGCCTGCCTCTGTCTCTGTCTGTGTGTCTTTGTGTCTCTATGTCTGTCTGTCTGTCTCCTCTCTCTCACATGACATGCACACACACACACACACACACACACACACACACACACACACACACAACACAGTGCGAGCATGCACACACACACACACACACACACACACACACACACACACACACAGTGCGAGCATGCACACACACACACACACACACACACACACACACAACACCACACACCACACATGAAATAAATTCAGAAAAGGCAATTAAGGAAGAGCAGGTGGCAGGGGCAATGGGTGGAGGAAGGGGGTATTAACAAATACAGACAGAAGAGGGGAAAGGGGACGGCAGGAAGGGGAATCAGGATGGGAAAGATGGAGCGTGGAGTGAAAGGCAACAACGGTGAAAGTGTCAATAATCATAAATCTGCAAAAATGAAGAGGTGCTGTGAGGTGGTGGGGGAGGAGGGTACAATGGTGGAGGGGAAGGGAGGGAACCAGGGGTCGGCACCTCACTTTCCAGTGAACTCCCACATCATGTAAACTGCAGAGTTGTATCACTCCGGGATTGACAGTCCATACTGCTATGAACTCACATACCACGTCACAATACAAGTCTATATTTATGACAGGAGGTTGGAAATTCACTTTGACGTGAGTGTACACACTGTGTTGCAAGTGTGTATCAGGAAGCTGGGCTGCACACCATGTAGTATGAGCTCACGATGTCACACCACAAAGGTGTATCAAAGGGCTGGGCATTCCACTGTCATGTCAACAATCCATCATGCACTATGTCACACCACAAAGGTGTATCAAAGGGCTGGGCAGTCCACTGTCATGTCAACAATCCATCATGCACTATGTCACACACCACAAAGGTGTATCAAAGGGCTGGGCAGTCCACTGTCATGTCAACAATCCATCATGCACTATGTCACAATCCACTCACATGCATCTCACTGCAAGCATCACTATGAACACAGTTTCCCATACAAGAGATATGATCATACGTTCAGATATGAGACCTAACAAAGTTGAAAAAGTCTGAAAATTGCCTGGGGAGGGTCCAGCAGGTGGAATTACTCAAACATCAAGTTGGAGTAAAATAACCCATGGCAGTGAGTTTGCTTGGTGATGAAAACCCCATGATTTTTTCGTTACTTATATTCAGGTTTATCTCATAGCAAAGGGCTACTGGTTGTCTTAACCTTGCTTTCACACACACACACACACACACACACACACACACACACACACACACACACACACACACACTGTCTCTCTCTCTATCTCTCTCTCTGCAGATTCATCAGATCTCTGCAATGGCCTAGGCACCTTAAAAAAAAACTGAGTTCAGGGGTAAACAGAAAATGTCCAATGTAATGTTTCATATCAATGCACTTCTGACAATGCCATTCACCCACAACTAATAGTTCATGTGGGCTTTACAGTACTATGTGTTCTTACTGTATTTATTCCTCATCAGATGGTGCAGATTGTACAAGACTTGCTCTCCTACCAGCTGACCTAGTGCTATGGTTAACATCACAGATTCCTGGCTGGGTGGTTATGGGTTTGATTCCCCTCAGAGCCTTTCACATTTTGTGGGATTTTTCTCCTCCTGATTGGCTCCTGCCCACAGTTGAGTTTGCTATAGGTTCAACTGGGAGGACTTGAACTGCACAGTCAAGTTCCATCCATTTGATAGGTGCGTCACTGTGAGTGTTGTTCAAGTTTCCTAACCAACATAGCAGGTGCCTGTATTTCTCAGGCCTGGTTGATACATTACGAAAGTAAGCATAGAGTACAGTCCTGCCATGCAGTCTCAGACCAGAATGAAGCTGAACATCATCTTCCTTCTGACTAACCAGCATTTAAAAAAGTCTCAAGTTCTGTTGCCCTTCATTCCCCACTCTCATGACAACCTCAGTTGTGATTTCCTCTCCATGTCTACACAGTGATTTCCTCTCCATGTCTACACAGTGATTTCCTCTCCATGTCTACACAGTGATTTCCTCTCCATGTCTACACAGTGGTTTCCTCTCCATGTCTGCACAGTGATTTCCTCTCCATGTCTACACAGTGATTTCCTCTCCATGTCTCCACAGTGATTTCCTCTCCATGTCTACACAGTGATTTCCTCTCCATGTCTACACAGTGGTTTCCTCTCCATGTCCACACAGTGATTTCCTCTCCATGTCTACACAGTGGTTTCCTCTCCATGTCCACACAGTGATTTCCTCTCCATGTCTACACAGTGATTTCCTCTCCATGTCTACACAGTGATTTCCTCTCCATGTCTACACAGTGGTTTCCTCTCCATGTCTGCACAGTGATTTCCTCTCCATGTCTGCACAGTGATTTCCTCTCCATGTCTGCACAGTGATTTCCTCTCCATGTCCACACAGTGGTTTCCTCTCCATGTCTACACAGTGATTTCCTCTCCATGTCTACACAGTGGTTTCCTCTCCATGTCTGCACAGTGGTTTCCTCTCCATGTCTGCACAGTGATTTCCTCTCCATGTCTACACAGTGATTTCCTCTCCATGTCTACACAGTGATTTCCTCTCCATGTCTACACAGTGATTTCCTCTCCATGTCTGCACAGTGATTTCCTCTCCATGTCTACACATTGGTTTCCTCTCCATGTCTACACAGTGATTTCCTCTCCATGTCTGCACAGTGATTTCCTCTCCATGTCTACACAATGATTTCCTCTCCATGTCTACACAGTGGTTTCCTCTCCATGTCTACATATTGGTTTCCTCTCCATGTCTACACAGTGATTTCCTCTCCATGTCTACACATTGGTTTCCTCTCCATGTCTACACAGTGATTTCCTCTCCATGTCTACACAGTGGGCCAGTTCCTGTCAAGGTTGCTGGCATCATCAAGTTCATGGGGACCATCACTGGATGAACATGTTGGCATCCTCCAGAAGGTGATGATCTCCCACACTGGCTACATGTCTAAAGGATTTTTATTGTTAGTGAGGGACTTGGTATCTGGTGTCCTGCGTACATTGGATCAGAACAGGCACCAGTGAACACCACCAAAGTGACTCAGCACCAGTGCTGTGTGTCCTCTGGTGGACTGCCTCATGAAAACGTGACACTGACTCTCCCTGTGGAATGCCAGTGCTGGGGTGGCAACAGGATGACCCAGGCTGTCCGTGGATGGGGAGCGGGAATGAGCATCATGGGGTAATGCCACAGGTGTGGCTCAAAGATTGTACACAAAAACAATGTGCTAAAGAGTTTTAATCCTAATCGACAAGCTGGATGCCTATGACTCATACACATGGGCCGCTGTATTCGATTCCCGCATTTTCAAGTATAGGTTTTCTGCGGACCATATCATAGAAAGAGTATGCTTCAAATGATGCAACTATGCATCTCTTTAACCTTAAATGTGTATACATTAAAATCAGCTGATATATAGCTTTTAAGGTTCTTGACAAATACCCAAAATTTAAACAGAAAATTTTCAAGAAATCAAAAGATATCAGATTTCGTTATCTCTGGGTCACAGCCAACCCAAAAGATGTTGTGAAGGTTACAGTTATATCAGTGGAAGTGCAAGTTCTTCACATTATTACATCCAAAGTATTTAAAGTTTGCGAACAACTGTTTGTCACCTGGATTTCTTCTATTTTATATCTTTGTTGCATTTGTGTGCTCACACACACACACACACACACACACACACACACACACACACACTTTCCTTTCAGTATGAGTCAGACCAGTACATCAGCAGATATTTTCGACCACACCATGTTCATAGTATGAGCATTTTACTGCAAATTTTTAAAAGCCTAACTTCCTAAGGAATATGCCAACAGTTGTCACACATGCCACACACACTCGCACTCACATACACACACAGACAGACACACACACCATACTGAGAAAAAAGCTATAAAAATAACAAGTGTATCTAATTTCTTAGGGCTTCTTTCATGTATACTCAACAGACTGAATGCTTTTTTTTTTCTAACCAGTATTGGTTGTCATGAGTATTATTATCCACTAAAGTCCATGCAAAAATCTGCAATTAAGAAACAGTAAAGGTCACTGTACATCCTTCCTGATTTCATATCAATGATAAAACTGCCACTTCATATGACATTCATCTCTTGAGCAGAACATGTATGTAAACTTCATATGGCACAAATTGCATGGAAACAATTTTGGATGAATTTGTACTGGTGTGTGTGTGTGTGTGTGTGTGTGTGTGTGTGTGTGTGTGTGTTGTGTGTGTGTGTGTGTGTGTGTGTGTGTGTGTGTTGTGTGTGTGTGTGCGTGCGTGCGTGCGCGCGTGCGCTTGCATGCGTGTGTTCCATGTTATCTGCCTTTGTTTAAGTCCTAGTGTACACAGAACTGTTTAAGATCAGTATGGATCTGTTTGTCTTGCTTGTGTAAGTCTTACTGCACACATGTGCAAATGATTTCAGTATGGATTTTGCGTCTCTTTAGGCTACCTACCAGTGTAAAACTCTTACTGCACACATCGCATGCAAATGATCTCTGACCACCTTGAATCATATTGTGAATTCTCTTTAGAGTTTCTGCCAGTGTAAACGTCTTATTGCACACATCACATGAAAATGATTTCTCATCAGTATGAATCATTTTGTTTCTTCAGGTGACTTGCCTCTCTAAAATTCTTACTGCACAATCACATGAAAATGATTTCTCACCAGATCATCTTGTATTTCTTCAGGTAACTTGCCTATGTAAAGGTCTTACAGCACACATCTCATGCTAGTGGTTTCTGACGTGTATGAATCATCTTGTGCGCCTTCAGACCACTTGCCCATGTACAATTCTTACAGCACATATCACATGTAAATGATTTCTGACCTGTATGGATCATCTTCTGTGTCTTCAAAATATGTGCCCGTGTAAAACTCTTACTGCACACATCACATGAAGATAATTTCTCACCAGTATGGATCTTCTTGTGTCTATTCAGAGTATATACCCGTGTAAAACTCCTACTGCACACATCACATGAAAATAATTTCTCACCAGTATGGATCATCTTGTGTGTTTTCAGAGATCGTGCCTGTGTAAAACTCTTACTGCACACATCACATGAAAATTTCTTACCTGTATGGATCATCTTGTGTGTATTCAAATTACATGAGTATGTAAAAGTCTTACTGCACACATCACATGAAAAAGGTTTCTCACCAATATGGATCATCTTGTGTAACTTCAGGCCACTTGCCCGTGTAAAACTCTTACTGCACACATCACATGAAAATAATTTCTCACCAGTATGGATCATCTTGTGTGCCTTCAAATTTCTTGCCCATGTAAAAGTCTTACTGCACACATCACATGCAAATGGTTTCTCACCAGTATGGATCATCTTGTGTGACTCCAGAGTACATGCCTGTGTAAAAGTCTTACTGCACACATCACATGAAAATAATTTCTCACAAGTACGGATCATCACGTGTGTGTTCAGAGTATGTGCATGTGTAAAACTCTTACTGCCCATATCACATGAAAATAATTTCTCACCAATATGGACCATCTTGTGTGACTTCAGCTTACTTGCCTGTGAAAAAGCCTTACTGCACACATCACATGGAAATGGTTTCTCACCAGTATGGATCATCTTGTGTTGCTTCAGACCACTTGCACATCTAAAAATCTTACTGCACACATCACATGCAAATGATTTCCGACCTGTATGGATCATCTTGTGTCTCTTCAGATTACATGCAAGTGTAAAAGTCTTACTGCAAACATCACATGAAAATGGTTTCTGACCAGTATGGATCATCTTGTGTGACTCCAGTTGACATGCCCGTCTAAAAACTTTACTGCACACATCACATAAAAATGGTTTCTCACCAGTATGGATCATCTTGTGTCTCTTAAGGTGACCTGCCTGTCTAAAAGTCTTACTGCATACATCACATGAAAATGATTTCTGACCTGTATGGATCATTTTGTGTTTCTTCAGATTATTTGCCTGCGTAAAACTCTTACTGCACACATCACATGAAAATAATTTCTCACCAGTATGGATCATTTTATGTTTCTTCAGATCATATGCCTCTGTAAAAGTCTTACTGCACACATCACATGAAAATTTCTGACCAGTATGGATCATCTTGTGTCTCTTCAGATTATCTGCCTGGGTAAAAGTCTTCCTGCACTCATCACATGAATATTTCTGATCATTATGGATCATCTTGTGTTTCTTCAAGTTGTATGCCCATGTAAAAGTCTTACTGCACACATCACATGAAAATTTCTCACCAGTATGGAGCAATTTCTGTTTCTCCAAATAATATGCCCATAAAGAAGTCTTATTCCACACACTACATGAAAATGGTTTCTGACCTCTTTGGATCATCTTGTGCATCTTCAGATTACCAGCCTGTGTAAAAGACTTACCGCACACATCAGATGAAAATGGTTTTTGACCTGTGTGGATCATCCTGTGTGTCTTCGGATTACCAGCCTGTGTAAAAGACCTACTGCACACATCACAAGTGAACAAGTTTTCCTTTCTCGGTTTCACCTTCACCTTTTCTACTGATGTCACAGTTGTACTGAACACACCACAAACCACTGGTTTCTGAGCTGACCCTGCTGCTTGACAAGTGGAAGACAGAGGTTTGTCATCTTCCTGTACAAACAGAAATATTACTACATTATCAGTGTCATAATCATATCACATCACTACCACAACATATTGACCAGATCATAAACATCACTCCTATCCTTTTATCAGGCAGTCTTATCCAAAATCACAGGGTAACACACAAAGAAAAGGAAAAGAAAGCAAGCCAGTATCTTTCACTGCACTGATGTGAATGGACCAAAGCTTCAAGGATATCAGTAAAACTGACAGATGGGTTAAATAAGCTCTCAAAGGGAGCGACAACATTCAAAACCCAGCTGACTACAGTCTAACAGAGGGTTTGGGTGAAGGAAGGGAAAGGGGGAGAGGGGGGAGGGGGGGGATGGGAAGAGGGAATGAAGGAGGAGAGGGGAGGAGAGGAGGCATAGAGGGGAGCTCCCCTTCTCCCCCTCCCCCCACCCTCAGCAGGAACTGAATTCCTTGATTATGAAACCCATTCTGGTCACCTCTCCAGCACAGAAAAAAAAAAAACGTACCTAAAGCATGCTTTCCCCAGACCAAGTGGACAACTTTACAGTCAAATGGATAAAAATAATATTCACCCCAGGCATCATGCATAGGAAAGTGTTTAGTTTATTTGATGAGCTTAGGAAAGTTCAGGACTAAAGTGTCTAACCTACATACACAGCGACAAATATTCCTGTGATCTTGTCATGCAAATGGGAGGGAAGGCGTTTTTGAGTTTAGGTGATAGGAGAGGAAGGCAATGGATTTCCGCAATATTATCAACAACAAAAAAACTTTCCCACTTACTACCCATTAAAATAGTTTTATAGTACTTGGTCAAATTTTCCAGGATCCAGAATATTGTTACTGTGTAAACAGAAGTCACATAAACATCATAACCTACATCATAGTTATGCTCCTTCCCTCAAGCCTTCACACACACACACACACACACACACACACACACACACACACACACACACACACACACACAAACACACACACACACCACTGCCCTAGTTCCCCATTTTTTTTCCAACTCATATGAACTGAGAAAAAAAAATCTTTGGAAAAAGGTACAGAACTTTTTCTCCGTCTTTTGTTTTTTATCATTCTCTGGCTAATCAAGATGGCTTCAGAGTTTCTTTTTTGTTTCAATCACTGTACAGGTGATTGTTTTTTAATGAACAGTACAGGCATAGGTGCCAGCCACACTCACTTTGGGGCAAACAGGATATTCACTGCCATCACTGTCAGCTTCATTCAGCCATTGCCATCACCATTTGTTCCTGATTTGGTCCTCCATGGCTGTGACCACATCATCTTCTTTATCAAAGAAAGCCATGATTCCCACACTGCCACAGCACTTCACAAAATTTCACTTTCAGGAAAAGGCCCTACAGAAAGACTAAACATGGTGGAAATCCACTTATTTCTTCTGTTAAAACTCAACTCAGACGCAAATTTGAAACCGATAGCATTTGGAAAAAAGAGGGGGATGGTAGGGGGAAAGGAGAGTGGAAGGGGTTAGGAAGCAACTAGAGGGTGAGGGGGCACTGCTTTTTATTGTTTTATTTTCATATTTGGTTTTTGTTTGGGGCACTTAAATTGACGGAAGCTCCATCAAGACTAAAAATCAACTTGACCAAATTAAATTTTTATGATAAACTAGTGCAAAATAAGTTTTACTGAAATGGAGACAGTAGTTTTACAAACCTGCTCATCAGCTGCTTGTCTGCTCCTGTCCTCATCTGCACTTGTCATGGATTCAGGTCTGACAGTATCACATGTCACCATCACCACGACGTCTGTTGGTGCTTCTGTCCGCACGTCGCTTATGGGGTTGGCTGTGACAGCATCATTCTTGATGACATCACAGCTGATGTTTGATGTGACTGGTTCAGTCTTGATGACATCACTGCTGATGTTTGATGTGACTGGTACATGGTTGAAGACATCACTGCTGATGTTTGATGTGACTGGTTCAGTCTTGATGACATCACAGCTGTTTGATGTGACTGGTTCAGTCTTGATGACATCACTGCTGATGTTTGATGTGACTGGTTCAGTCTTGATGACATCACAGTTGCAGTTTGATGTGACCGGTTCAGTCTTGATGACATCACTGCTGATGTTTGATGTGACTGGTTCAGTCTTGATGACATCACAGTTGCAGTTTGATGTGACCGGTTCAGTCTTGATGACATCACAGCTGATGTTTGATGCAACTGGATTAGTCTTGATGACATCACTGCTGCTGTTTGACGTGACTGGTTCAGTCTTGATGACATCACTGATGATGTTTGATGTGACTGGTTCAGTCTTGATGACATCACTGATGATGTTTGATGTCACTGGTTCTGTCTTCATGACATCACTGCTGATGTTTGATACGACTGGACCGGTCATGATGACATCATAGTCAACATTAGCTATGGTTGTTTCAGATTTAATGCCACTAACAGGTTCAATCTTAACATCAGTTATGGTGGTATTAATAGTACAGCATGACTGAGTAAAAACAGCGGTACACTCACCCTTCACATCTGATGCTTCATTGCAAGATTTTATTTTATGGTGTTCAAAATTCTCTGCAATCCAAGAATCTGCCGATAGAGAGGAGCTGTGCACACAAATGCAAGATCGAAGACTGATGTCTTCCTTCCTTTCCTGGTGGTCTGCTGTTTGGAACTGGTGAAGGAGATCCCTCTTCACATCAGGATCAACTGGTTCAGCTTTAATACCTTGACCATAATCTGTCTGTCCATCTGGTTCAGACCTGGTGAGGGTAGCTGATGGATTCTGACAGGTTGTTTCATGAAGTGTTTTGGCTGTGATCTCAGGATTCATTTCAGACCAATCGTAGATGGAGTCTGAAACAGACAGAGAATTGACTGTCTGTACTGTTCCTGAATCCAAAATCATAATCACCATAATCATTAAACACCTTCATCCAAAACAACCAAAGGCGAAACTTTTTTTTTTTTTTTTTTGCTGTCCCAACCTCTGCGGTACCTCAGAGGCAGTGCACCCACGCCGCTCATTCCGACACCTCGTCCACAGCCACAGCCCGGTCGTCCCCGCCGCAGCCCCGGCACCGGCAATCCACAGGGAGCAGTCAATATCAAGTCGTCAAGAGGCAGCCCACCGGAGAAGACACTGCACTGCTGCCGAGTCACTTCGGTGGTGTTCAGTGGCGCCTGTTCTGATCTAACATACGCAGGACACCACCTACTGAGCCCCCTACTGACGACTATAATTGCTTAGTCGCGGAGCCACCGTTAGTGAGCTCTCCCTCCGGAGGGCGCCACCACGTCCGTCCAACGTCAGTCCCCATGGACTCGCCGATACCGGTGACCCCGACGGAACCAAACCAACGCCACAGACGTGGAGAGGACATCAAAATTGAGGTCACCATGAGAGCAGGGCATGAAGGGCCACAGACTTTGAGACATTTTTTTTAATGCTGATCGATGAGAATGAGGATGATTAAGATGATGCTACGGATTTCCCTTTCGGTCTGAGACTACATGACAGGGCTGTATTCTACGCTTCCTTTCATAATATATCCCGGCGTCAACCAGGCCGAGAGATACAGGCACCTGCAGTGTTGGTCAGGAAATTTGAGCAACACTCTCAGAAACGCATCCATTAAGTGGATGAAACTCGACTGTGTGGTCCCAGTCTTCCCAACTGAGTCCGCAGCAAACTCAACTCTGGGTAGGAGCCGGTCGGGGCAGAAAAACCCACATGACTCTGATGGGATTCGAACCCACGACCTCCCAGCCGGGAGTCCGCGACGCTAACCACTTCGCCACGGCGGCTGGTTCCAAAGGCCAAACTTTACATGTGTCATTGTAATTGTAAACAAAGAGAAAACCAAGAAGAAGAAAAAAAAAACAACTAGAAAAATATGGATGTATCAGGACCTCTGTGATATTTGTGTAAAAGACAAAGAAACCACCAAATCAAATCATGTTGCTTCAAGCCCTGCCAACCACAAAAGCCATATCAGGGCTGAAACACCATAGAAAACAGAACAAAGTGACAGAATTAAAATGCAAAGCTGAAATTCAACACCATTTATTTCTGTACACCAAATGACCCACAAAAAGAGCCTGTCACACTCAAGTTAAAATCAAATTTTCTTTAAAACATTGTTTTCTATCACAAAACTCAAAATTAAATCCGGGGCAACATCCCGGAACAAGGTCTTCAATGAGCTTGCCGTGAAGTGTTTACGTCTGACATCATGTAGCTCCCTATATTCAATTAAAAATTGTCTAATGCTGAGACATTCATCATATGGGATGCAATGTGGAGCTTCTTCACTCTGTAAAAGATGCAAATGAGTTAAAAATGAATGGCCAGTGTGCCACTGGCATAAAACTGTTTCTTCTTTGCGACCACCACAGGTAGATGAGGGGAACTCTTAGGTTGTGGCAGATCTGGAAACATTTGTTATCCATCTGTGTATTCCAGTCCTCTTGCCAGGTCTCTGACATAATCATTAACTTTTGGTTTCAAATCTGAGTAGGGGATACATACATCAGACAATTTCTTCGTTAAGGCATTCCTGGCCAAACAATCCGCCTTTTCATTTGCCTAAATGTCAACATCATCGGGAACCCAAGCAAGAACAACATTATGACCTTCCGCTTTCAAAGAGGTAAAAAGTTATACAAAAGTTTAGAAGTTCAGGATGATGGAGGTTACAGCCAGCTATGTTCTCCGAAGCTGACAGCAAATCAGACAAAATCAGAGAGTCCTTCTTTACAGAATGAGAGATTATCTTCAGTGCTAGAACCAAAGCTGTACATTCAGCAGAGTAAACTGAACAATCTGATGGAATATGCTTTGATTATATTTGAGGAGGAACACTTGGGCAATAGGCTGCACATGCAACTCCATCTTCGGACTTTGAACCATCTGTAAAAATTTCATAAAAGGATGGAAATTTTGTACAGAGATCAGCAAACAATGCCCTGTATGCCTGAGGACTGGTGGGTTCTTTGCAAAAAGAAGCAAGATCAAATCAGATTTCTGGTGTGAAGAAGGTCCATGGAGGCTTATCTGGAACTGAACAGAAGTCAGACACAAATCCTAGATCAAGACATGCATTCTGCTCATGTGGCTGCTGATGAAGTCCAAACAGAGGAATACAAAAGGGACTGTCTGGTTCAAATCTGCTTTGAAACTGAGGATTAAAAACACAGTCGTAAGCAGGGTTTTCCAGTTCAGAGAACAATCTGAGATTGTAGCTGAAGGATAGTTTCAGCCTACAGTTGGATGATGAGGGTTGCCTGCCTCTGCAGGCTGTACGCTGGGGTGGTGTGAAATGCTCCATGACAGAGATCATGCCCTTGATGTAGAACGGGATCCAAGAGTTTCAGGTAACAGGGTCTCACAGAGCTGTACACAACACAGCCATAGTCCAGTTTAGAATGGACCAACGCTATGTAGAGGTGCAGCAAGTTTTCTTTTCAGCGCTCCAGTCAGTGTGTGCTATGACCCACAGAATGTTCAGAGCTTTCTGGCAAGAAGTTTTCAAGTGTTTAATGTGACTAAGAAAGCTGAGTTGTTGTTTTTTTTTATCAAAAATAAATCCCAGAAATTTGGCCTCCTTTACAGCTAGAATTGAAGATTTTCCTGTTTGGATTTCAGGATCAGCAAAGAACTGGCAAAAGTAATGAAAGTGAATGCACTGGGTCTTAGTAGCTGAAAAGGTAAAGCCATCTTCTTCCACCCACATATGTATTTTATCCTAAAAAAGCTGGAGCCTGCCCTGAACACTTGGGTATAAGCTTCCAGTTGCAAAGAGGGCAAAATCATCTACAAGCAATGAGCAGTCAGAATCCTGCTGAACTGAATTAACAATGGTGTTGATTTTTATGCTAAACAGGGCAAAAGACACGATGTTCCCTTGTAGAACACCCAAATCCTGTTCATGAACATAAGAGAGAGTGGTGCCAACCCAAACTTGAAAGTGTCATTCTGCCACAAACAGTTTAATAAAAAAGTGGAAGATGACTCCCAAAACAAACAAACAAAAACACGAAAAGAAACCACCAAACTCATAACAACAAAAACAACACCAATAATGATGATGATGATAATAATAATGATAATAATTACAATGAAAATGATATTGATAAATCAGATAATACAGTATTTCTTGTGCTTTTAATTCTGATGTCTGAAAGCACTTCACAATGACAAAGGCAAAACCTTGTATATGTGAACTCTGACACAAAATACACTTACATGGATGTCTCCTGTTCCCCACCCCACCCCTTCTCACTCCCAATTTCCCTCCACTTCCTCCACACACACACAGACTGATACTATCCATCTCTATACCCCTTACCCCATCATAACCACCAAGCAAAGAGCCAGGTTAACCACTCTAAACTCAACGTTTACCAGTACTTTGGAACTTGAAGAACAACGGGCAGAACTTGCCACAGATACCAAGTTTGAGTTAAAGCGTGTGAATGCGTGTGTGTGTGTGTGTGTGTGTGTGTGTGTGTGTGTGTGTGTGTGTGTGTGTGTGTGTAGTAATTGCACAGATTGCCACAGATAACGATGTATGTGAGAGTGAGTAAGTGTGTGTTGCGGTGCGTGTGTGCGTGAGTATGTGCGTGCAGCGGCGCACATGTGTTGTAATTCACAGATTGCCACAGATAACAAGTTTGAGTTTAAAAAAAAGTATGAGAGTGTATGTATGATGTATGTTGTGTGTGTGTGTGTGTGTGTGTGTGTGTGTGTGTGTGTGTGTGTGTGTGTGTGTGTGTGTGTGTTGCTCTGCTATGAATTATTATGTACTTATGATAATTAGAATTAAAAAAAAAAATTTCTGTAAAATCATAAAAGCAATATGATCATCAGATCAAAATAAAGAAAATAGTGTCACCTGAAAACAGATGCTAAAGGTTAAAGATAATGCTACCCTTTCCCTTTTTCTGCATAAAAAATACAAAATGCATCATTTATGATGAACACATTCTAACAACATGCAAACCATTTTTGTTTCCATGTTTCCAAATGTTTTAAAACCCAGGCTAAAACACAACTGGAATGGAATGATAGATTTTGTATATTTTTTGTTTAAATATGAATCAAGTGTGCATGTTTCAAATGAAGAAGTCTACAAAAACTTAACAGACAGCACACTTATATTAAAAAATAAACATTTTAAACACATCTAAAAGTCATGAAGTATGGTTTCTTGTTATAGAATTTTTCAATGCAAAATGAAAACTAAGCAGTGCTAAAATCTATTCTCAGTCAGTGGTTTAGTTGCCTTTCTTTCCTTTTTCTTTTTTTTTTTCCCCTGTATTCTAGATAAATATGAAAACAAATACTAATAATTAAAATACAGTATCTGGAATTAAATAAATATTTAAAATGTACTTGCCTCTTTTTCACAAACTTACAAAGGCAATCAATACAACTGTTCGACAATCATTTTGTGAAATTATCTCAATTTTCGCACCTCATCTGTGATTCAGAACTCAACAAAATCATGTTGGTTTATTATATGCACTACAAACAACTACAGACATTTTCTCAAATTTCTAATTCTGATGGTCTGTCAAACACTAACATCTTGGTCTTTTTTTCAATGTTTGCAAACGTTTATCTTATCAGTCTGCAATTTCACAAACAAATCACTGCAGTTTTGTTACAAACTTCAAAACCACAAACTGACAACAGCTGACATCTTGACCAAAGTCTTTCCCCGAAATGAAATCATTTAATCACATGCACGCAAAAAGTCATGACAAAACATCTCCATGACTATTGACTTCCTCAACAGTACAACAGTAATAAAAAGTAATCTGTCATTTGTGTGAAAGGCACACAGAGACTGCTGTACTGCTGCCTACAAAACTGTGGTATTGCAATTTGCACCAGCTGATGAACTATCCTATCAAATTTTATTTTCACTCTGAATTCAGAGAACTCTGTACCAAATTTTGCCAAATCATTGCTGATTCCAGCTGATGGCTGAAGTATGTGATGCCTACATGACTTGTGCTTCTGATCTGAATAAAGGGAACTCCGGCAGTACATTTCTGCATGGATCCAAATGTGCAAGCTCCCTACAAGGGATTAACTCATTAAGTTGACTGTATTCCACCTCTTGCACTACGCACCGACAAGCATTCTGTCAAATTTGGATTAACCTCAAGTTATAAGATATTACTGAATATACAATGCACAGTCACAAAAACATTTAACACCACCACAAAACTCTGAAGACAAGACATAGTGGACAACCAACCTACAATGTACAAGTAGAAATGTACAGAAGTTTGAACACTACTAGTACTACATCTGCAATGTGAACACAATACAATCTGAATCAAGAAAATAGCTACCACCATCAAACCCTGAAGTTGGCTGAAGTCAGACACAGAATGTGAAGCTGGAGAAACCACATTCTGCTGACAGTAGCATGTCCATAAAAAGTTTTTTTTTTTAATTTTGAAATAGATCTAATACTTACCAACAGCAGCATTATACAACGGTGAGTATGGTGGAGATGGATATACAGGGTAATGGATGACAATGAAAAATTCAAGTTTGGGATGGTGGACATGGAAAGAGTGTGAATTGCTTAGTACCATTTTTCTTTCCTCTAGGACCTAGAAGGAAATAGTGGCACTGACCTGATGGTGGTTCTGGTTCTTCAGCGACATCAATTTCAATCTTCACCTCCGACATCACCAGATGATCAGGGAACGCCATGGGGTCACAGTCTGTAGACAGTTATACTTTTGTTTACAAATGACACCTTCTTCAGCGGATTTTTTTTTTTAACACACACACACACACACACACACAAACACATACACACACACAACACATGATCTATTCTCCTCTCTCTCTCTCCTCTCTCTCTCTCTCTCTCTCTCTTCTCAAGCATGCACACACTTGACAAGCATGCAAACACTTGAACTTGGAATTTACTCCTTTCACCCTTTCCTTCTGTTAATCTGCTGTACTAACACTGTCCTCCACCAATGTTCTTCTTGCTATTGATAGGTCTAGTTGTATTCTTGTAAAATCTGGTTACACTTGATTGATTTTGTCATGTGTTTACCTTCAACTTCAATTAAAAAAAAAAAAAAATTAAAGAACTGGCTTAGACTATCAATCAATCATAGAAAAAAAATTACACGTGTATTAATTAGTAATACTATTTTGCGAATCACATGCTTGCACTGATGGAGTCCCTTGATTCTATTTCTAGTCATAGAAGCAACAATGAAATTGACAGATGACAAGACGAAGGCACTCTTTGCTAAAAATATTCACAATAAATGAAAGGAAAGAAATAAAGAAGAATTCGATTGACCCCCTTCCCACCCCCACCCCCTCCCCAATGACAGAGATACACAACCTCACTGGCTGCATTATTTTCAGTTCACTAATCCAATGTGCAGTGATCACTTGGTGCCAGCAAGTCTGTATCTGATTCATACGCAACCACTCACTGTCAGTGTCACACTTTAGTATGTTTACAGACTTCTAACAAATGTTGAATGTTACCAAATGTGTGAGGCAGGACTGCAAAAGCCTTCTATTCTAATGTAAGACTGATTAATGCCAGTAGTTGTATGTGCTATAATGTAGTTGTACAACTTCCCAATTAATCACAGTATGTGTTCAGCAAAACTTCAGGAGCCCAACTTCAATGAACTTCAACTTCTGCTTGCTTCTCATCCATTGGCGCTTCTTGTTCTTCTTCCGTAGAGTCTCCACAATCAACTGGCTGATTATTTTGAGACTGTGAAACGGGGTATCTGCTGTAAGAAAAAACAAACAAACCTATTCTAATTCCTATTTCATTAACATGAAATTACTCACATTCATACCACAAAGTGACAACCCCCACCCCTATCTTGCCTACTAACTAGCCTACACAAAAAAAAAGCAAAACAAAAAATAAAAGGTAAAAGCTAAGTGCGGAGCTGCCAGCAGGTTACCACGGCTGCTTTTCATCCATTACTATGGACTAGCTGGCCCCAGGTTGCAGTAGGCAGCTCAGGCCCGCAACATCCTTCCACTCATCCATGCACACAACAGGACAGCTTTATGTAGAAATCTACTGAAGATGCCTGTTGACCAGTGACACAAATGTGTCAGGGGTTTTAGCATCAACAGTGTCCTGGGGGAGGGAGTTCCAGTCCACAATTATTCTTGGGAGGAACGACTTCAACCGGTAGTCAGTGTCTGCAGCTAATTGTTTAAACTGCTGATTATGATTTCCATCGCTCTCTCTTCTTGGGAAGTTGGAGCTGCTGTTTCAACCTCGGGCAGCTGACTAAGTTGTTCTTGATTTTATAGACCATGGAGAGGTTATATGTTGAATTAGTTTCTTTCTTGTGTATGAGGGCAGGATGTAAAAAAAGCTGGAAAGCTTATTCTTTAACCCTCAATAAAGATAATTTTGACTTGACTTGACTTGCTTTTTTCCTTCTGTCCTCAAGGGACATCCAACCTAGAGTCTGCAGCATGTTGGTAATGCTGGCAGCACGTTGGTAGCAGTTAAGCGCAAAGCGGGCTTCCCTACTCTAGATTTTTTCTAACTTCACCTTGTGCTGCTTCTTATAGGGGTCCCAGACGGATGCCAAATATTCCAGCAGAGGCCTAACAAACATTTTATAGGCTTTAGCCTTTATGCTAGGGGAGCTGATTTTCAAATTACGTCTAAGAAACCCCAGGGCCTCGTTGGCTTTGGTCCAGATGGAGTTGATATGATTGTCCCAATCCATCTTGTTCTGCAGAATGACTCCAAGATATTTCGCAGAGTCTACAACTTTCAGGGTGTGGCCGTGGAGATGGTATTCACACTGTAATGGCCGTCGCTTTCGTGTGACAGGGAGGGTGTTGCACTTTGCAGAGTGAAACTGCATGTCCCAACACTTCTCCCAAACAGCAAGCTGTTGGAGGTCGTGCTGTAGCTGGGCTTGGTCCTGGGCAGATCTGACCCTGTTGTATGCCGCAGTGTTGTCTGCAAAGAGTCTGCTGTTTGTAGTCAGATTGTCAGGCAGGTCGTTGATGTAGGCCAAAAATAAGAATGGTCCCAGCACTGACCCCTGTGGCACACCGGATCTGACTGGTACAAACGATGAGCACGACCCATTCACAACCACTGCCTGTCACAACTGCTTGAGCTGTCAGACCAGTTAACATCAAACCTGGACAAAAGCCTCCCAACTGACATGGTAGTACTTGACTTTGCTAAAGCTTTTGATGAAGTGAACCACAGCCTACTAATGCATAAACTCGACCACTATGGTGTTAGGGGTGACACAAATCGATGGATCTCCAACTTCTTACGAGACAGGAGGCAGGCTGTGGTCATGGAGGGGAGCAGGTCCGAGTTTCTCCAAGTGAAGTCTGGGGTTCCCCAGGGCTCAGTCCTGGGCCCTTGCATGTTCCTGGCTTACATCAATGACTTGCCAAGCCACGTCTCATCCAATGTCAGACTCTTTGCTGACGACACTGCCATTGACCGCCCCATCAGGTCTGATACTGACCGCAGGATACTGCAGGAGGACCTTGACGCCCTGAGTGAGTGGGAGACACAGTGGGACATGGAGTTCCACCCCGGCAAGTGCAGCGTCCTAACCGTTCAACGAAGCCGGAAGCCAACACCAGAGGTGGCCTACACACTCCATGGCCAGCAGCTGGAACATGTCTCCTCCACCAGGTACCTTGGGGTCACCATTCAGAGTGATGGACGATGGGACCAGCACATTACCAGCATCGCCAATAAGGCAAACCGCACACTGGGTTTTCTCCGATGAAACCTAAAAATCAGCTCCAAGCGCATCAAACAAACAGCATACAAAGCTCTGTTCCCTCCAGTACTCGAATACTCAGCCTGTGTCTGGGATCCCCACGATAAGAATGGCTGTGACTCTCTGGAGAAGGTCCAACGACGCGCAGCCCACTTTGTCCTCAATCGCAACAGGAAAACTTCCAGTGTGGAACAGATGCTGCATGAGTTGAAATGCCCCCCCCCCCCCCCCCCCCCCCCCCCCCCGGTACAGCGCTGACGCACAGCACGCCTCTGCATGATGTACAAAATCATCAACAAACTGGTGTGCGTGCGCTGCAACCAACTGGCCCCCCGCTGTGACCCGCTCCAGAAGATGCCACAGCAAACAGCTGAAGAGGATCCCCGTCAAAAATGACTACCGCAATATGGCCTTCTTCCCCCGCTCAGTCAGGGACTGGAACAGTCTACCAGCAGACGCCGTCCTGTCCCCCAGCCTTGGCACCTTTTCTTCAAAGGTGTCAAGTCCACAATAGACCGTCAACCCCTCCGTCAACCCCCTCCCCCCCCCCCCCCCTTTTAATCTATTTATTTATTTATTTATTTATTTTTAATTTAAAATTTTTTTTTTCTTCTGCGCACTCCCGAAAAACGCCGATAATGGTCAAAATGTTGACCGTGGGTGTATATATATACGGAAGAAGAAGAAATCTGTTCTGCAGGAAGCTCGCTATCAACCTGTTGGTATGACCTTGGACACCGTATTGTATGGAGCTTATGACACTCGACTGACAAGATTGTCACGGACGTACATGTATACTTTTAGTTGATAAGATAAGTCATTTCTTTTCAAACCCAGTATAAAGTGGAGTGTCACCAGTGACTTCTTTACTACATTGGCCGGGTGTTGACCAGTGTGCTATTTTTGTCATCCCGGGTGCGCTACGTCCGTGCATTTCGCTCCCATCCTCCAATACTTCTCTTCATTTTTTTTTCTCCTTTTAACGCCTTCTTTTTCTGTTCTTTTATTGCTTTCCACATGGTTCATCAGCTGATGTCAGGTGCCACAGGTGAGCTGTTTTTTACCTGTTGCCATCTTGGTTAGGCTAGTGGTGTGGCACTCGTATACGGACCGTCGAGTCGGAGAGATCTCCATCTCTGCTAGCTGGGCCCACTTTTCTTTATCCACTTCGGTGTGGGTTGTGTGGAAGAGTCTTTCACCCTTCGGTGGGTCGGAAAGTATTCCACTGGACACCCCTGGGATCCCTATCCCTGCCAGCTAAAAGAACCACCTTGGGTCGTCCCTGACCTGGAGTCCCCTTCAGTGTGGACCGGCACGGTTTCGGCTTCCACCCTTCGTTGGACTGGGGAGCGAACTGTTTCTCACCTTGCCCACCCGCCATTTTGGTAACTATATGTTCTGTTTTGGACAGTGTTTTGTTTTATTTGGGTTTTCTAACCTTTCAGCAGTTGAGAGGTTTTTCTTTTCGTTTCATGTGCTGTTGGCTCGGGCACACCTTTTTCGTGTGTAACTGCTCCAAAGAGGGGGAGCAGGTATGGAACTGGCATAGAGATAGGTATCTTGTTGTAGAATTGTAGAAACGCATTATCTTTAATTGCGTTTTCGGTCCTTAGCGGCTAGGGCTCTGTCACTTTGGACTAAGTTGAAAATCTCTTACTGTATATCCCTTCATTTCAGTCAATGGAAGCTGTGTTTTTTTGGTGTTTTTTCTGATTACACAGGTTGAGTCAATGCTTATCTCCCCTCTTTTCCAAAGGTGTCATACTGGAATTATGTGATAAATATTGTCTTTCGCTCGATATGTGATTTTGGCCGGAAGGATATCAGAAATGTTAGTTTTATTTTTCCTTGTTGCTTCACAGACACGAGACGGATCGTGGAACGCATGAGCGTGCGAACGGCTAAACATTTAGACCGCGGAGTGTGGAATTCCTGCCGTATCGCCCCACATGTGGTTCCGTTCTCGTTGTGTCCTTGTCTTATATGTTTGTGTGACAGACGTGTGGATGAATTCTAATTGTGTTTTTTCATTGGAGCTTTTGTTGGCTAAGGAAATTATCCTTAGCACAGGTCAAGTAAAAGCAAAGGAGAAAGCGGAAAGAAGTTATTCTAGTTCATTTGCCCTTTTGTAGTGACAAAGACATTGTTGACATTATCTACGGTATTGTGACCCTTCATACTGTGACGCACTGCCGGACCCACTATGTGGCCACACACTGACTACAACAAGGACTATAGGGTGGTGACTTCTTGTCTAGAGACTGATCTCCGCCGTAGGGTGGGATTTTTTGCCCTTTTCCTTCAGCTGCAGCTCCGGTCTTGGGCTGGCTGGGCGACCAGCATCTACGGACCCTGCAGTCATCCTTCGCCCAGGCACCAGTCGTTACTCAGACCTGCGGACTGATGGTGCGGACTGGTGGTGGTGAACCTTGTCTCCTTCACTGAGACATCTGCTTCACCTCGGACTGGAAGACCAGCCCACTACGAACGTCGCCCCTCTACAGGATCCACCTCCCTCTGCGAACCTCCTCGGCTCATGGACTCGAGTTGAGTTTTCCATCTTGTGTAGTGTGGACGTGGGTCTGGCGTGCGTGTGCGTGGGTTTAAAGCCTGTCCCTGATTCGTTTCGTTTTTTTTTTGTTTAACTCTAGCTGTGTAGGCCCTGTTGGATGTAGCATTGTTTCTAGAACTGTCTTTCTTCTGTCATTCTGCTGAATGTCCTTGTAGCGGGTTAGTGGGTTAGGTTGGGACGGTAGCGGGATCCTGGGATATTTGGGAGTTTTTTTTGTGGTCTATTCAATTTACTTTGTCCCCTAGGTCAGCTAGTTCTGAATAGTGCCTTTCTCTTCTATGCCCCTTTTTTTTTGTTTTTCCTCTCTTGACTATCTTTTCTCTTCTTTGTTAGGATCCATACCCCATCTGGAGTGCTAGTGCGAGTGAATGATTGTAATGTGAATAAAAGTATTGTCGAAACTTCTTCCTCTTGTGGTCTGGTGGTGTGAGGGATTGAGTGATCGCTCCGTTTCTGCCACTGCACATTACCTGTATAAGAACACCACCCCCCCCCCCCCCCCCCCCTGTCAGGTGTACTCCCACTTGACAAAGATAGAAGAAGACTTTCAATACTTTTTTCTGCACATCGAGAAGTTAACAGAAAAAATCTGGAAGGAAACACAAACTTACATTATCCCCTTCCCTCTCTCTCTGATTTTCGGGCGTAACTCTTGCCGGAAGACATTCCAGTACACAAGGGAAACGACTAGGCTCGAAATTGACCAACTAAGGTTCCAGTCTACAGTCACATATAAAGCACAAACTTCTACACGCTGGATGGTCTGTTAAGTCCGAAGATTATCTTTAATCTACCCATTCGTTCTTTTCCTACTTTTTTTTTTTTCGTAACACACTCACAATCATCAGGTTGATTTTTGTGGTACTGTATAGACTTGGAATCAGAGGACAGAGAGAGAGAGAGAGAGAGAGAGAGAGAGGGGGGGGGGGGAGGAGGGCAAGGTAATCCAGCAAGCAAGTCCCGTTAAAAGAAAAACAAACAAACAAACAAACGATTTACTTCTTCCGCGACCTTGGTCTTAGTGTCACTGTACTGCTGAAGGCCATGCCTTCCAGATCTGGTTCTTCTTCTTTCTTTGAACATCCGCCATCATCATTTTGATGGTTCTGATGTGTGTAAAAACTTGGGGGGTTTCCACAGGGTGTTGACATAGACATGTAGGACTGACAGCCTGGGGGGGGGGGTGGAACTTGTGGGGGGTGGTAGTGGGGGAGTGGGGGGGGAGGGCACTGGTTGGTCAGATTTGGGACTTGAAACACTCCACTGAGGTTGAGGAAATAACCTCAGGAGGCAGGCTGTTCCAGTCCCTGACAGTCCTTGGGAAGAAAGAAAACTTCCTGTAGTTGGTTTTACAGGCGGGGAGAAGATAAGTCTCCCCATGAGACTGTCTTGTAGTCCGTGCTGGGGTGTTTGGTGTAGGCCTGAATGGGGTGTTTATGCTGACCTCTTCATGATGGTATTTGAAGAAGGTGGTCAGCCTTGCTGCTCTTCTTCTGTCTGCCAGAGTGGACCACTGTAGATGTGTCAGCATGGAGTCGACACTTGAGGTGTGACGGTGGCGGTTCACAACCCATCAAGCTGCACGGCGTTGAACTTTTTCCATGTTGTTGATGTTTTTGGCAGTGTAGGGGTCCCAGACAGGTGAGGCATATTCTAGGGTGGGGCGAACTAGGGCTTTGTAGGCAGTTTCCTTGATGTTAATAGAGCCTACTCGCAGGTTTCGCCTGAGGAACCCTAAGGTCTTGTTTGCCCTGTTTGTTACATTGGAGATGTGGGTGTCCCAGCTAAGATCTTGGGAAATGGTGACCCCAGGTACTTTGTCTCTTCGACACTTTTGAGATTTTGGCCATGGAGATGGTATGTGCCAGTCAGTGTGTTTTTCTTCCTGGAGACGTGGAGGGCTTGACACATGTCTGGGTGGAAGGACATTTTCCATTTTGGATGGTTGGAATGTTGTGTTTTTCTTCCTGGAGACGTGGAGGGCTTGACACTTGTCTGGGTGGAAGGACATTTTCCATTTTGGAATGGTTGGAATGTTGTTGCACATGCCACTGGGAAGGCAACCAGGATAGTTGGACTCATCAGGAGGTCATTTGACTATCTAACAGAGCGAATGTTCGTCCAGCTCTTCAAGAGCCTAGTGCGGCCTATTCTGGAATACGGACACGGCGTCTGGCAGCCGTATCAGAAAACACTTTGCAGTGACATTGAGGATGTGCAGCGGCGAACCACAAAACTGCTGGGATCCTTGAGGAACAAGACGTATCCAGAGAGGCTGAGAGCCCTAGGATTGCCCACACTGGAACATCGCCGACTCAGGGGCGACATGATTGAGGTTTTCAACTACCTCCATGGATACTATGAAGTCCATCGACCCGAACTGACATTGGCAAGTGGGAGGGCCCTCCTGGGCATTCTCTAAAACTGCAGAAGAACAGGCACCGACTGGACCTCAGGGGGAACTACTTTGCGCACAGAGTAGTGTCACACTGGAACAGTCTCCCTGAGGCGGTTGTAACGGCGCCATCCACCAGTGCCTTTAAGGGTCGACTGGACCACCACTGGAGGCACCTACCCAGCCTGTACGAACCAAAATTTATGTAAAACTAGTCACTCTGTTTGCAAGCCACGCATGACAGTCACTGAGTGACAAGTGTAAAGAGGATCTACGAACAGACCTTTCAGGTCCTAATCGTTGAAGAAGTCAAGTCAAGTCAAGTCAAGTCAAGATACTAGAAGTGATGCAGCATTGATATTGTTTAGTAATGGTGAATGAATAAAAGCAGGCGAAGGGTTTTGACAAAGTATATTGTAAATAAATGTGTGACAGACCGAAAGTGGTAAGAGATTGTAGGGTTGGAAAAGGTTGAATGGTTGTGGAGTGGAGTATGGGTAAAGGAATGAAGATGGTGGATCCCACTCAGGCCAGGAACATAGAGGCGGAGACCAGCCAGTTATGTGTAGGCTAATTGCTTTTATTTACATAAAGAGACGAAGCACAGAGAAGACAGTGCCTGAACTGACCAAATGAAATAGTGTAACTATCATGGCTAACAAAATCAGCAGTTATCAAACTGGTAAAGGAACAGTGTATTTACATATGACGTGAAATATCAGATGGTTTGACCAGTCAGCTTATATTAACGATTAAGTCATTCTTATCCTATGTAGCTTTGTGTTGACTATGTGTAAGTCACAAACACAAAATTCTCATCTATGATTATTATATTATTATTATAATGAATACTTATATAGCGCCTACTCTCGGCTAGAGACCAAGCTCTAAGCACTTTACAATCCACACTTGTTTACACAACGGGCTGCCTACCTGGGAAGTGCCGACTGAACAGCTATCAACCGACGCTTTATTCTGTCATTTCCTGTGTCGTCCAGTCCAAATCATTCCATATCATTCACTCAATTTCCTTGCTTCCTTCATTCTTTCCATTTCTTATGCAGGGTGCATGTTATGTGTAACGTGTCATCCATACCAACGGCCAAACTGGCCTTCTCTTCCGAAAGTTGGTAATGGGATTTTACATGTGTGCAAGATGTTGTGCATGTGTTCACACAAGGAACCTCGGTTTAAAGTCTCACTCGAAGGATTGTATGGGAAAATGGAGTCAGAACCAATGTTAACTCTGAGGGAAAAATCCCCTGTACTGAAACGGCCTGGCGGAGATTCAAACCTGCAACCCCAGGATCACCAAGATTATGAGTCCGGCGCTCTACCAACTGAGCTATTCCAGCCCCAGAATAATGGACTAAGAGTTCAGTCTTTATCACCAGTTCTTCAATAGCACTGTTCCTAACAGCCACTAAAGACTACTAGTTTCAGTGGGAAACTAATACTGTAAACGAAGTGGAAACAAAGAAATAAAGTTCTGAGGTCCCACATCTGAAGTAGCTAAGTGATAAGATGAGCTAACAGCTTTCACTACTAACAGTAGCAGTACAAACAGTTATAAAATGGTTGAGTGCACATCACTCAAATAAACTGTAGTTTTTTCACACCCCATGGCCATCATAAACACTGACAAAAATTATGAAAGTAAAGAATCTAATGCAACACCTATGGAAGAGCTGAAACAAATACAAAATATTCATGAGCGGAGCAGAGACTTATGCAATAGGACCTAGACTGGAACAAATTTAAAACGAGCGGCACGCTTCAGTTACTAACAAAGCCATCCCACACTATAAGTAGCAACTGAGACAGTGATGCAATTAGATCACTGCATATTTCCGCAAAGGACAGAGACCTTGGCCCATGCCGCCATGTGTGCAAAACGCACAGGTTTGATAAGTTAGATCAAAACAAAAACAATCCCTGCAAAACACAGGATAAATATGCAAGAATAGTTTGTAATAATGATCCAAACAATCTGTTCTAATTGTACGTCACGAGCAAGTAGTATCAACACTAGTAACTGGCTAGTTTATGAAGCTACGATGTCAATGTAGACAAGTTAATGTAGCGAGATGATAGAAAAATGAAATAAATTCAGAAATCTAAGATCATTGAAAATAGAGAAACCAAGAATTAACAAAATCTTCATGTTCTCCATAAATCGAAGATCTATGCAAACAGTAAACAGACTACTTTGCTGGCACTATACAATATGTGTACTTACAGTATAATGACAGTGTCAAACAGCAAGTGGAGCACAGCACTAACTGCGACACATCATAACATGTGCCCATGCTGAAAGGTGCGACTCAGTCAGTCCGTGGTCAAATTTACCTGCAGCCTTTTGAATAGAGTGCCACGTAATCGCAAAGACCATTCCCTGCGAAGTGGCACAGTAGAAAACACCAAGGGAGATGTAGCTGCTCTCCCTTGAGGGCACTGATGTGGGAGGTCAGTGTCAGGTGGCACAGCAAACCTTCCAGCCGTATTGGTGATGGCAGGTCTAGACTGTGTTGCCAGGGGACGACTCTTAGAGATGTAGGGCCGTCTATGATGGAGCGCTGCCAGACTACAATTACCATGGCCTGGGACATCATGCTTTGGAGCCGGGTATGGGGGCAGCCCTCACGGGGTTGGCTGAAAAGTTGCCCTCTCAGCTACAGTCTGCATGCATTACATAATAGAAGGGACTCATGCAGCGCTCCAGCGACTTTCGTCCTGCTCCATCTTTGCACCGGTCGCGCGTGGCACAGGACCATCGCCACCCGAGCCTGAAAACCACCTGCTGGCCCTGAAGACAGGCCTTTTGAGGGCGGAAAGAGGCGAAGTATACCGACGCCCATCGTCGGCCAACCAACACCTGAATGTGAACCCAAGTTCACAAGAAACCAGAGCTGAGCCCTCATACGGAACCAGACCTACAACTGCCAACAACAGCAACTGCACAAAAGTATGTACACTTCAGTCTGCAAGTTCATCCTGTCATTACGTGCCTTCAACCAATAGGACATTAATCTCCCACTGACCGACCGAGCGACAGTAAAGACATCAGCCAGACATAACACGTTGATTTGCCTGTGGGGAAGCAAATTTTGGCTATTTAGTGCCCGTTGTCCGTTAGTTAGCACTAGATTTCGGGCTGGGCCCACGTCGGAATCGTGATTTGTCGAACTATCGAAACGTCGGAATCGTGAAGTGTCGAACTATCGGACCCAAACCCTAGATTTCTCCCTATTCCTTTACAGATCAAACTTCAGAATGTCACAAATCAAAGATCTCAATGCCAGCTTTCTACTGATTCAAAGTTCAGTTTAAGGATCAAAATAGTTATTTAATAAATGTGGTTTACAGTGTCATTTAAGGGGAAGCTTAAACAGATTTTCATCAGAGAAATGTAAGTTTCACACAACCGAATAAGCCTGATTAAATTGTAAAACCACCATTTAAAAGCTGGATTCGGGACGAATCTGTTGATGTGTGACATGTTATGTTCCCCAATCTAGGCGAGTAAATAACTGATCAAATAGAAGCGTTAGAAAACACTCTTTGGGTGAAGAAATTTGACACCAGTGGGCAAATATAATGTTGCAATCATTAGGAGGCTAATTCACAATGGAATTTAGATCAAGCTCGGAGCTCTGGTACTGTAATTTACAAAATTAAAAAAAATATTGATAAAGCTCCTCTGAAAAACGTTGACAAACGAATCACAAGACAAAACACGATGCGTTTCGACCTCTAAGGTCTTCTTCAGGCAAGATATACAACACTCAGGACAACGAAAATGAACGAGCAATCACCTATTTTCAAACAATTCCTCATTTTATGTACATTTATTCTTATACATAGTCAGTATTTAGGCTTCGTTAAATTTTAAATATAAGTTCCGCCTCCCTCTGCTCCCCCAGTTCTCCTCCCCCTCCC
>CM065747.1:15153715-15233715 GCA_033310375.1 Conus canariensis | reverse complement strand
TGTCGTCTTCTAGGTCTGTGTATACACAGGTGCTTAGTATCATCTTTCTGATTTTTCCATGTATAGCTGTTTTGCAACAGCCACAATCTGGTGCTGTTATCTGTCATTTGACACGAGTTTTTCGAGGTCATATGAAAGGGAGTAAGTTACATTTGGTGTGTTGAGAGTCTGTTAATTACTGGTTTGCCTACTTTAGTCTTGGCAGTTCATGTTCAGTTCTGCTTCTCTGTTTATCCATTTGCCTTATACTGTATTACCTGTATTGTCGGCCAGTTTGTCTGTCTGCTCATCCGTCAGCTGATGTACACAGTTCTAATCAATGTCTCTGGCTCTAGCTATGTCTTTACCTCTCTTCCTGGCTCCTCTTTCTCTGTTTTTTTCACCTTCCCTCTCCATTAGTCTGCATTTATCTCTTGCTCTCTTTACGTGTCTTGTCTTTTTGTCTCTGTTGGATTTTTTTTTATCAATACTGTAACTCAGTACAATTAGTACAGAAATGTACAGGAATGCTACAAGCAAGCACATACTTATGAAGCTTTTCAGAAAACAGGTGCATATGGGATGGGGTGTTCAAATGAGGGAGGGATAGGGGGTAGAGAGGGGTCTGGGCAGAATGAGTGAGACACAGCACCAGAGCATGAACAACCCAGATTCAGAGTATCTGAGAGAAAGCAGCAGATATTCATTCTGAAAAAAAAGCAGCAGATATTCAGTAGGTAGGGAAAGCAGAAAAAGAAGGAAGTGAGGAATGGACTGGGGATGGGGGAGTCAAAAAGAAACTGGAATTGTCTTAAAGCTTAAAAAGGCATTGTGTAACACATACAAAAAAGTGATACTCTTGGGACTTGCATTCACCTGAGCTACTACCCACTAGGCACTCAAGGTCTGACCAGCATGTTGGGCTAATGCGTAGGTCAGACATCTGCTGAGTCGTAGCCATGAGACCCTCTTCTTCGATTCTCTCATCTTAGTTGTTAATTCACTTACCCATCAGCTTAAAATCATGCGTAGTGTGGTCTCAAAACTTAGTGGATGTGGTGTAGCGTATATGGACTACTTTGCATGCAGTGACGCCTCCTTGATGAAACTGAAACTGTACCCACTCCCTACCCCCTGTCGTCATAGACAGAGAAAGTCACACATCTGATTGACTTTGACAGTTGCTTTTTATCGTCTGCTTACATAGGGAGGGCAAGTGGAACTTTGGGGAGAATAAACAGAAAAACAGAAAAAAAATGTGTAGTCACAATCTTAAAAACCATTTTACTATCATGACCATGTGATGTCAGCATGAAATCAGCATGAAAATAGAAGAGACCCCCTGAATTCCAAATATTGCTCAAACCTCAGCCCTTTAACCACTAGGCGCTACTAGGATCTGAACTTGAAACCCTTGGATTCAAAGCTAAGAGCGCTTACTGCTAAACTATGATGCCCCCATCTCCAATGTCTTATCCACAAATATGTAGTTTGTTGATTGAAATGAAATATGATTGAGTAGAGTTTTTTTGTTTTGGTTGGTTTGGTGTGTGTGTGTGTGTGTGTGTGTGTGTGTGTGCGTGCATGTGTGTGTGTGTGTGTGTGTGTGTGTGTTTAGGGGGGCTACAGTGAGGGCAGGGGTGAGATACGATCATGATTGGCTCTACCTACCTTTCTGATCTCCTTCATCTTTATGTTCCTTCCAGGCAGTTGCGTTCTTCTACCAGCAACACTATGCTCAAAATCTCTCGATTTCAAACTAAAACCTGTAGCGATCGTTCTTTTTCTTTTCAGGGTCTGGTTTCTTGGAACAAACTCCCAATACCTTTGTGTAGTTCAAACTTTCTGTCTTCCTTCAAGGCATCTCATAAAACAACCCTCTTCACCTATCAATAGTAGTCCTTTCTTCCCTTTCCCTTGTCCATCAAATTGATTCTGAGAGTAGTGTGTGTGTGTGTTCGTTCGTTCTTTGTTTTTACGTCTTTTCACCATAAGTGATATTAGACCAAAGTGTGCGTGAGTGAGTGCATTCTGTCTGTGAGTGTGTGAGAGTGTAAATGTGTGAGGTAATGTAAAACTGTGAACACTGCATTAACAGTAAAGAGGTAATGTTAAAGATACATATAACAAACAAAATGCAAAATACAGAAACGTGGGTGGGTGGATGTGCCCCTCACCACAAATCTACATTGGAAGAAAAAAAATCTACAGGAATGACCTGATGGGTGTGTGAATTAGGGATTCAGCAATTTGTAGTAAAACCTTTGTATCATATAATAAATCTTCTATGTTTTCTTCCGAAACATTCTTTGCTGTGACTGAATCAGGTAGAAAACCTCGGAGACTTTTACAATGAAACAAAATGTGATTAAGTGTGATTTGTGCACCACACAGGCAATACACATTTTTGGAGAATTTTGCTTTTTAAAGCGTTCATTTTTAGGCGGAAAAAAAGGGAAGTTACAAGTCTAGAATAATATAACGGTGCTTTTGACAACTTTTTTGATACAATTTCCAACGGAACTGCAGCTGTATTTTGTGTTAGAGTCTTTTCATCGGAACGTCTGCTAATTTTTTTCCATGCTGTTGTTTCTAGCAGCCTGTAGTTTTCATGGAGTGACAAAGGAAGTTCATGTCTACAGTCTTCTCTAAACCTTTTGCGCCTCTTTTAGCAGCTCTGTCGGCCATTTCGTTTCCATTTATGTTACAGTGCGAAGGCACCCAACAAAACTCAATGACTGTGCCTTTAGCCGACAAGCAATGTGATAAATAATGAATTTCGTACATAAGGTCAGGCCGTGTATCGGTACTGAAGGAGTTCAGTGAACATAAAACCGATTTAGAATCCACCAATATCACAGTTCTAAATACTATCATTGGAAGGTTCGCCAAGAATTCTAAAGCAAGCATGATGGCTGTCAATTCGGCTGTAAAAATTGACAGTTTTTTGCCGAGGTAAAAACATTTTTCAATTTTCAGTGCTGGTATGACAAAGGCCGCACCAACCTTATCATTGTCAAGTACGGAGCCGTCTGTAAAAACCTGAAGATGATTTTGATATTTTTCATAGATACGTGTTTTTGCAATTGAATTCATAACATTTATATTTTCTTCTTTTCTCAATTTAGAATAGCTGATATCATATGACGGTTTTAATGTTTCCCATGGTGGTATAGGCGCGAATGATGGTCTTATTGACATGTCTTTGATGCTTATTCCTGAACTTTCAATTAAATTATAAGTATATGTTGCTATTGACATTAGCGACGATATATTGTTTGCCCTTTTAGGAAAATCATACTCAGTTCTTAGTTTCAATTCTTCCCCAATGAAATTGTCACTTATACTTGCTCTCAACACAAATTTTGAAGTAGCAAGTTCACGATAATCATCAAGCGGTAAAATTCCAGCTGCTCTGTATGTTTCTTTGTTTGACGCATGACTCGGAAGGCCAAGAGCTAGTTTATAGGCTTTACAGTCAATACTTTGTAATTTTTGTAATAGGTATTTTGGAGCACTAAAATAAATTTCTTGTCCATAAGAAACTTTGGACCTAACAAGTGCTGTAGAAAGATGAACTAAGGTTTCAGGGTCCATTCCCCAAGGTAATCTACTAATGGTCTTTAAAAGATTTAAGCTATGTCTTGCCTTTGTTAGAATATACTCAAAATACATATTCCATGTCAGCTTTGATGTAAGAATTAATCCCAAGAACTTGACGTTTTGTTTATACTCTAAAGGTTCACCAAGCAGTTTTAAGATCGGTAATTTTGCTGGATTACTACCAGAGTTAAATAGTATCATATTAGTTTTTTTCAGGGGATAAAGATAGTCCATTTTGAAACATGTATTGTGTGTATGTGTGTGTGTGTGTGTGTGTGTGTGTGTGTGTGTGTGTGTGCTCGCATGCTATTGTGTCCGTTGTTGTAAGACAGTGTGTGTGGGATCGTGTGGTGTGTGTGTGTGTGTGTGTGTGTGTGTGTGTGTAAATATGCACCCTCGTTTGCAGGTGTATGGCACTTATTGCAATTTCATCTTCTTATTGGTTTCATTTATGTTTTCCTTTAACCTTTTCAGTGTTTGTAAGCGCTTAGGGCTTATGATGTAAGATTAAGCACCATAAATAATCATATTATTATTATTATTATTATTACTTGTTTTCTTTTGTATACAGTGATCTGGTTCTTGTTGGAAACATAACTAGCAGGAAACAGTTACAATGTCTAAGCTGAACCCAGATGTCCTGCGCTTGCCAAATGATCCATTACCTGCCGGAGCTAAACTTCGGCTCTACAGCATGCGAATGTGTCCATATGCACAGGTAGGTGGAATTAAAGCTAGCACAGGTAGTCACCAACAATAAGTTGACAAAAGTGGGATTTGTAGTTACTAACAAGAGTATTTTCTCCAGAAATGAAAAAGATATTGTTAAATATTATTATAACAATTTTTAAAATTTTTCGCTGTGTTTTTGGAAAGACATTGGAATCTCTGGGAGAAACGCAAATACAGTCATAGGGCCAAATGCAGATCTTGTCATATCTAAAAATGATGATCAGATGACTTTATCCAACCTGTCTCTTGTTTTGTTGTTGAAAATAATGAATACTTTATGAAGACATGCAGAATAAGTATTAAGCAAACCCAATGTAACACACTTCTTGGGAGTTGCATTTGGTTTCTTCTGACAGCCGTCTTGAGAGTACTTAGTGCTGTGTGCATTTTTATGTGTCTTACTTATGAAGTCTGATGAAGACATATTTGTCAAAGATTCACTTTTCTGTTACGTACTGTGAATTCAATAAGCATTATGTACACTTTGTTTTGTGTGTTTATTTGTATTTTGGCTTCTGTTTTCAGTAATCCCGCCGTCTGTTTCAGTCTCCAACACTTTTTGAAAGAAACAGAACAATTTATGCCACTGAAAGATATACATATGAACAGAAATATGTAACGCTGAAGCCTTAAAAGCGTGTCTTTACTAGTTTATTATGGACAATTTAAAATAAAAAAAATACTGACTGTTTGAGTACACTTTGCCCTTGCCTTGTTTGTAATTCGTGTATTTGGCAATTTTCATTTCTCTGTTTTGTAATTTTTTTAAAAATCTATTTTTGTGAGAAAATGAATCTGAAGAATGTTTTTCCTTTAAAAAAAAAAAAGAAGAGAAAATGTGAGTACAGACAAAAAAGGGTGAAAGGAGAGAGTGAAGTAGAGGGGGTGGGGATGGGTGTATGGTATTTTTGTGTCTTAGAAAAGGGAGGGAAGGGGTAATTTCATAAAATACCTCCATCACTGTGTAAGAGTTGTGAATTTGGATATATAAGACTGCATGATTTCTCTTTTCTTCTTCTTCTTCTTCATCTTTACTTTTTTTTTTTTTCTAACATACATCTTCCATTTTTGTATGCTATAGATCTGTAGTGTGTGTCAGGCATTGATAGAATCAATGAGAAAATAATGATTGTAAATTATTCTGCCCTCTCTGTCTTTGTCTTTGTCACTCTCTCTCTCTGCCTGGCTGTCTGTCAACCTCTGTCAGTGTCTGTCAATCTGTCTGTCTGTCTCAGTGTGTGAAAATATTTGTCTGTAAATTAATCTGTCCTCTCTCTTTCTCTCTCTCTGTCTCTGTCTGTCTGTCTCTCTGTCTCTCTCTCAGCTTGTCTGTCTGCCTGAATCTCTTTGTCGAACACACACAGTTGATTAGAAGCAAGAGGAGACATCTGATGAGAAGAAAAGCATTATGAATTGTTGATGCCAGCCTTCCAGCTCAGTTGTCTTTCTTTCTGTTTTGACGCACACAGAGAGCTCGCCTCATGCTGGCTGCCAAGAAGGTGCCATACGATCTAGTGAACGTAGATCTGAACAACAAACCAGACTGGTTCTTCGACATCAACTTCTATGGGGAGGTGCCAGTCATCATACATCATGGCAAAAATGTGTATGAATCACTGATTTGCACTGGTATGTGGTCTTGTGCGTGTGTGTGTGGTGTGTGTGTGTGTGTGTGTGTGTGTGTGTGTGTGTGCGTGTGTGGGCATGCATGCTGTTACATTGATGTGGTTTAGTTTAAGAAGTATCTTTATTAAGGCTCGAAATACAGCTCATTTCGCTCATGGGTTGATACTTCTGTACTCAGAAGGTATCATCATATCATGATTACCTTGATCCATATTTCAGTGAATATTTCATGAATCTATGCAAAGTTGTGTTGCATGTACAGGCAGGGCTGGGGTGGGTTGAAGGTAGAGAAGGGGGGCACATGCATGTGTGAAAAGGTGGGGAAAAAAAAAGGCCAGCAATCAAAAACTGCTTCTTTTATATTCGTTCAGATTTATGATAGGGTAGGAAGAAATTCGAGGGAGATCTTCAGAGAAGAAACGCCCTTCAGACATGTGTTTCAGCCCTGAACTCCTTACACATAGAGGGGCGGAGATGCTTCCAGGTCATGACTCCTAGCATTCTTTCATGCTGCCTCTGCCTATGCCTTTAGGGTTCTGGACCCTGTTTTGCCAGAAATCAAGAGCCGTTTTTCATGAGGTCATAAGCTGAGGAGTCTACAACTCCTGCTTGTTGCAACCTCTGTGGCAAGACAAGGACATCAGCTTGGAAGTCACGAGTCCTTCAATGTGCTGGCAAGATTAGGATTCTGCCTGGTCTTGTAGATGTGACCTTTCTCAGGACACAGTGAGTTCCGTAAAAATCATATGTTTTGATGATCCTGAGTGGAATAGAATATCTGTTCCACACACCCTGATGATCTCTGGGTGGTTTTCCCATTCTGGAAGGTCTGAAATCTGCACTGCCAGTCTTCCACTTTATCCAGTGAAAGCCGCTGCCATGCTCTTGATGTCACAGCTGTTCCAGACCATGATTTGTGGCCTCCTGCCGTATAGGAAGTTGTTGCTAGGGCATCTGATGTGTACGATCACCCTAACCGTTTAGAGATAGGGGTGGCTGTGGACGGGGAGGCAGAATGAACAACCAGGGGTTGTGCCATTGAAGTGGCACTCTCAATGAAACTGAAAAAAAAAAAAGGAAAAGAACAAAATGAGGTTCAGTGTAGAAAAATATCTTTACAGTCATAAAAAAAAGAAAAAGGAAAAAAGATGAGGTTCAGAGGAAAAATGTCTGTTAACAATCATAAACTAAATGAAGCCAATGTAACCAGACAGGACAGCCACATTTATCTCTCACTACATGAAAACCATAGACTGAAAAATTGAGTGCCAAGGAAAAAGTGTCCAAAGCCGTTTGAAAAGCTACGTGTACAAACATCCCTGCAGAAAATCTCTTTAGATTATGCTTTTATTCTCTTCTTTTACAGTCAGTATGTTTTGAAATAAGTATAATCTGATTTTGTTATCAGCTACAGCATGTTGCCTCACTCTCATATACCAGTAATGATGAATTGTATATGCTGTCATTCTCATATTAGTCTACATTCTGTGATAATTTTGTGTGTCATTGACCTAGATGTGCGTTGTGTATGTTGTTTAGATGCGATGTATGTATCCTATAACTGAAATGCCAAAAGACATTAAAAAAAAAAGAGATAATAATGATAATGGCTTAAGAAGGATGTTGTCCCCACCCAAACTCCAGAGACATTGCTTGGGTGTGTGGGTTGAAGGTTGGGGTGCTCTTCAAGTATCATGTGTTGTTTGCAAGTTCTGTGTGGGTTCATACATAGATTACTTGTCATTTGTGGCGTGTATACATGCTTAACTGAGTGTATCATCTTCATGTGGGCAGAATACCTGGAAGAAGCTTTCCCAGAGCCTAAGCTGTATTCCACTGATGTCTATCAACGCGCACTGGAACGCATATACTTCAACCACTGGACCAAGAAAGTGAGAAAGGTTTTTTGTTGTTGTTGCTGTTTCTGTGTCGTCTTCCATGCCCCATCATTGGCATGGCTCTCACACCGCTCATTATGGTGTCCTCATACACAGCCACGCCCATGTTGGCTCTCAGAGCTCCCTGTTTGTTTAGTGTTAGAGGGTTGATTCACTCACTTTTTCAGTTGGCAGGGGATGTCTTCACCCTAATTTGGAAATCTTAAAATGCTAAAAAACACATCATCTACTGTTGCTTTGGTCAGTGTGCAAATTAAGATTCTGTGTTTTTTTTCCTACAGATTCTCAGTCCTTGCAATGCATTTCCTCCTTCATATTTTCCCAAAGCTTCATAAATCCATCTCTGAAAGGGCATTGATAGTTTACTGTCTTTGAAAGGAACATAAGCGGACAAAACATGCAAAGCCAGAGATGACTATTACGAGGAAATGGGCAAAATTTTTTGTTAACTTTCTCTACAAACAAAACTGGTTTGGTGCTGCGTTTGAATGCCTAGCAAGCATGACATCTACTGTGCCTTTTTCAGCACAGTGTTCTGTCACCATAGCTTTGATGGGGCTGTCTGGAGCGATGGCTTATATTGCTCGGTATCAGCTACCTTCCGACTATGACGACATGCTGAGTTTATGCCTCACCACTATGTTGTCATGTCCCAAGTTTATGCCCTCAAATATGTTCTCTTGTGGAGAGTTTATGCTCAGAAACATATTATGTGGTTAGTTTATGCCCTAAACCATATTCTTCTTCACTGAGTTTACGTCCTTTTAAACATGCTGTTATGTGGCGAGTTTATGCTCTCAAACATGTGATGGTTATTTTGAGGGACTTGTAACAAAATTTCGCAATATTAACCTGTCCCACAGAGGCAAAAGTTTAGTCCTAAAATGTGCTGTTATTTTTTTCTGCAATGCCTTCAGTGTCTTCTTCAGTTCTCAACATTTCTCCTGTTTCAGGGGGAACGATGGGAGGGGGAGGTCCTTGCCCCCCCCGCCCCAACAGCCCCCTTCCCAGCTCCCCAACAGGAGTGCTCTCCCTGTACCCTACTGGACTGGCCTGCCCCTGAACCCCTGCCTTTGAGTTTTCTTCAAAGTTACAAAGTGTCACCCACAGTATTTTGAAACCACCACTCTGTTTGGATTCTTGTTGTATTTGAAAAGTCTTCATAAGTATGAAATAGCGTTGTTGGTTGGTTGGTTGTTTTTTTTCCTGGTCCAGTGTTCTCCCTTTAAATATTGCTTCCATGTTCGATGTGTCAATCTTGGATTGGCACACAGTTGAAGTCGAGTCACTTTATAGCCCAGCATTCCATGGAAACCGTATCAGGGCTGACCTCAGTTTTCATTTCAAATGAGAGTGTTCCACATACTGGCATCAGCTATCATGTGCTGAAAACTGAGGAGGGAACAGGATGAGGGTGAAGGCAGGCAAAAGTCGTAAATGCACTCAAAATACCCCCCCCCCCCCCTCTCCTCCCCTTCCCCCCCCCTCCCACCACCTCTCCCCCCTCCCCCCCCCCCACACATACACACAGAAAAAGAAAAGAAAAAAAAAAGAGAATTCATGAGCTTGTACTGAATTTCTGTCAAAGAATCTCTAGACATTAACACTACTAACGCATCACCTAACAATCCTACTGTTTTGTTGGGTGTTCCGTACATAACGGTCAGCAAACAAATCTTAAGTTGGAGGCCTCACCTTGTCAGGGCAAGCTGGTACCACCTGATGACTGTTGCTAATTTTGTCGCCTGCCATCAGCGGGAACGAAAGGATTTGTCATGATACATCCATCCCGGGAGACTGCTTAATCAGCAGAGTCGCGCTCAGTCTCTGGTTCTTCATCCCAACCTCGCACACGTTCTGTGACCCAAGTTGCGTTAACAACCTGTCATCTCACCACTCGCTCGCTTTTTTTTGTTTTTGTTTGTATGAAACGGGGTTATGGATGATGAGTTTAATCCTTACCTCACATCTCTCCTTCCTTCTTTATTCCTGACTGTTTGAACCAAACTGCAATTTTTGTTGAGAGGTGTGACAGGCCTTCCCACCCCGCCCCACCAACATGCGACTGCTGCAAATTTGGTTGAGGAACATGAAACCCTTCAGTTCATAAAGTACAGATGTGTTGAACGGTTCTCCTATATTTGACACTGATTTTCGTCGCTGTTTCTCAGATTCTGCATCTCTCTCTCTCTCTCTCTCTCTCTCTCTCTCTCTCTCTCTTCACCTTTCTGCCTGCATCTCTCTCCCTTTCTCTCTTTTTATTCCCCCTTGCACTCTTTCTCTACTCTCTCTCTCTCTCTCTGCTCTTTTCTACTCGCATCTTTCTCTCCCTTTCTCTGTCTCTCTCTCTAGTGATCCTCTCTCTCTCTTTCCTCTCTCTCTCCTCTCTCTCTCTCTCTCTCTCTTTCTCAGCTCTTCTCTCTCTCTCTCTCTCTCTCTCCTATTACTTCTTATTTCTTCTCTCTCTCTCTCTTTCTCCCTCTATCTTTTTTCTCTCTTTCTCTCATTCTCTCTGCTGTTGGTCCCTGCAGGGTATCCCAACCTTCTACAGCCTCTTGAAGGCTGGCTGTAACGACACGGAACTGGCCGAGAAGCTGAACCAGAACCTGGCCAAGATGGAGGAGTTTCTGACCACCTTGGAGAAACCCTACTACAGTGGTGACAAGCTGGGCTTCTCCGACTACATGATCTGGCCCTGGTTTGAACGGATGCACATGCTGGAAAAAATCACAGGTTGGTGGGTCGAGTCTTCTCCTGCTGTTCACAGCTGTGCCATGGATGCGGCATCAGGGATGCAAACAGTTGAAGGCAGGACAGTGTATAAATGGAAAGGATGAGACAGGGTTAGCGTTTACTGATGATAACTGATATTTTACTGATTCAGATGATGATAAACCAACAAAAGTATTGGCTGATGGTTCTGCATATTGATTTGATTTGGGGTTGAGCAGAAGTTGGCTATGGAAAAGTGGGCCATTGTGTTGGTAGCACTTGACTTTGACTGATTGCTGTGACCAGGCAACTGGTTTTATTGGACTTGTTCACCACTGCCAAGTTTACTTTACCAGTTTTGAAAGTTCACACTAACCGCACGATCACTTAGACTGAAATCCAAAATGAAGTCTTCTCCTCCACCTACAGTACAACTGTAAATCAATGTTTATCACCAACAACGTTTTTTTAATCAGATCAAGTGATAAAATATTAATTTCCTTTTAAAAAGAAAAAAAAATTTTTTAACTTAAATATCTCAGAACAAGGTCTTCTTGGGGTCTATTTGGATTATAAAAAGAAAAGTTTAGATAAAGAAGATGAAAGTAAGAAATACGTGTACATACACGTTTGATTCATTATTAAAGATTAAAGGAGTTGTCATTTTCCTCCTTCTTTTCTCTTTTTGTTTTTATGAGTGGGTGGGGGGGGGGGAGCCTGTATGGCATTGATGTTGCTACTGCAATGGGCATTTCTGGTGTTTTTAGCTCTTTCTTCTTATTGCATGATTCGATTTTGAAACAGCCCTTTCTTTCATTGTATATTATTGTTTTTGATGTGGCAGTTTTTGATATGCTTCTCCTCTCTCTGCTCTCTCTCTCTCTGCCCCCCCCCCCCCCTGCTTCTTGTCTGTCTCACCCGATGTGCAAAGACTGAATGTTTTTTCACTCAGATGGTTCTCACGCGCACTGTCGTGTGACTAGTCTTCACAACCAAATGTGTGAAAATATGTGCTATCCACTTCGGTTTAGGAACCGTGATTGCTCTCTCTGTTGCTGTATCTGTCGCTCTCTGTCTCCATCTCTATCTATCTGTCTGACTGTCTGTCTGTCTGTCTGTCTCTCTTTCTCTTTGTGTCAGAGACTCTGTCTCTTTATTCCGAGTCTCCACTCTCCCTCTCTCTCTCTCGCTCTCTCTGTTGTTCACCCTCCCTCCCTCCCTCCCACACTCTCTTCCTCTTGTTACATAATGCATTATTATTCTAAATTGCTATGTATTCATTGTTGTTTCTGAGTTGATGTGCAGTTCTGTGCAATATTTTCTTTCATATATTTAGATACCTTTCCCTTGTTTGAGGACTGGATGAAGAAAAGCCGCTGTGCTTATTCCTTTCGCTCAGTAAACAACTTTTCGTTCGTTCATTCGTTCGTTCAAAGGCTTGAGTTACACACGAGCAGATCTATAAAGTTTCAGCTGTTTTAGCCTTTTGAAAATGATCATTCATCTGTTTTGAAACACATTCCATGAAAAACAGGTGAAAAAGAAAAAGTTTGCTTTATTTTTAAGTATATACTGTTGCAGTTGAAATTATAAAGTACCAGGAAATGTAGGTGTAGAGCTCTTAAAGTGAAAAAAAATCTGCAGCCACATACAGACACATACACTCTCTCTCTCAAATTCTTTCTCACACACACACACACACACACACACACACACACACACACACACCACACTCTCTCTCTCTCTCTCTCTCTCTCAACACACACACACACACACTTACAAATATCGGACTACCAGTTGCATCATCAACACTCTAACCACAACTGACGCCAGCTAGTTTTCTTTCCAGGTTACAAAATGCCAACAGAGAAGTTCTCCAAGTTGTCGGCATGGATGGAGCGCATGTGGAAGGACCCGGTGGTGCAGGAGTGCAAGATTGACGCTCAGCTGTTCATCGACCACTACTCCAAGTACCGCACAGGCAAGCCCGACTTCACCATCGGTGCCAACAAAGGAGCAGAGCCTGTGAAGGAACTCCTGGAAAACCTGGATGGGCTGAGAGATCCCAGCACTCGTGATCGTCAGGCTAAGAAATAGAGAGAATGAGGTTGAAAATAGTGCTGCTAATGCACACGCACATACACACACACACACACATTCTCACACACACACTTAAACACACACACGCACACACACACACACTCACACATGCACATACACACACACACACACACACACACACACACACCCACACACCACACACTCGCACACACTCACACACACATACACGCACTCACACACACATATACACATACACTCAAGTGCCCTTGCACATGTGCATACACATGAAACTAGTCAGGAACATACAAAAGAACCAAATTTTAAATTTTCAAGCTTTCGTTTTTGTCCTGGTTTCACTGTGTAGGCACAGCAAGGCATCACTCACAGATAGGCCGCTTAGTCAGGTAAGATATGTGGGTTGAAAGAAAAAGAAAAGAAAGGAATAAACCTTGATACTGTGTTGGAGGAAAACTATTCCAATGCCTGTTTCGGTGTCAAAGAAAATATCAGCGCGGCATACAGATGTCCTGTCCAGCTTTTCCATTACCCAGTGCACTGGGTGGTTTGGGGTTCAGGACTGACCTATGTCTTTCAAACGAATCAACCTGTTATCTTAAGGGATTTGTTTTATATTATTTACTGTAAATTATAGTTCTGTGCGATGGCTTTAAGCAGGGTAATCACAAGCTTTCTTTGTACATGCTCTGACAATGAAGTTGGTCATAGTTCGAAAGAGAAATCTCACCGGGCTGTATCTCTTCCTGTTCCACAGGTTGTCCACAGCTCCCATCTCTTTTTGCTTCCTAGTTTGTTTTTCATTCTGTTCATTTTCATTTGTGTTTTGTTGTTGCTTTGTGCCATGATTTTGAAAGCAGCTGCCATAACAATGATCATTAGAAGATACTGTACAAAGATTTTGTTTGTGGTTGTTTCATTTTTAACCAAATCTCCAAATCCAAAGCATTTAGGGCATAACCAACCATGGTTCATGTGCATTGTTTACCAGCATGTGCCATAATTGTCGGTTCTGAAAATGGATGTGATCATGATTACAGTAAGTTTATGCGTAAATCAAATATTCTCAACAGTTTGCTGTTAGTGAAATTGATGAAAACATTAACCTCTTTAAATGTTATCTGTTGGGATGATTGTCATAGTCATGACAGTACCAGTGCAATTCAGCACAGTTGAATTAGCACTTTATCCATCTATTTGGACATTCATGAGTCCGTTCACAGGCTCATAAGTGCAACAGAAGCTGAGAAAAACAGCATGAGCTTAGAACACATCATAGATTAAATAAAGTAAAAAAACAAAACAAAAAAAATCACACACCGTTCATGTACCCAGGCAAGTAACTAACTGCACAATAAAAAGTACAACCCAAGAGTTGACACATACACAGAAACCCAGAGTCTGTTGAAGAAATGCAGAAGTTACTATCAAAAGGATGAAAAGATTGAGTTTTGGTAAAAGTCCTCGGCTGGACTTTCACATCTTCGAAAGAATGTTCTCTTTTTTGTGTGTGCATTGACATTTAATAATAATAATAATAATGAATACTTATATAGCGCCTATTCTCGGCTAGAGACCAAGCTCTAAGCGCTTTACAATCAACACTCGTTTACACAACGGGCTGCCTACCTGGGTAGTGCCGACTGAAGAGCTGCCAGCTGGCGCTTCATTCAATCATTTCCCGTGTCATCCAGTCAGTATTGTTCAATATCGATCACTCATTTTCCTTACTTCCTTCATTCTTTCCATTTCTTACGCAGGGTGCATGCTGTGTGTAACGTGTCATCCATACTAACGGCCAAACTGGCCTACTCTTCTGAAAGTTGGTGATGGGATTTTACGTGTGTGCAAGATGTTATGCGTGCGTTCACACACGGAACCTCGGTTTATAGTCTCATTCGAAGGACTGTATGGGAAATGGAGTTAGAACCATTGTTAACTCCGAGGGAAAAATCCCCCTGTACCGAAACGCCCCCGGCGGAGGTTCGAACCCGCAACCCCAGGATCACCAAGATTACGAGTCCGGCACTCTACCAACTGAGCTATTCCGGCTCCCATTTATTTACTTTTGACATTTATTCACTTTTTCTCATGCTTGCATCTCAAAAAGAATTTTTCAATTTTTTCATGATGAGAAAGTGACAACGCCATTTTTTTCTGCAAGCTCGTATGATCTGGCTGTGGGTCTGGCAATGACATTTTTTTTTTTTTTTTTTTTTAACAAAGCCAAAGACACTCCTCCAGATGCAGTCCAGCTGTGGCTCATGGTAGATTATGCAACACATTTTTTTTTTAAGAACACTCCAGGTAGCACCCATGTACCTTTCAGTGCAACCAAAGCCATTCAGCAAATTTTCTGAAGGGCAACTTTTCTGAAGGCTGTTTTCATTGAGGCATGTGGAAATGCATGTTGCATTTGTGACCCGCAGAGGTAGCATTGATGAAGTCAGGATTTGTTGCCATTTTCTCATGTTCACATCTGCAAGTTTTTGCTAGTCCCAGCTTCATTCCAGATTGGACATGAAAGGGTGGAATTCTTGCCTATTAGAATGGAATTCTGGCCTGTAGATTTTTGTGTGCGTGTGTGTGGATAACAAATCAATGCCGCACCAAAGGCCAGTCATTGAACAGTTCTTCGACCTCAGGAAAGATGGAGAAATACGTGCTGGAGGAAAAACAGTTACAGGTAAATAACTCTTCTGTCGTGAAAATACACCGAACTGTCACCGAGGAAAAGCAAAAATTGCAGTAATTCTAGTGTAGTGATTCTGTGGAGATCTAGTGGATGTATGCCTTCTTTGGAAAAACGAGACAACTTGCCTTTAAAATGGTGCAGCCTGTCACAAACCTGAGCATCAAGTGATGTATCATCGCCTTTTCAGTTAAGTCATAACCAGGGCCATTTGTTGATACAGTATTTATTAACCTCTGTCGTCTTTGTGTCTTGTTGATGTGCTGTTTCAGAGCATGCCATTATTTGCCTTCAACTGCGCATACAAAATGGTGACTGCCGCTCTCATGAAGAAGTTAACATGAAATTCCATGATGTCGTTGTCTCTTCTGCTAGCATTCCCCAACCACAACCAGCTCTCTGCAAATTCGTCTGCAAATTTTTTGTCTTCTTTCATGACTTTTTTGTTGGTTTATTCATTTGTGTGTGTGTGTGTGTGTGTGTGTGTGGTGTGTATTTTCATCTTTATAAAAGTTGGAAACGGTGAATTGGTAAAGAAGTGGGAGCCCTAAATTATTGTAGAACAGGTGTGCTTGGTAATGTCAGTATAGTGAGCCCTTCGCTGACAACAGTTGAGGTCCATTGAATTCCCAGTTGTGAATCGGACAAAACTAGTCGTCACCTGGCTGAACTTTGTCAGCAGCCCCTGCATTTGATCAGTGGGTGGATGTGTAATGGATCCAATTCTGAATTGAACGTGCTGCTTAAAAAAAAAGAAAGAAGGTAATAGGAGGCTTGACAGCTACTTGAGATGATTCACTGCAGGGGGGGGGGGGGGGGGGGGGAGGAGGCCGGAAAATGGCAGCAGGAAGGGGGCATGTTCCCACACAACGAAAAACAGGAAAACCGAGTTGAATACTTGCTCTTGGATATGACATTGAATCATCCAGGGCAGTGTGGAGTAGAAGGCATGGCCAGCTCTCTCCCTCTCCCACTTTGATTTTGGAGGATACTGATAGTATGCCATATTCCACACCAAGTAAGAGTGAAGTAGTGGATAAGAATGGGTTAGGATAGAAATAAATCTGTGGCAGCATTGCTGAGCAGTAGATCAAGAATGGGTTAAGATAGAATGACATGTGTTGGGCAGTGTCGCTGAGAAATTGTTCAAGTATGGGCTAAGACAGAAAATGTGTCTGTGACTGTTTTTCAGCATGTAACTATCAGTTCCACTGAAGTGGAATTTGGAAGGCAAATGAGTAGGATATCATGAGAACTTTTATGTAATTATTTTTAAAAATGTAATGCATAGATCTGTCTGATTCCTTTTTTTTAAAGCAAAAACACAAAGAAAAAAATAGTTGCATGAGACCTGTCCAAAAGAAAAGTTGAAAAAAATAAACATGAAAGCAAGTCTGATTGCATGATTTTAGCATTAGCATTGAAAATGCATTATTTCCCATAATTGCATGTCAGTTCAACTTTTAGGGACAAGTTGTTTGGAAATGTAGATGCCATGTATTAACTTTGTACAAGCCTTGACGTTTGTGCAGGAGCATTAGGCTCTGTTCCCCAACCTGCTGCCCAGCACTGGGTGGTAATGTCCGAGTCCACAGCAATGCATAAAACCAGATTTTAGGTGTCAGAGTTGAATCTATCTGTTTCAGAATGTCAATTTTCAAACTAGATCAGAAATCTAGTCAGAAATGAAAAAAAAAAAAATTGCAAATGCTAAACATAGTTGTGCAACCATGATCATTTCACGAACACAGAGAAAGACTAGCTTCGCTTGTTTACATGGAGAAAGAGTTTAAAGTACCAACAGAGGTTTGGTTGGCTGTGTGGGTGGCCTAGTTGATCCAAGGGTTCCAGGTTCAGTCCCCGGGTGTGACAGCCAGGTGAAGGGTATTTTCTCGTGCAGGTCCACGGACACCTGTGCAGATTCCAGGTGTTGTGGACCAGACTTTAACCTTTTCGCGCCGCGTCGTGTGATAGTGACGGCAGCTCAGTCAACCCATACACGACGAGCCGTCCCCTGGTGACGGCAGCACTGCTGTACTGCCCGGACATGCTGTGCCTCCGTGACGGCACAACTATAAAAAAATTCCCATGTTCTCTCGTCTGTCGTCTAGGGGATGCAGCTGCCATTAATATTTAGAACAGGGTTCTAGCCACTGGAAGGGTAACTTTACATGCACTAGCGATGACCTTTGTGACCCCAGAGTAGTCCGAACAGAGACCTGTCTGGCACTGGGAAGGCACATGTGGAATTTCCTGCTTCACCAATATATCGGGCAGAAGGAGAATGACATGTGGTTTTAGAACTGGTTCAGCAAAGTAGTTCAGAAAATGAGGGGGGTAAAGGTGTACAAGTTTATCGAAAACAATCTGAGCTTGGTTTATTTGCTCTGTGTATTTGATAGTTTTATACGTCTTATTATCTGAAGCCAAAACAGTGAAAAGTGTGTACTGTGTGCAATGATTTAATTTCCTTTAAAAAAAAAATTCACTTGGATTACACATATTAAATACCTAAGGCTTTCTCTGCATCTGTTCAAAGTAAGAGCGAAGTTTTATGCCCCTTTTTTTCCTCATTTGCTGTTGTCATACTAACCAAACAAACGTAAACAAGATTGTGTTCTCCTACGTTTTACTTACGTTCTTTCTGTAACAGTAGTGTTGCTATTTTACCCAAAATGTATTTAATTCCATGCTCATTACCAAGTTCGCGCTTTACCCTTTCCGTTGATATGTAACAATTGCTTGTTAGGTTTATATTACGAGACGTAAAATGAAATAAAAAAGTGCGAAAATTGCACTTCTGCAACGGTTGTAAGCACGTGCGAGCAGGGAAGCGACGTTGCTCTGCCACGCCCGTCTGGAAAGTATTAAACTGATGTCCTGTGTCTGAACACAGGCAGTACTTTTTTTTTAGTCATTGCATTGCAAGTCACCATCATGTACCAATGGAATGGATGATCAAAAAAAATTTAAAAAAATCTGTGCACATTGGTATTGTGATTAGACGTCTTCCTTGAAGGCACAGTGTGTCTGCCTTAATGGTTGGATTAAAAAAACGGTTGGAATGATGGATCTTGGGAGTTCTAGCTGAGGAATGAAAAAGAACCAACAGAATTTATTGTTCTCAGTCAAGTTCTCTTGAATTGTTTCCTTAACCTTTACCAGCCGAGCCATCCAGTAGTGGACGACAGGATTTCTCTCCTTTGAGCCGAGTCATCCAAGTCTGGATGACGGACAGACAGCAGTACATTCTGCCTTGTCGTCCACAATCAGACGACGGGAACATAAAAAATTCCTACACTTTCCATGAAATGATCCAAGGGAAATAAGCTCTGTAAATAGTCTTGGGGATGTTGGAACGAGTTGTAGACCATACTTTCAGTGGCCTTTTGTGAACTTGGCTGACCCCAGGAGCTTTGAAACAAAGAAACTGGCGGCACCGGCACGCGGCACGTATTTCCTGTGCCAGAAAAAATGTCGGTCAGGCGAAGGGGTGGTAGCGATTTCTCGCTCAATGAAGCGCTTGAAATCATATTACAAAGTGGATCTGGTGATGAGGGGAGTGATAGAGAGATAGAAAACTTCGAAAGAGAATAGGAAAGTGAATTGTTTGAAGATGCAGCCATCCCTTCATCTTCTGATTTGGTGTTGTAAAAGAACGGAATAGAATGCAAACAAAGCATTTTTTCTGCTTGGCAGACATGTTTTTCAACGCACAGTCGTGTGTACACGTTGAAAGTAAATGATTTGAAATTACTGTGTTCGATTAGTTGAGTGTTTGTTCTTTCCTGTGACACCTAACACAAGACCGTCAGTTGTTGTCTAGCTACCGTAAAAATAAATTAAAAAGTGGCCAAATATGTGTGTCGGCAGGGAATGAGCGCTGTGCGCAAGCGTGCGGCAGCAGGGAATCATGCCGTCTGTGCCGCCCTCGGCTGGATAGTATTAAAATCATGCCGTTGCTTGACAATTCAGATGTATTTGTTACATCTATTATTGATGCCATTTGTTGTTCAAAGATATTTGGCCCAATTTCTTCCCCCGTTCTTCCCCCTTCGCTAGTTTACACACTGTTGCCTATAATTTTACACTTGTATGGTATTATGAATTTAATCAGACATTCTGATTCTCAAGCTGATACTAAAGAGGAATTTTCCTCCTTAACACACACACACACACACACACACATTTTTATTAATAGTAATTGTGTCTGTAACATTGCTGCCATACATATCAAACTAGTAAGCTAGTCTGTGTTGAATTGCATACACGTGCAACATACATGCCTAGACACATTTTATACTAAATGTGTGTTTTGAGAGATATTTTTACCCAATGGCTGTTGTTCAGGAGTATGCTAGTCGATGCATGTTCGGTATGCGAGGAGGCAGACATAAGACCTCTGGAGATGATACTGGAAGAACGGTACATCATAAATCCATGCATCTACTGTTCTTAATTGTCATTTTTGACACGACTGCGATTGTTCTGTTTTAGGCATGTGGAACTGCTTACTCCTTTATTTGTGATGAAATATATGGTTTTGTGGACTTTTGTATATGTGTTTGATTAAATATGCGTACATTTTGTGAAGAATAAAGTATGAATATAATTCATGCAGGTTGAAGTGTCTTAAATTGCCTGTGCAGCTTGTAGACCACTTATCTTCTGTCTGTCTCTGTCTCTCTCTTTCATCTCTCTCGCTCTTCTTGCCTGCTCTCTCTCTCTCTCTCTCTCTCTCTCTCTCTCTCTCTCACACACATACACACACACACTGACTCACAATCAAAGACAACAAAATCAAGATTATTTTCACTTTGATCTACCATTCATCAAAAAGCGAAACGAGCGCACCGACAGACAATTTCTCAGAAAGAATTTCCAAGAAATACAAAGAAAGCTCATCTTTCCTACCCCCTCCTTGACGTGTGTACATATATACACACCAGCACTAAATACTACATGTATATCAAAGTACTGACTTGTCAGCTCACCTGTTGGAAAGTCTCACGTGGGCGTGCAGAAGCTGACAAACAAAAGTGTCCAGTGGAGAACATGAGATACTATCACCCACTAGACATATTACTTCACTGACATTTCGAAAGATGTACTCATTGTGGGAGAGACAGAACTTTGAACAGGCAAGCAAAACATTGATTTCTTCCGTATCAAAAGGCATAGATTTTGACCATATTCATGCATAATCGACAGGTTATCACAGTCGGATATGATTAAGAGGGTGATGAGTCAAATAGTAATCTGCATATCACATTGCATTTGCATTTAAAAAAAATGTCAATACATATGAAAAGTGTATAGATTAGGATCTGAACTTTCATCAGCATACTATTTCTCTGTCACCTGAGATTAACCAAAACAAAGCAACGAAAGGGGTTTAATTGTGCATCAGGATTTTTTTTTTAACCTTTATAAATCAATGTAAGATTAACAATGAAGCAGATAAGCATAAAATATAAAAAATATATGAAAAAATATATCAAAAGAGAAACAACGGCCATAATGAATATTGCTTCTTTAGTAACTGGAAAGGGAGAGCAATAGACACTCCCAAGGATCGTCCCTCTTCCACCTCTTGAAAGGTAAAAAGAAATGATTTTCTTTATTATTAACAATTTAATCAATAGTAAGCATGCAGGGTTCACTCTTGGAAAAGAAACAAATTCAGCTGGTCCATAATTTATCCAAGTATTTCCAGAAAAAGCGACTTCCTTTCACGTCTTTGACAAGTATTCATACATTTTAATTTTACCTTTTTTTTTTTCAAAGTTTGGTAAACATTGGACCACAACACACACACACACACACACGAACACACACATATACACACACCTCCCCCTTTCCCTCCGTCCTTTCCTCCTCCTCCTCCTCCCCCCCCCCCCCCCCAACTAACTTCCTCTCTCCCTCCCCACAAAATATACAGTGCAATAGTTTAAGAAAAAACATGAACGCTTTTTTTTTATAATGCTGTATTCAAATCGCTGTAGATGCCAATAAGAAATAATACTTGGAGATACAAGATGTGCGTCATTAAAAATGGGACCGTTTTGGTAGATCAAAGAATAGTGAGGGAAGGTGTGGGGTTGTGGGTGGGGCGACATTTGAAGACTGACACACTTTCAATAAGGAGAGGAAACAGAAAACATGAATACTAACCAGAATATTTGAACATGACCACTCTTTTCATTTGGAAAAGAAAAGAAAAACATTTAATAATAATAAGATAATGATAATAATGTATGGATTTAAATGGCGCAATTCTTGGGATCAACCATTGCGCTCAACACACACTTCGAACACTCGCACTGACATTTTGTTCCCATAACACACACACACAAAGCATAACAACACCTCCAACACATTTGAACACCAACAACAACAGCTGAAGACACTAGTCTTCAAATGTTTTTGTTAATGTGCAAGCATTTCTTTGAATGAAAAAAAAAACCTGAATGGAAAAAGACAAACGAATATGCATGAACAGTTGAGAAGAACATTTAAATTAAAGAGTTGTACCCATAGTAAGAAAGGAAACATTTGAACACTTAAAAGAAACATTTTGAGACTGCCACACATTTAGACTGGCAAGAACGTCAGAAGATTGACACACTGACCAAGAACATTTAAGGACAAAGAAAGACAAATTGGTGACTGACGCATTTTATTGATTAAGAGGAAAAACAAGGATAACCTCTCTCTCCCCTCTTTTATTACTTATGCCCACCCTCACCCATGGTAAACTGATCCACCTCTCCCTCCTTCATAACTGCCACAAAGGGGTTATGTCTTCATCCGCATCTGTCAGTTTGTCCATCTGTCTGTCAGCAAGACTATGCAAAAATGGTTGATCTGATCTGAGAATGGAACTTGATGGAAGAAGCCCAGGATCATACCGTTAGTTTCGGTGTGATCAGGATAAAAGGGCGGAGCTGGGAATTTTGTTTCCGGGGACTATGAGATGGAATCTGAGTTAGGGCTGAATTGAAAAAAAGGAGAATTATTTCACTGTGACGGAGGTCTGTGGCTGGTGTGTGTGTGTGTGTGGCATGTGCGCACATGTGTGTGTGTGTGTGTGTGTGTGTGTGTTTGTATCACTGCCACCAAGGAGGGCATTTTTTCAGCAACGCCTGTTGGTTGAGTAGTGATGACTGTTATATTTCTGACACACACACAAACCAGTGTGTCTGTCAGAAAAATAACAGCTATCACTACTGAACCAATTTGAATGAAACTTAACGGTGGGCAGACGTATGGCGCCCAAGAATGAACCCATCAGACTCTGGCACAAACACAATTAGCAGGTTTGTTCCTGGGATGCACTCCAGTTCAGTTAAAATCCATTCTAGTTCCAACATAATCTTGCTGACCGACAGCGAAGAAACACAGCTGAAAACATCTACAGCAATGGTCAATATCTTCGGCGGATCTTGAACAAATTTTTGGGGGTATCTGCATGTGGTTAGAATTTGGAAGCTCCTGGTATGATTTTGACATAATGTTAAATGATTCATTGGTCAATGAAAAGAGTGACGATCTTGACCCCTGACTCGTAAATTCACATCCGTTTCTGCCAAACTCTGTGAGCTTCTGTTGAAGACAAAACTTTGGATGCTGGGGAGGGAGGGGGAAAGGGGGGGGGGGGGGATGAAAGGGACTACTAAATGAACATGAAATCTTGTACTTGCATTCATGAAATCGGACAGTCGTTACAGTTTTATTTCTTTCTTTTAAAATATGTGAAAGCACTCATAAAATTCACTGACAAAAGAGGTTTTCAGGTTAAAAGACTACATACATGAATACTTCATTTTTTTTTTTTTTGTAAAAAGGATAACAAAATGTATGTGGTTTACGACAGTATATCATGTATACTTTTGGCAGTAACAAATTTGTCGCATGCAAAAATGATGAGTTTCATACACCAGGGAACAATATGAGAGCCACAGCTATAGATTTCTGACAAATACAGAGATAATCAAGAAATGCAGAATTTACACACAGTAAAACTTCTCATTCAGAAACATAAAAATTAACACACAGTGAAACCTGTCAATTATGACCTCCAGAGATCCTGAACACTTTCATAGCCATCAGCGACACATGTCCATTTTCAGCACTTGTCGTCCACATGCTCACAGACCATCAAAGGTAATGACTGTCGACCAGAAGGGGTCGTAACTTTAGTTCACTCTCTGCTCTCTTTCATTAGAGATAGGAAGCAAGATACTTCATCATGTAATACTTGAAGTATCAACAAGCCAGTCTGAGTTGTGTACGGGTGGCTGCAAATTCCCCCCCCCCCCCCCCCCCCCCCCCCTATTTCTGAGTACGCCATTTTCTTTTTTTAGTGTTTCTCAGTCGATCACAATCTTAGGGTCAACAGAAGAGTGAGCAGTTAATGACCATAAAATGTGTTTCCGAAATTTATGGCGTTCTGGTCCAGGCATTTCTCGTTACTATGCAATATGATTTATGGCAGCTGATGCTTTGGTTAGTCAGATACAGTTGATTTTTTTTTTTTTTTTTTGCTGTCCCAACCTCTACGCCACCTCAGAGGCAGTGCACCCACGCCGCTCATTCCGACACCCCGTCCACAGCCACAGCCCGGTCAGCCCCGCCGCAACCCCGGCACCGGCAATCCACAGGGAGCGCTCAGTTGATTTAGTGAAGTAACTCCTGTAACACAGCTGTCTTAAGGCAACCTGGAGTTACAGGTTACAGCAGTATCACTGGCATAAAAAAAAAAGCAGGACCTTGGCTGGTTGGCAGGGAAAGGGTTAAGAAAGACTTCCTCAAAGGGAGGGAATCTTAGAGGGGAGGTAATCTAAATACAGTGGAACGAGCCCTCTTCCTCAAAATGACCCCTTTTTTTTTTTCCAAGGACTTCCTTCTTGTGATGACCCCTCTTTTCAATGACTCCCTCTTCAAAATTACCCCCCCCCCCCCCCCCACTCTTTCTTTTTTTCCCTTTTTTTAAACAAGTCTCCTCACACACAATCCCTCTTTTCAACAACTTCCTCCTCATAAAGACCCTTCAGTTCAATGACTCCCGCCTCACGACGACGCTCTTTCCAACAACCCTTTCTTCGCAACGACCTTTTCTTAATCCAAGTTCTTTACTCCCTTGACTCTCCCCTCTCATCGGCCTCTTAGCTCAGTTCTTTATTTTCTTTATCCATCCCCTACCCTTTCCCTCTGACCAGCCTCTTAACCTAAGTCTTCAAAGTTTATATACTTCACTCCCCCCCCCCCCCCTCCTCTCATTAATCTCTTAATCCAGTGTTTTTTTTAATGTACTTGGCTCCCCCTTCTCATTAATCTCTTAATCCAGGTTTTTTTTAATATATACTTCACTCCCCCTCTCATTAATCTCTTAATCCAGGTTTTTTTTAATATATACTTCACTCCCCCCTCTCATTAATCTCTTAATCCAGTTTTTTTTTTAAATATATACTTCACTCCCCCCTCTCATTAATCTCTTAATCCAGGTTTTTTTTTAAAATATATACTTCACTCCCCCCTCTCATTAATCTCTTAATCCAGGTTTTTTTTTAAATATATACTTCACTCCCCCCTCTCATTAATCTCTTAATCCAGGTTTTTTTTTAAAAATATATACTTCACTCCCCCCTCTCATTAATCTCTTAATCCAGGTTTTTTTTTAAATATATACTTCACTCCCCCCTCTCATTAATCTCTTAATCCAGGTTTTTTTAAAAAAATATATACTTCACTCCCCCCTCTCATTAATCTCTTAATCCAGGTTTTTTTTTTAAATATATACTTCACTCCCCCCTCTCATTAATCTCTTAATCCAGGTTTTTTTAAAAAATATATACTTCACTCCCCCCTCTCATTAATCTCTTAATCCAGGTTTTTTTTAAATATATACTTCACTCCCCCCTCTCATTAATCTCTTAATCCAGGTTTTTTTTTAAAATATATACTTCACTCCCCCCTCTCATTAATCTCTTAATCCAGGTTTTTTTTTTAAATATATACTTCACTCCCCCCTCTCATTAATCTCTTAATCCAGGTTTTTTTTTAAATATATACTTCACTCCCCCCCCTCATTAATCTCTTAATCCAGGTTTTTTTTTAATATATACTTCACTCCCCCCTCTCATTAATCTCTTAATCCAGGTTTTTTTTTAATATATACTTCACTCCCCCCTCTCATGAATCTCTTAATCCAGGCGTTTTTTTTTTTTTTAATAATTATACTTGGCTCCCCCCCCTCATCAATCTCTTAACTCAATTCTTTTTTTATTCTACTCTCCCCTTTCATCATTCACTGAGCCGCAATAGCTCAGTTGGTAGAGCGCCTGACTCGTAATCTTGGTGATCCTGGGGTTGCGGGTTCGAATCTCCGCCGGGCCGTTTCGGTACAGGGGGATTTTTCCCTCGGAGTTAACATTAGTTCTGACTCCATTTCCCATACAGTCCTTCGAATGAGACTATAAACCGAGGTTCCGTGTGTGAATGCACGTATCATATCTTGCACACACGTAAAATCCCATCACCAACTTTCGGAAGAGTAGGCCAGTTTGGCCCATTGGTATGGATGACACGTTACACACAGCATGCACCCTGCGTAAGAAATGGAAAGAATGAAGGAAGTAAAGAAACTGAGTGAACAATATTGAACGATATTGACTGGATGACACGGGAAACAACTGAATGAAGCGCCAGTTGGCAGCTCTTCAGTTGGCACTACCCAGGTAGGCAGCCAGTTGTGTAAGCGAGTGTTGATTGTAAAGCGCTTAGAGCTTGGTCTCTAGCCGAGAATAGGCGCTATATAAGTATTCATTATTATTATTATTATTAATTTATTAGTTACCTAACTTTCCCCCCTCTCATTTTCAACTGACAACCACTTCACCAGTTCTTCTTGTCCTGCGGCCTGTGTCATTTTGCGAAAGTGAGCAGAGCTCATATCAAATGGATCATAGCATTTCACGTTTGTAAAGGACGGTCTGAGCGAGCAGAAAAAAACAAACAAAAAAAAAAAACGTACAGCTGACTATGAAAAACAAACATATCTGTTGAAGATAGGGAACTCCATGAAAGCCCTGAAGGTTTGTGTGCCCCCGAAACTGGTAAACTCTGTACGCAAATCGAAACAACAACAAGAGCGTGAGAGTGATTCAGTGATGTCAGAAAAAGGGCTCTCCTTGATCCTGGAAAGGTCCCTACACTCTCACTGGACTCTCACTCTCACGTGACTTCAGAACATGGAACGGCCAGCCGGAGAAGCCACTGAAGAGGAACATTATGAAAGTTCTCTAAGGAGGAAGGGCGTGAGGGGAGATAAGTCAGTCAGTCAGTTAGTGCCAAAAGAGCTGATCATGGAGTGCAAAGAATCTCTAGTCTGTGCTGCGATCACACACTTCCAGATAAATGTAACACGGATCAAACAGCTTTTATTACCAGGAATGTCTTAACTAACACGTTTCACTGTAATCCGCAAAGAACAACTCCACAAACGGTTATTCAAAAATAAACCAACTTCCAGTGTTCCACTTGAATACAGGAAGGTATATAAAAGCTTTGTGAGACAAGTAAAAATCAGCAGTCTAAACACTGATGTTTGAGCAAAAAGATGTGGGTGTCACATACTTCCGTCAGCAAAATCAGCCAAGAATTCATCGACCTTTCTCAGCCCTAGATGTGGGTGTCACATACTTCCATCAGCAAAATCAGCCAAGAATTCATCGACCTTTCTTAGCCCTAGATGTGGGTGTCACATACTTCCTCAGCAAAATCAGCCAACAATTCATCGACCTTTCTTAGCCCTAGATGTGGGTGTCACATACTTCCGTCAGCAAAATCAGCCAAGAATTCATCAACCTTTCTTAGCCCTAGATGTGGGTGTCACATACTTCCGTCAGCAAAATCAGCCAAGAATTCATCACCTTTCTTAGCCCTAGATGTGGGTGCACTTTCATCACAAAATACAAGAATTCATATTTTTGAGCTCAATGAAGGCTGCCATTTACAAAGGAATAAATCATATTTGTACCAACTAAATGTAACTCCATGCAAATGGTATGCTAAAATCATGCAAATAAAATAAACTGTATCTTATTAAAGGGAGAAACACCTTTCTAAAACGAGGGAACAAAATCATGGAAGATTTTGAGGATATAACTTTGCCTACCCTCTCTCTCTGGCTTCTCTCTCTCTCTCTCTCTCTCACACACACACACACACACACACACACACACACACACACACACACCCACAACCATCACCACCTATGCTCTCATAAACATAAACACCCTACTTTGAAACAAATATTTTTTTCAAATGTCAGGAATGTTCATAAACCTTGCTTATACTACATAACAAAGAAGCCATGCTGTCACCTTGAAACATGATATATATATTTTTTAGTCACATCTTTAAGTGCTTACACGTTCATGGTACCTTTTTTTTTTCAATAATATAATCTAAAAACAAAAAACAAAAAAAGCCAGAAAAGCACATATAAAAAGACACGAAACTAATAAAGCTGAAAGTCAATTCCTCTTAAATTCATCGCCACTTATTAAAAAAAAATTACATACCATTCAAATTGAAATACTGAATGGAAATAAATCTTCACAACCAGTGGAGCATTCATTGTTCGATGAGCTTTGACAAATACATCTTGCAAAGTGAACTGAAAACACACACACTGAAACCAATTTATTGTCAGATTAGCTCAAGGTTGTACTGACAAACACACACACACTCACACAGACACACACACACACATGAAATGCTTTACGAGATCAAACACTGTGTAACATACACGTCATAGAGGCCTGATAAAAGGCAACATGGTGTGTCACTTTGCAAACCATGGTTTGCTGCTCCAGGGATGGTCGGATGGAAGATCAACACCAGTACCCACTGTTAAGCTCTCCTCTTCAAAACACATCCCACTGGGCCTTCACAGTTTTCTGAGAAAACAAGTGTTTCTGGTATTAACAGAATGGCCCCTTGGCCAGGTTTGAAAGGGAAAAATAAAAGGTTGCCTGCCAACATTTTGCCAGCAGAGGAAGCAGTTTGAATATTCTGAATCATCACAGTTCCAATGTTGGAATAGCATCCAGATATCTGATGTCATTAGACCTCATACTGTGTAGAATGCGTAACTATGTGTGTGTGTGTGTATGTGTGTGTGTGTGTGTGTGTGTGTGTGTGTGTGTGTGTGTGTGTGTGTGTGTGTGCGTGCGTGTGTGTGTGTGTGCGTGTGCGTGTGCGTGTGTGTGTGCACATTTCACGTACGTGTGTGTGTGTGTGTGTGTGTGTGTGTGTGTGTGTGTGTGTGTGTGTGTGTGTGTGTGTGTGTGCGCATGCACCTCATTTTCCATCTCATTTGCATACCCTCTTCCACTCCTTTCCCCATCCCATCCCCACTCTCCCCGGTGGCAGTATTCCCACATTGTTCATTCCAACTACCCCCCCCCCACTTCCCCTCCCCCCCGTCCACAGCCACATCCAGGCTTGTCCTATCACAGCCCCAAACACAGAGTGCACAGGGAAGGGAGCCAGCAGGGCTGCCCCTCCACTTCCACGGTGGTCAGTGCCTGCCTGTTCTGATCCAACACAGGCAAGGCGCCACTTCCCTCTACCATTTACAAGTTGAGGGGAACAGTCCGAACTCCAGCCCACAGGTCCCTAAATCGGCATTACCCTCGGGCAGTCACCAGTGCTGAAAGACCAGAAACAACGCTACACTGTACAGAGACATCGATGCCACCGTGCCACATGCAGTCTATGCAGCTTGCCTTTAGTCTGGAGGGACTAGCATGTTCTTCTCCCTTACACTGCAGCAGGGTTGCAGGCGTTTTCTTTTCAGGTCATAATTATATCTCACTGACGCAAGACTGGCACATGGTGAAGTGCAGTTTGCTATGTGTGTGTGTGTGTGTGTGTGTGAGATTTTTCACGCACATATTCACACACAGAATCTTGGTTTGAAAGTCTCATCGGTTAAGAGTAGGAGGGAAACCCATGTCTCAGACGTTACCTCCAACATGAAAATGCCTTCCAACCCACATGTCTTGGCTGGGAATTGAACCTCAAGCTTGTGAAACAAGACTCTGATGTGCATAGAAGAAGAAGAAGAAGAAGAAGAAAGAAACTTCTCTCACAGGATCAATTAGGGCCACATCGTTCCTTCTCACACCTGTCTTCTGTTCAATGCTACAGTATCCATCGGATGTTTCAGACACTCTCTTTTTGTACACCACACATACAAGCAGTCTTAAAACATCTTGAACGCGGCTTGTTCGCCTGGGATTATACAGCACGTAGAAGGCTTGAGGCACTGATACAGTGTGAGCATTAACGCTGGCAGGATGACAACACTGACAATGAGTCCTGCAAACAGAAGTTGCCTTCTGCCAGAGAACAGACAAACAGTAAAATACACAGGGGAAAAAAAAAAGGTAAAACTGCAATTTTGTTCAAAACACTACAAAACTGCTAAGCTAGCAATAAAACCGTTCAGAACATATAACACGTAACAATCCTTTCTGCCCTCTCCAAATCTAAAACAAGGGGGATAATAAAATATGCGTATAATTTCCAAATGTGCAATGACCATCTCAGCTATAAAACTATGTCAAACTAAAAAAGAAATTAAAAAAGATAGCATTTTAATGCCTCACTTTCATCCTCTGCTACGTCATCCTTTCTTTCCCTTCTCCTCAATATAAAAAAAAAAAGAGGAGGAGGTGGCGGAGGGAGTCAGAATCATATACCCCAGCATGTCACGAGCCCCTACCGCTGTGAACTCCGCACCACTGCGGACTGGGCCATGCGGGGCACTGCCACCCCTCCCTGAATGCTCACAGACATGGGCGTGGCCGTCTTGCCATCCTTCTTCTCCCTGTCTCCCCTCAGCGTGGCAGGAGCCGTCTGTGGGCCGTGTGATGCGAGGAAACACAGACTTGAACCACTCCTCGTACTCCTCCACCGACAGGTCCACGATGCGCTCACGGCAGAACTCGATGGCCGCCGAAATGTCCGGGGAGCAGATCTCCCAGTCCCTCAGACCTTCCAGCACCTTGAGGAACTTGTAGACGGACTGTTTGGAGGTGCTCTCCACCTGCAGGAAAGGCGCCAGAAATCTGGTGTCAGTTTCACTGTACACGGCAGTTAGTTCAACTGCCGACATCAGTTTAGAAACAAAAACAACGCTGGTATGGCCGTGTAACGAGATTTTTTTCTTGCCTGAGGAAGACCTAAGAGGTCGAAACATGTCGTGTCTTGTCTTGCAATTCATTTGTTCATGTTGTTCGGCAGAGTTATCATACATAAACACTTTAAAAATTTGTTTAGATTTCTGTCTTTCTAGTCCAGCCATACCTAAACGGTGACAAAAGTACACAGTACAGTCTTGCAAGCAGGAAAAACGAAAGTGTTGTTCACTGAAAATTAAGGGTAATTAGCTTCTGGCACAATCCTTTTCAAACTTTGATATTTTTTGTTTATTTTTGTTTACTTGTACTTTGTATTTTTTTTGTTTATTTTTGTTTACTTGTACTTTGATATTTTTTTGTTTATTTTTGTTTACTTCTTGTTTCTGATGATCCCTCCTCCTCCTCCCCCATTCCCCTTCCAATCTTACCCCACCCCCGCAACCCCTTCCCCCTGCCTCTTTTTATCACCCATCTCCATCCCCCGTTGAACAACCAATATATTGGGTGAGCACATAGGCAAGCATTTAACTGAACAAAATTTTGTCAAATCTAAAGTTAGGATGGACACTGATATCAGAGCAAATGTACACTGAGTCATAGTCAAGCAAGCAGAACAGTCATTTTTGTTGTTTCTGTGGGGATAAGGGAGCTGAGAAGAGGGGGAGGGGTGGGGTTACACACAAATAAAATCTAGTCCCTGTGGAGGAAACATAAAAAAAATGTTCAGCAAATTCAATTTGTAATAAATTTTCATGTTGGTGAGCACTAAATGCAACATAAAAATATAGAATTTATATACAAACCAAAATGAGTAGTCTCTGCCATTCCCCAAAGAGAGAAATTGCTAAGTAATGGCAGTTAACACTCTAAGGGTGATTCAACAAACAACACTTCATTGTGATGCAACAATACATTTGACACAACCAAATTCATGACTAAAAAATCTGATTAGAGGAATATGCAGCAATGTTGAAGCTACGGAATGTCAAGGAACTCTCTCTCTCTCTCACACACACACACACACACACACACACACACACACACACACACACACACGCACACACACACACACACACACACACACACACACACGCACACACACACACGCACACATGCACACATGCACAACTGAAGACTAACAATCATGTAAGCCTTACTAGTTTACAGGAATTTTGGAAAACATATTTAACAGAGTAATAATCAATGTATCAGAGAGACAGGGAGAGACAGAGAGACAAGAGTGAGAAAGACATTCCCTGTGATATCAGAAACACATTATACATATTGACTTGCATTATTTGTCTCACACAGCACATGTTATAAGCGTGAGTAGCACAAACAGTGCCTGAATCATACTTCATGAAAACAATGGATGCAAATCTCCACTCACTAACATCTTCACGTTCCTTCGCTATTCACCCAGTACAATTAGCAAAATAAGCAACCAATCTTTGCCTGCTGTTTTCTTCACTCATGCAGTTCGATCATCAATCTTCTCCTGTTGTGTCATTAAACATACATATCAATGATTAAATTTATTAGTATTATGTGTGATAACATTCACACAGACCAATGATCAAAATGATCCGTCTTTTCCTACTGGGGCTCTATTCATACAGACTAGTGATGAAAATAATCTTTTTTTTTTTTTCTGCTGTATTCTTGATTCATACGGATCAAGATTGTCAATCTCTTCCCGCTACCTTCACTGTTCATACGTTTTGATAAGCAAAATAATTTGTTCATGCTGTATTCACTATTCATACTGATCATTGATCACACCATCAATCTTTTCCTGCTTTATTCATCATTCATACTGATCATTGATCACACCATCAATCTTTTCCTGCTTTATTCATTATTCATACTGATCATTGATCACACCATCAATCTTTTCCTGCTTTATTCATTATTCATACTGATCATTGATCACACCATCAATCTTTTCCTGCTTTATTCATTATTCATACTGATCATTGATCACACCATCAATCTTTTCCTGCTTTATTCATCATTCATACTGATTAACAATCAAAGTAATCTTTTCCAGTTATCTTCCTTGTTCATGCAGATCAATTATCAAAATCAACTTCTTGTTCGTTAGCTTGTTTGTTTGTTTGTTTTCTGGGCATGTTAGTACTAACACAGATCAATATATCAGTATCATCAAATCTTTTCCCGTCGTGTTGCTATTCACACAGATCAATTGTTAAAATCATCCGTTTTTTTTTTTGTCTTGTTGTGACACTATTGACAGAGATCAATTGTTAAAATCATCCGGTTTTTTGTCTTGTTGTGTCACTATTGACACAGATCAACTGTCAAAAATCATCAATCATTTCCTTTCATGTCACTATTCATACAGACCCATGAACAAGTTATCAGTCTTTTTCCTTTTTTTCTAGCCGTACAGATCAGCTATCAAATCTGTCAAAGTGGTGAATTTGTCCAATGAAATGTCGTGGCAAGAAAAGCCACACAGGAAATCAAATGTGTGGTGACTTGTCCTTGTTGGCTGGTTTTCACCATCAAATTTTTACTGTGTCAACGATCAAGATAGATCTGGTCCTGGTAAATATAGAGGAACATCATACTAACACTATGAAGGTAGTAGATTTCCTCTTAAGTCAACCTTAATACTCGATGGTAGAACCTGTCTTTAATTCAAATCTGCTGACTGTCTGCTTATAAAGTTTACTTTTATTAATGGTTGTTTCTTTGGGGTTTTTTTTCTTTCCCTGAAAAAAAAAACAACAACCCTAAATCTAAATATACTCTCTAACAAAAGAAAGTTGCCACCCTCTTATCTTTGTTTACAACTCTTTAGTTCAAAATTGACAGTTTCATGATAAAAAAGCATTTCACTCACAGTCTATTTTTCATTCATAGTTCATTTCTCAAACTGATCGATGACAATTCTCGTCAAACATCAAAGAACTTGCAACATTATCATGCAAGAAACAGCAAAGGGATTGGAGTTGACAGTGACATTCTCAGCAGCGGGTCTGATGACCTTTGGCACCCATCACTGTAGTACATTACTGCCTAACTAACAGCACCAGAGTCTGACCTCTATTTGTTCAGCAGCGAGGTACTCATGCACAATGACACGCCAACCCATCGAGCTTTGGTACTAACACAGAACCACCTAAATGCTGCCAACATCAACATCACTTGCCTTGGCTGGCTCTCTCTCTCTCTCTCTGGATCTCAGTCCTAAGGAGCACCTCTGGGATCATGTGGATGAGCAGGTGCATGCCTTCCCCAAAAGCTGAGTGCACAGATGATCGCAGCATGGAACAGTACCTCAACGGAGAAGATCACACGTCTGGTGCTGTCAGCGAGAAGGTGAGGCACTGCACTGCAGTGATCAATGCCCAAGGTCATCACACCCGCTGAGGAGAATGTGACCTTTGACTCGAACCCTTGTGCTGTTTCAAGCGTGATAAAAACCGATACAGCCGGAAGTTTGTGGATGTTTGATGTCAGTTCAAGAAATTGACTTTGTACTCTTTTTACAACGTTGTGAGTTTTGAAGTAAAGCAATTTCCAACAAAGGAAAGAGGGTGTCAACTTTTTTTTTGGTTTGAGCATATATTGCAGTGAACTGACTCCATTATTAAAGTTGAACATTTGGCAGACAGCACTCTGTGATTAGCATCATTAAATCAAGCACCAAGTCAAAAGATGTGAGGGTCTTGAGCGATGAAAATTTGAGCACTTTTAACGTGACTGAAAGTGAGCTTTGTGACCAAACATACACACACACACACAGAAGGGTGGGGTTGGTGTTTCTGTCATTTCCGAAATGCAGGCCAGTTTGCCCTACCTGCTTGAGGGCATGTTTGATAGACATCCGCTTGCCCCGAGGCTGACAGGAAATATGGAAAGTCAGGTTGAAAATATGGCGCCATGGTAATTACAATACGGAATGGAAACAATACAAATGGCGTGACTGCTGGATGGTTCTTTGTGAACACAACAAACTTTTAAAGTCACGATAGGAAAAAGACACTGAAAAGATGAAGTGGAGATATACAGTGACCACATGCAATGAACACTCCAGATGGAAAAAAAATGATGTCCTGAAATAATAAGAAATCTGAGTGGTACGTAGCAAAGCCAACGAAAACAGTACTACGGCCAGCATTCATTACAACTTACTTGGTGGGATTCAAAACAAACAAAAAAAAGTTAACAACTGGGTAAGACAGTTCACTACAATGGGCCTTTTGGCATGGTTCAATATACAGTGGAACTTCTCTGTCATGATCTTGAAGAATCAGCTCAAAACGTGGTCTGAACAGGGAGGGATCTCAATAGGGAGGATGGCACTACAGTACAGATGTCCATATCCAACATCAAAAGGCATCCAGCAAACTCAAGTGTCGAGACTTTATCAGGCGCACTGTATATGTACAGCATGAAACTCTCCAAAAAAACACAAAAAACCTCTTGTTACAACTGTACAAGAATTTTTTTTTTTTTTTCATCTTGCCCGCCAAAACTCCAGTTTAGGAGCCCCTCTTTGTCTTTTGACCCTTCTCTTAATCCTTCTTGATGTAAACCTTAACCTTTGTCTTCATTTCATGTGTGGTTGCTCAGAATGGCTGGTGGTGGAGCTCCGAGCAAAGAGGCCGACACAAAGAGGGACTTCACAAAACCTCCCCCAAACCATCTCATCAATGCTCGTGCATGCTGGACTTTTTTTTTGTTTGTTTGCTTTTTTTTTTTTTTTTTTCAAATTTGGGACATCTTCTTAGTCTCCATTCTCCAATCAGGCTGAAATCGATTCTTTATTTCTAATAATATTTTGAATCTATATCTTATCTACCTGAAGTTGTTTGGTGAGCAATATCATAGCTTTACTTTATGTGCTTTTTAAGGTTACTGCTATGGCGAGTACATTTCTTTTTCACAATGGTAACAACGGCACTTTGTACAATTTTCTTTATGGATGGCACACAATTGTCACAGAGGAGTTATTTCTAAGCACAGTACATTTCAGAGATCAAATCTCAACTGCTCTGGCTGGCAGGCTGAAACTGATTCTTTATTGTCAATGATATTTTGAATCTGCGTTTTTGCTGCCTTAAGTGATTTTCTGATCAACATTATAATTCCACCTCTCGCATATTATTTTGGATTACTTCTAAGATCAGCGCAGTTCTTTTTCACCATGATGACAACGACATTTTGTATAACAATTTTCGCGATGGAAGGCGTGAAAGCGTGACAGGGGGAGTTAATTCTAAGAGTTGTTTACTTCAGAGATTGATCTTCTGCCATTTGCCCCAACATCATGACACAATTTTCGCTGCATTTTCGGCCGCTCATCAGCTGATATTTTGTGAAAAAGTTGTTCTAGACCAGGACTGGTCAGACACAGTTGTTATTCAGAATTCATTTATGGTAGACAGTAATGCTGGTTGGTCATTTTCATTCAGGTTATATCTGGGAGGGACTCCTAAAGGGGCACTGGAAATGGGGAGTTCCACTGTAATTTAGAACAACAGAGCAACACGGTTACAACCCTGAAATGGCCCTTTGCAGTCGGCTGGGCTATGAGCAACATTACCTTACCTTACCCAGAATAACAGAGTGTTTATCTGCACACCGTATCCGCACATCCTATTACATTCCTGAATATCAACATACTGTAAGATTTTTCAAAAAAACTATGGCAGCATACATACATATACACAATCCCCAGTCAGTACATTGTCACACAAACAAAATTACATGTATTTTACAACAAATTTCTTAACATGACGTGAACGATATTCATTGGTGTGATTCTATGCAAATCCTCCAATGCACGATAACTGGAAAGTCTTCACTGCTTAAAAAATGTGTATTTAAAAAAAAAAAAGGGATTTTCATTAATAGAAAGTAGAAAGAAAAAGAATGGAGAAACAGAGACACAGAGAGAGAGAGATACTGCCATGAAAGCTGTCTGAACTGACACATTTCTGGAGACATGGAAAAATGACAGGTCTTTGTTAAAAGAGTTCATTCAGGGAGTAAGAAAATAAACACAGGCGCAAATGGAAAGTATCAATCATCTGGTTGTAATCCAGTGTTAAAACGAGTTCAGTCACGAGGTCAGAAAAGAAACTGAGGGGCAAATGAAAATAATTAATTATTAATACACTGGCAATGGAAAAACACAGAATCTTTTTTTTTTAATGTTCTTGATATAAAGGGCACAGAAACACACACAGAATTTTCTCCTCCAGATTGACAAAGTTGACACATGGACTCAGAGAGAGAGAGAGAGAAAGAGAGAGCGAGAATTGTAATAAATCAGAAAAGCTAAAACTAAGTCAGCCATCATACAACCAAATCCACAACCAAATCCATAACACTAAAACCAATACCCAGGCAAGCCAGAACCAACTCACTAACCTCTTGACTAAACTAAAAGTCACAAACACCAACGTGGCACCATTAGCACTGAACTAAAAAAATCCTTGTTATTTTCAAACGCTGTCACCAAACAATCTGTTCAAAGACTTTTCACCAATTGGTCAAAAAAAAAAAAAAAAAAAAAAGAAAAAAAAAAAAGAAAAAAAGGTGGATGGGATTTGAGAATATCCCAATAAACAAATGAACGTAAACCATTGACAACTGTTATCAGAGACAGGCAGAGAGGTGGCCAACCTACATGATCTTCAGGATCGTTGTGCTGTCATCACCAAAAGAACATAGATATACACATAAATTGGGAATTAAACTGATTATGAATTGAGAAATAAAAAATGCACAGGCCATTGCATTTGGAAATTTTTGTATTCATGCCTACACTCTGAAACCTCCATGATCCCCATGGAAAAAAGAAAGCATGTGTGTGTGTGTGTGTGTGTGTGTGTGTGTGTGTGTGTGTGTGTGTGAGACACACACAGAGAGAGAGAGAGAGAGAGAGAGTAAGAGGGGGGGGGGGGGGATAGGGACAGACAGACACAGAGTGAGGCCAGCGAGAGCTAAAAGAAAAAAATAGAATATTACAAACTTACCATCACACACACACACACACACACACACACACACACACACACACACACACACACACACACACACACGCACACACTCCTAGAATAATTATTTTTCTAATACAAAATTACATTCATTTTTTTTTTTTTTAAATCGAAGAGAGAATTAAAACCTTTGTTCCCTCATTTATTTATTCATTGGTTGGTTATTAGCAATGATTTTAAAAGCTGATAAATCAAATTATCAGTAAAATACAATATCACGTTCATTTCTTTTAAATTAGTTCTTCATCACTAATGAATAATTACGTAGACTCAAATAAGGTAAATCTGTCTAAAACTTTGTTATAGTCTGATCTACCAGTAAACCGAGTGCAGTGTTTACGTATACTCTCACACTGACCAGCGGTCAGGCAATCCTCATTTCTGGAGGTGAAAAGTTTGTCCCTCTACTGACCTGACTGAATGTTGTAACCCAGTCTGGGTGAAGTTAACAAGTGTGACCAGCAATTACAAGAAAATAAAATAGATCGATTGGAAAAAACAACAACATATATATGTATATATGGATTGAGAAGACAGATATATATATATATGTATGTCTTCTCAATTCAAATTTCATTATTTAACAGTTACTTGCATCAACATGCACACAGTAAATATCAGAGACAAGTTATTTCCACTGATACATCTGTCAGATCCTTGTGCCGATACAATGTGAAGCGTAGTCATACCAGCTGCAGACATCAACACACAAAGGAAACTGAACCAGTAGGGGAGGCCATTCTCACCCACACATCAAACAGTTGCTCGCATCAACATGTACAAAGAAGCTGCAACGGTTGAGACCGCTGAGATAGCCATTCCCACCTATACATACACCAGTTGCTTACATTAACCTTTGCTGTTCGTTGAGTAAAAATGAATGACCCTCAGTCACGATTTTCAATACATAACTGAATCAGCTTTTATTTTGTCTCCACAACATTTTTTTTTGACTTTGTCAATAAAGTATGGCCCTGCACCTGTATGAAAAACATTGTATCTTTCGTCCACAAAGAAAGGAGTAATGCCCCCCCCCCCTCCCCCTCCCTTGCAGCAAGGCTTTCTTCCTTCCATAAAGGTGTGAGTCCCTGGAAACCAAGACATACAGCAAGGCTGTAGTCCTTCAGAAAAAGCGTGGGTCCCTGAAGACCCATGACCTACATAAGTTTTTTTTTTTTTTTTTTTTTTTTTTGCTGTCCCAACCTCTACGCCACCTCAGAGGCAGTGCACCCACGCCGCTCATTCCGACGCCCCGTCCACAGCCACAGCCCGGTCGGCCCCGCCGCAGCCCCAGCACCGGCAATCCACAGGGAGCAGTCAATGTCAAGTCGTCAAGAGGCAACCCACCGGAGGAGACACTGCACTTGTTGCCGAGTCACTTCGGTGGTGTTCAGTGGCGCCTGTTCTGATCTAACATACGCAGGACACCACCTACTAAGCCCCCTACTGACGACAATAATGGCTTAGTCGCGGAGCCGGCGTGAGTGAGCTCTCCCTCCGGAGGGCGCCACCACGTCCGTCCAACGACAGCCCCCATGAACTCGCCGATACCGGTGACCCCGACGGAACCAAACCAAGGTCACAGATGTGGAGAGGACATCGAAATTGAGGTCACCCTGAGAGCAGGGTATGAAGGGCCACAGAATTTGAGACTTTTTTTTATGCTGATCGATGAGAATGAGGATGATTAAGATGATGCTACGGATTTCCATTTTGGTCTGAGACTACATGACAGGGCTGTACTCTATGCTTCCTTTCATAATATATCCCGGCGTCAACCAGGCCCGAGAGATACAGGCACCTGCAGTGTTGGTCAGGAAATTTGAGCAACACTCTCAGAAACGCATCCATTAAGTGGATGAAACTCGACTGTGTGGTCCCAGTCTTCCCAACTGAGTCCGCAGCAACTCAACTCTGGGTAGGAGCCGGTCGGGGCAGAAAAACCCACATGACTTCTGATGGGATTCGAACCCACGACCTCCCAGCCGGGAGTCCGCGACGCTAACCACTTCACCACGGCGGCTGACCGACATAAGTCTTTGTTCCTGAACAAAAAGTGTGGGTCCCTGAAGACCCACGACCTGCAGCAAGTCTTTGTTCCTGAACAAAAAGCGTGGGTCCCTGAAGACCCACGACCTGCAGCAAGTCTTTGTTCCTGAAAAGCGTGGGTCCCTGAAGACCCGTGACCTGCAGCAAGTCTTTGTTCCTGAACAAAAAGCGTGGGTCCCTGAAGATCCATGACCTACAGCAAGTTTTTGTTCCTGGGTCCCTGAAGACCCATGACCTACAGCAAGTCTTTGTTCCTGAACAAAAAGCGTGGGTCCCTGAAGACCCATGACCTGCAGCAAGTCTTTGTTCCAGAACAAAAAGCGTGGGTCCCTGAAGACCCACGACCTGGCAGCAAGTCTTTGTTCCTGAACACAAAACGTGGGTCCCTGAAGACCCATGACCTGGCAGCAAGTCTTTGTTCCAGAACAAAAAGCGTGGGTCCCTGAAGACCCACGACCTGCAGCAAGTCTTTGTTCCTGAACAAAAAGCGTGGGTCCCTGAAGACCCACGACCTGCAGCAAGTCTTTGTTCCTGAACAAAAAGCGTGGGTCCCTGAAGACCCGTGACCTGCTGCAAGTCTTTGTTCCTGAACAAAAAGCGTGGGTCCCTGAAGATCCATGACCTACAGCAAGTCTTTGTTCCTGGGTCCCTGAAGACCCATGACCTACAGCAAGTCTTTGTTCCTGAACAAAATGCATGGGTCCCTGAAGACCCACGACCTGCAGCAAGTCTTTGTTCCAGAACAAAAAGCATGGGTCCCTGAAGACCCACGACCTGGCAGCAAGTCTTTGTTCCTGAACACAAAGCGTGGGTCCCTGAAGACCCACGACCTGCAGCAAGTCTTTGTTCCTGAACAAAAAGCGTGGGTTCCTGAAGACCCACGACCTGCAGCAAGTCTTTGTTCCTGAACAAAAAGCGTGGGTCCCTGAAGACCCACGACCTGCAGCAAGTCCTTGTTCCTGAACAAAAAGCGTGGGTCCCTCAAGACCCACGACCTGGCAGCAAGTCCTTGTTCCTGAACAAAAAGCGTGGGTCCCTGAAGACCCACGACCTGGCAGCAAGTCCTTGTTCCTGAACAAAAAGTGTGGGTCCCTGAAGACCCACGACCTGGCAGCAAGTCTTTGTTCCTGAACACAAAGCGTGGGTCCCTGAAGACCCACGACCTGCAGCAAGTCTTTGTTCCTGAACACAAAGCGTGGGTCCCTGAAGACCCACGACCTGCAGCAAGTCTTTGTTCCTGAACACAAAGCGTGGGTCCCTGAAGACCCACGACCTGCAGCAAGGCTGTAGTCTTTCAGAAAAAGCATGGGTCCCTGAAGACCCATGACCTGCAGCAAGGCTGTAGTCTTTCAGAAAAAGCATGGGTCCCTGAAGACCCACGACCTGCAGCAAGTCTTTGTTCCTGAACAAAAAGCGTGGGTCCCTGAAGACCCACGACCTGCAGCAAGTCTTTGTTCCTGAACACAAAGCGTGGATCAGTTCCAGGGCTTCGGCGGGGCGGGCCGGGCCGGACTGTGGTTGTGGACGGGGATATTGGAATAAGCGGTGTGGTTGCAATGCCACTGAGGTGGCACTGAAGATGGGACAGCAAAGAAAAAAAAGAGAAAAAAAAAAAAAGCAAAAAAAGCATGAGTCCTGAGAGATCAATGCCGTATGACATAAAAAAAATTTTAGGCAATGAACAGCAAAGGTTAAAACATGCACGAAGAAGCTGCCACAGCAAGGGACAGCTATTGCTCCCCATACATCTACCTAAGCCCATACCAACTGAAGTTCCTCGCAAAGGGAAGTCACTCACCAGGCCATACTTGCGCAGTTTGTTGAGGATGATCTGGTAATACCACAGGTTTCTCAGCTGCGGGGGGATGCCTTGGAACAGGTCTGTGTACCTGTGGGGAGAGGAACAGAGCTCTCATCAGAGCGGGCTGACAATTGTCACAGGAGACAGCCCTCAGCAATATTGATACCGGAGTGAAAGTTCTTCACAGAAAAGCCCCCAGATGGAGCGACAGCTCTTGAGAGCACTCCACATTAGTCATAAATATTTGTACATGTTTGAGTTAAGATGTCACAGGAGAAATCTGGTAAAGCCATTCAACGTACCTATGCTGTTCATAAATCTGATGTGACAACTGCCTCTCCTGCACAAACTCTGTGACAACAGGTGTGCCAACTCATTATGAAAGAAAAGAAAATGTGACAACAGCTGTGGTCCACAGTGGTTAGCATGGCAGACTTGTGGGCTGGAGGGTCTCATGTTCGAGTCCCATCCTAGATACTTATTTGTGGGGATTTGTTTGTTCCTACCCTGCACTGACTGAATTGTGGGGTCAAATGAGAAGACAGGAATCACAGAGCTGGATTTCTTCCCCTTTACAGATTGGCCCTCTGACAGCAAAGCTCGGACTTCCTGACCAAGACTGCAGGTGCCCACATCATACTGATGAGGCTTGCTGATGACGAAGATGAAAACAGTAATAAAAGAGTCGCACAATCAGCTAGCGGAGCTACTTCGCAGTGGTGATGGGTGAAAGCATGACTTCAGAACAGAGGCAAGCTAAGCACAACCCCCACGTGTCACATCCATCAACTATCTGCCATGCTGTCTGTTAAACACTGCCCTTGAAATTGGCATTAACCCTCTTGCATTTGCATTTTCTACCCCAAAACTGCTCCTGGTATTCGTATTTTTTGAGAAATAAGTCAGTTCACGACCCTAGTCTCTGTGTGTGTGAATGAATTGTTTCCCACACCCCATACCACTGCTAAGATTTCATTGGACACCTCTCCGGGATGCCCATTTATTTTGGCCAGCCTTGACTTAAAACGAGGTTGCAGTGTGTGAGGGAAAGTAACACAGCATGTGCGTCCCGTTGCGGCCGTAGCGAACACAAGGGGAGACAAACAGAGCGGCCAGATATGGGCGAAGCAAATGCAAGAGGGTTAGCTGGTCAGAGCTGCCTGAAGACCTCTTGACACCGACTCTCCCTGCACAGTGCTGGTGCCAGGGCCGCAACCGGAAAAGCCACGATGTGACTGTCAATACGGTGGGGGGGGCCTGGAATGAGCAGTTTATTATTATTACTATAATGAATACTTATATAGTGCCTATTCTCAGCTAGAGACCCAAGCTCTAAACGCTTTACAATCCACACTCATTTACACAACGGACTGCCAACCTGGGTAGTGCCGACTGAAGAGCTGCCAGCTGGCGCTTCATTCAGTCATTTCCCATGTCATCCAGTCAATATTATTCAATATCGTTCACTCATTTTCCTTACTTCCTTCATTCTTTCCATTTCTTACGGCAGGGTGCATGCTATGTGTAATATGTCATCCATACCAACGGCCAAACTGGCCTTCTCTTCCGAAAGTTGGTGATGGAATTTTACGTGTGTGCAAGATGTTAAGCATGCGTTCACACACGGTTTATAGTCTCATTCGAAGGACTGTTTGGGAAATGGAGTCAGAACCAATGTTAACTCCGAGGGAAAAATCCCCTGTACCGAAACGGCCCGGCGGAGATTCGAACCCGCAACCCCAGAATCACCAAGATTACAAGTCCGGCGCTCTACCAACTGAGCTATTCCGGCCCCCCAAGCTTAGAGGTGATGCCACTAAAGTGGCACAGAAGATAAGACAAAAAAAACAAACAAACAAATGCTTCTCCCTCCCACTGTCTACCTCTGCACAAACACACTGCTGTAAAGCACTGCATAAACTTCACGAACAATCGACGTGAACACTGCTCATGTTACGTTCCTCTGCTTTGATACCAAGCCACACACACACACACACACAGGTGAACATGTGCATGAGCGCACACTCTCTAGCCTCAAAAGATCAGAAACTGCAGTTCTATCCCTGGAGGTTTTCCGGAGCATGCTTGATGATTACCTACCATTAGTTAAAGAACAAGTAGAGTAACTCTTGCTCCCTTGATAAAAAATAAATAAAACACCCGTAATTTCAAACGAATGTTGCTCACGACACCCGATCGCATTGCAGACATGACAAGAGAAAGCACAAAGACTAAACAAGGAGCCACCACCCCCCTCCCGCCTTAGTTTATTTCTTTATTTGTCGTGTTCTTTCTCTTGTCGTTTTTGCTCGGCGATTGGGTGTTGTGAGCAACAGTCGTTCATTTCATCAAGGGAGCAAGAGTCACCCTACTTGTTCTTTAATTACAGTTTACGATATTCCCCGCCTCATTTACGATTTCCCTTCCCATCACCCACCAGTTTCCCCTGAAGGAGGTCTTGCGCTGCATGGCGTCCTCAGCGGGTTTGTGCAGCAAGCGTTCTCCCTCACGTCGCATGGACTGCAGGGCGCGGTGCACGCTGCTCGTCCCTGTCTGCATCGACATGTACTTGCTCTGGCACTTGGTGAGTCGCTCTCTGCACGCAAGGTAGCAGGTTGGTGTTGGTGTTGGTGTTGGTGTGTGTGTGTGTGTGTGTGTGTGTGTGTGTGGTGTGCGCACATATGTGTGTGTGCATGTGCATACGTATGTGTGCGTTCATTTGTAAATATGTGCATGTGTAGCTGTGTGTGTGTGTGTGTGTGTGTGTGTGTGTGTGTGTGCGCACATGTGTGATTCTGTGTGTGTGTGTGGTGGGGGGGGGGGGGGGGTGTACGTGTGTGAGTGAGTGTGTGTGTGTATGTGTGAGTGTGGGTGTGTGTGGGTGTGTGTGAGTGTGCTTTTTTTGGGAGGTGTGTGTGTGTGTGCATGGTGGTGGTCATTTTCTTACCCCATCTTCCATTCATTTTCAGTGGCAAAACCCACTCATTCCAGTTTCCTTCAATTTTCACTGCTATGCCAATGCAAGACAAGACAAGACAAGACAAGACAATCTTTTCTTACAAAGGTACAACAAAAGCTACACTTTTTTTCTTAACCTGTTGACTCTAAGCATGAGGGTGAAAAGGAAACAAAATTTTCATTACAAAACATGAAAATGATGATCAAATTCACCTTGCCATGGTGCCAGCACCAGCAGTCACAGAGAACTAACAACATCACACTGTCATGGAACTAACCCCCTTAACGTTTGTCCTGTGCAGAACGAGAAGTTTCAGTGATGGAGTTCAGTCATGGGTGTTCTGATTCAAACGTGTGTGCAGTCCTGTTCACCCCACAAGTGCTATCAGTGTACTTTTCCGTAAAAAGGTGTGCATTTTCCATGAAGAGTGAGCGAATCTTCCAAAGTTGAGTTAAAGTAGGGGAAGGGGGGGGGGGGTGGGTGGGTGGGGGGTGGACATCTTCCAAATAGTTGTAAAAGCAAACTAAGACAACACTATCGTTACATGCCACAAGTGTAATTGTTTTGCTCAAGAACTATGAATGTTATGTATGTGTCTTGATATTCGTTTTGATTTTATTTTTTTCAATTAGTCATATTCATCGTGTTGTGTAGAAAAATATGTCAAAATCATATGCGTATGCAGGACAACATATGCGTATGTAGGACAACATATGCGTGTGTGGGACATCATTTACTGCATCCCTTTTCGCTGGGTGGAGCCAAGATGGCTGGCTGGATAATGCAATGTTCTGTCACAGTCCCCACTCGGAACAAGGAGGTTACAGAAGACTGTTCTCTTCACAGAACCAACCTGCTCCAAGTCCGTTGGGTGACTTCAACGAAGGCTGTATGCGAAAGCATTAAAAACAGCATCGGACTCATGCCCCATCCCTGCACGTTGTGCGCGTATCAAATCCATTTCTATCCTTTGGCTACATCATACGCCAGTTGAGTAGATACCGCAGTCGTGCAAAATTCGCACATACACACTAGCGTCATGTTCTGACGTAATTCCTGATGACAGTGAGTGGCAATCTGAATGCAGGCACTGAAAACCAGTCATACACATAACACTCACGCCAGTGGTGAACCACCCACAGCTCTAGCCAAGGAAAGAAGAAGAAGACGAAGGGCAGGCAGTCAGACCCCCAAAAAGTTGGAACTATCTCAGTGTCTTTCCTTCCAGTGATATCAAACACCCTGATAGAAGTTTATTGTTGGAACCATCTCAATGTTTTTCCTTCCAGCGATATCAAACACCCTGACAGAAATTTATTGTAAGAACCATCTCGATGTTTTTCCTCCCAGTGATATTAAACATCCTGATAGAAGTTTATTGTTGGAACCATCTCGATGTTTTTCCTTTCAGTAATATCAAACACCCTGATAGAAGTTTACTGTAAGAACCATCTCCATGTTTTTCCTTCCAGTGATATCAAACACCCTGATAGAAGTTTACTGTAAGAACCATCTCGACGTTTTTCCTTTCAGCGATATCAAACACCCTGACAGAAGTTTACTGTAAGAACCATCTCCATGTTTTTCCTTCCAGTGATATCAAACACCCTGATAGAAGTTTACTGTAAGAACCATCTCCATGTTTTTCCTTCCAGCGATATCAAACACCCTGACAGAAGTTTATTGTTGGAACCATCTCCATGTTTTTCCTTCCAGCGATATCAAACACCCTGACAGAAGTTTACTGTTGGAACCATCTCGACGTTTTTCCTTCCAGTGATATCAAACACCCTGACAGAAGTTTACTGTAAGAACCATCTCCATGTTTTTCCTTCCAGCGATATCAAACACCCTGACAGAAGTTGATTATGTAAGTGGAAGGAAAACGAGATTGAAGACGAACTCAGTCTGAGGGTAAGGCACGATCTACAAAAGGCCTAAGACTCGGTGAACTTGTCGTCATTTTTACGATGTTAAATGGAAATTATGATAAAATCAATACACCTTGTTTGGTCTACGACAATGTGGTATGACTCTGCTTACCCTTCTTTTCCTTTCAAAATGTTTCTTAATGTCAACAATGACCTGTGAGATAAAAGTCACCTGCATCGTTGATAGGAAATTTTGATTATTTGAGCATCTTCCATACTAGTTAGTGAGCAAGACAGTAGGTGGCATAGGTGTTGTGATGGGTTCTACAGCTATCAACCATCTCTACAGCCCTCTGTCCTCAGTCCTGAGCAACAGGGTAGAGGTGTTGCAGCCAATCTGGTCCTTCACAATGTCCATCCAGACAGAGGTCTTCAGTGAGGCAGGAAACAGCCAACAGTCAATAACAAACAAGAAAAGCCACTCCACCAGCCGCCGTGGCGAAGTGGTTAGCATCGCGGACTCCTGGCTAGGAGATCATGGGTTCAATTCCCATCGGAGTCATGTGGGGTTTTTCTGCTCCAACCAACTCCTACCCAGAGTTGAGTTTGCTACGGGCTCAGTTGGGAAGACTGGGACCACACAGTCGAGTTTCATCCACTTAATGGATGCGTCTCTGAGAGTGTTGCTCAAATTTCCTGACCAACACTGCAGGTGTCTGTATCTCTCGGGCCTGGTTGACACCGGGATATATTATGAAAGGAAGCATAGAGTACAGCCCTGTCATGCAGTCTCAGACCGGAATGGAAATCCGTAGCATCATCTTAATCATCCTCATTCTCATCGATCAGCATAAAAAAAAAGCCTCAAATTCTGTGGCCCTTCAGGCCCTGCTCTCATGGTGACCTCAGTTTCGATATCCTCTCCATGTTTGTGGTCTTGGTTTGGTTCTGTCAGGGTCACCGGTATCGGCGGGTCCATAGGGGCTGTCATTGGATGGAAGTGGTGGCGCCCTCCAGAGGGAGAGCTCACTCACGCCGGCTCCACGACTAAGCAATTATTGTCGTCAGTAGGGGGCTTAGTAGGTGGTGTCCTGCGTATGTTGGATCAGAACAGGCGCCACTGAACACCACCGAAGTGACTCGGCAGCAGTGCAGTGTCTCCTCCAGTGGGTTGCCTCTTGACGACTTGACATTGACTGGCCCCTGTGGATTGCCGGTGCTGGGGCTGTGGCAGGACTGACCAGGCTGTGGCTGTGGACAGGGTGTCGGAATGAGCGGTGTGGGTGCAATGCCACTGAGGTGGCACAGAAGATGGGACAGAAAAAAAAGAAAAAAAAAAGAACAGCCACTCCTGCTCCCATAAAGAAACAATTCCATGCCCATAACTGCAAACGAGTGCTGCTTATGGCACCAAACCACTTAGCACAGGTGCAAACACAAACACGCACACAGAGCAATCAAGGAGACATCCCAAAACTTCTTCAGTCTGCCTATGGGGAGGTCCATCCTCTGCAGCAGAACGATGCTGGACAAGAAGAGTCATGGTCAGATACACCCCTGCACTAGGCACACTTGTGGTCATTGATGACTGCCGGAAGAGGTTGTTGTCCACCAGTGTAAGTGTCAGCCTGCCGACTGACAAGAGTCACTCATCCTAAATTCCATAGAATAATAAGATGTGGCGAATCCATCTGAAATATGTCTGTGACAGCTCTTTTTTTTTTTCTTCTTCTTTTTCTCCCCCCCCCCTACCCCCCCCCCCGGCATTTCTGCTGTCTGTGTCCAGTGCCAGCATCCAAAGAGAAGGATGCACATCACCTGAGTGACTTGCACAGTTTCCTCTCCTCTGGGAAGTTGACAGACCTGGGGTTTCCTCATGAGACTGAGTCTTGTCAAGACAGACAGAACCAGAGCGAGCCTCGTCTTGACCTTCTTTGCTGAGCTGCCGTCTATAGATAGACGCAACATGTGAATTAGCCAGGGAGGAAACTACATGCATCCTGTGAGCTGCCGTCTAAGATAGATGCAACACGTGAATTAGCCAGGGGAGGAAACTACATGCATCTGTGAGCTGCCGTCTATAGATAGATGCAACACGTGAATTAGCCAGGGGAGGAAACTACATGCATCCTGTGAGCTGCCGTCTATAGATAGACGCAACATGTGAATTAGCCAGGGGAGGAAACTACATGCATCCTCTCACCTCTCCATCTGCTCCAGGATGTCGTGTAAGGTCATGGCCTTGTCGTCCTGCACCTCCTTGAACTTGTTGGCCAGGTCCATCGACAGGGTCAGGTACCTGTTGCTGGATTTCTTCTCGTGGAACTCCACTAACTCTGCAGATCTGAAGAGGGGAAGAAAACAAGATTGCCGGCAGGTTGCAGTTTGAAAACACACACACACACACACACACACACACACACACACACACACACACACACACACACACACAAATTCTACATCAGTAATGCAGTTTCTAAGGCCTATGGGGAGAAGAAGAGCCACTCCATGTGAGTGAGGTTGAGGAGGAAGTTCTACTTCTGTGCTTTCCCTGGATTTTTGGTCAATGTTGGAGGGTTTAATGGTTCATGCGGCATGGATGGAGACAGATAGACACACAGACAAGCAGAGAAGGACAGGGAGAGATATAAGAACTGAGTGAGACAGACAACCAGATAGGAGGAACACACTGAAAGAGAGAGAGAGAGAGAGAGAGAGAGAGAGAGAGTGAGAGAGAGAGAAGGGAGGAGAGACAGACAGAGAGAGACAGACAGACAGCCAGACAGACAGAGAAAGCAAAGTCAACCCTAAAGAGACAAACGGAGAAAGATGGAGACAAAAAACACAGGCACAGAGATAGAAAGAGCAAAACACTGACACAGAGATGAGGGAGAAAGATAACAGACAGAGAGAGAAAGAAGAACAGAAAGCAAATACAGAACCCATGAGACAGGCTGACAGAAAAACACAGACAGACACATGAGCATAGAGAAAGACTAACACAAAGTCCACCAGCACAAAACCCCAACTCACGGTTTGGGCTTGACGAACTTATCGGCACGCATTCCACGGGGTATACCCAGAGCCTCCTGCATGTCGTGCTGCACAAACCAACAAAACATGATGCAACACTGCAGGTGTCTGCATCTCTCAGTCCTGGGGAAACCCCAGAATGCATGCACACTTACTGCCACATTTTACATTAAAAAAAAAAACCAACTTGGTTTTGCACACATACAAAACGTGTCACTATTTCAGTTGAGCCACACTGCTAATTTCGAGCATCTCAAGCACATTAAATGAAGAGAAAAACAAAGAACTACCCCCCCACCGCCACCCCCTGATGTCAAGCACCCTCAAAATCCTGATGTAGATACTGACTTTTGTCTGGTGGACCCCGACTGAAAAGCAATGGAAGATGGTCTGTAGGGTGTCCTTTGTGACGGACAGCCATCTTCACACTGAAAACTACACACACCCTCAAGCATCCGCCTTGGCTTAAGGCTGTGTCAGGGCCAATTGACATAGGCTAGAACACCAAGGCTACATCTAAATGTTGTTATGCTCTGCATAGTTATGCGGGGATTATCTTCAGTTGTGACAAGCTCCTAGCATAACATTATCAGTCTCCAACATCCCCCCCCCCCCCCCCCCCCCCGAAGTTGGAGCGTGGCTGCCCATGTGGCGGGGTAATCAAAAACGGTCACACATGTCATGTTCTCATCCCCAGCTGATGCATTTGTACCATAGCGTTCAAGTCCTTCAGCTGTTTGGATGATGCCTGGAGTCTTTTAGCCAGAGTATGACAACAACAACAACAAGAACAACCCTCAAGCATGGCACAAGACCTGCAGGAAATCACCACCACCAAAGTGACTCTGACCATACCTTCAGTCTCCTCTGGTGAGGTGGGAATGGGAAATGGAGGGGGCAGGGAGGAGAAAGCAGTGTGGTGTGGGGGTGGGGTGGGGGGGGGGGGTGGGGTGGGAGGGGGAGGGGTGAAAGGAAGGGGGGTGGAAGGGCGAGGCAGGGGATGTGGGAAAGGGGTGGGGAGGGGAGGGATGGGGGGGGGAGTGGGAGTGGGGAAGGGGTAGGGGTGGAGGAGGGGAAGAGGTGGAGGAGGGGACTTTGGGGGGGGGGGGGGGGGGGCAAGCAGTCTCCATGGCCTCCGACAGTCTGTCTGGACCACTGCTGCTGCTGAGAATGCAACAAAACAAGCTTGGTTTGGGTCATGTGACTTTCCCTGGCCCCTCCCTTCTACCATCCACACACAATCCCCCCTTCCTCCCCCTCCCCCACCCCCTGCCTTACTCTACAGTAGTGCATGTCCCATTCTCTGGAGAGTGAAAAGACCCCATGTTCCTTTACACTGCATTTCAGGTGGGAAGGAGAGACGCGGGGGGGGGGGGGGGGGGGGGGGGATGCTATGTGGGGGGGGAGGTGTGGGGGAGGGGGAGTAGATGGTAGGTGGTGGGGGAGGAGCTGGGGTGGATGGGGAAGGGGTGGGGGGGGGGAGTGGATGGAGAGGGGTGGGGAGGGTGTGGGGGTTGGGGAGAGGGTGAGGAAGAGGAAGGAAATGTCACTTCCTGGTGGCAATTTAGACACACCATGAATTCTGTTTCTAGTGGATGGTACCATTCCTGCTGGCTCAGCATATGGAGACTACTGGGACACCAGCGTAAAACCACCAGCTGTGCTGCAGAGTCAATGGCACGTACGAGTGAATAGGAAACAAAGCCAACCCATCACTGAAGCGTTTTACAAACAAAGAAACACAAACGTCAAATTGTGTCCATTCATTGTGGACAGTGAAACGAGTGAGAAGCCATCCACACAAAGCTGTCTCAAGAGGTGACTGTAAATTATGAATCATTTTAGGACATTCTCTGCAAACAGAAAAAAAATAACTCGGTGGATAAACGAAGTCAGGTTGTGTTGTACTCTGTGTGTGTGTGTGTGTGTGGTGTGTGTGTGTGTGTGTGTGTGTGTGTGTGTGTGAGTACAACCATGAGTTAATCTGACAATAAATTGGTTTCAGTCAGTCAGTTGTGTGTGTGTGTGTGTGTGTGTGTGTGTGTGTGTTGTGTGTGTGTGTGTGCACGCGCATGCATATGTGTGTGTCCATGCATGTGTGCTTTTCTCCACTTTTTCCCCACTTGCATGATACTCATTCATTTGCTTTTCAATACAATTTGTTCACCTTCTTCTTGGTGATCTTGTTTATTGGCACACATTTGTTTATCTCTTAGAATAATTATGCTCCCCAATTAAACTGATTATTTCAAACAAAGCAAAAGCTAAAACTAATCAAATCCCATTTCTAATACTAAGAATACACCAAAAACTAAACACAACTGCAATTCAGAGTCAAATTAAAAATTTTAAAAAAGAAAGAAACGAAGGCAGAGCTCAAAATGAGCCAAAACACATTCACGCTCCCATTTCAAAAACTAGGATGAAACTAAGCATAGACTGAATTCATGAGTGCACTTGCTGCAACCAAGGGCCGAACTAGATTAGACAACATTTATATCATCCGGCTTCTAAAGGATGACAGGATATTAACATGATGATCTAATCTGCAGACCCGATGACCAACCTCAAAAATCTGTCTAAAGCCCAGACCGAGTTCACCATCCCGTTTCCTCACCTACAATACATTGAACTGAAACCAAGGGCAAGGTTTGAACACCACACCAACACCAGCTGATGAGAATCTACCAGCTTGAACCAAATGATTATACACCCACAAAGTTTGAATGGAAAACAAACAACGAAACAACAACAACTACTACTTCTCTAAAAGCATGCCGACTGTAAAAGCAAAATGGTGCAAAATGGCTCTAGTGACAGAAACTGATAATCTTGCTACAGGCTGTAATCAATGCTACGAGTTGTGTACAGACACAGACACTGAAAAGATTCAGATTCAAACTTTCATCATTCCCAGATGCCTCCTATCCCCATCCTGCCTTTCTCCGAGGCATCACTAACCGCAGAACATGACTCATGATAAAACACACAGTGTGTTTGGAAAATAACGACGCCCTGAAGAGAGAGTCTGAAATCATCGTTTTGTCTTGTACTCCATGAATAATTATAAACATTTCATGTGTCACCATGACCGTACATTTGAAACATGGTGAAAGTGTCCATTCCAATTCGTCATTCCCAATGTTGCAGATGGCATTCCAAACAGATGAAACCTGATCCACAGCCTACCACATCCATTTCAGACTCAAGACCTCCAATCAAAATTATGACTAACATCTATTACACAAATAGCAGCAAAAAGCAAAGTGAGAACAAAGTGTCTAGCCTAGCGGAGAAGTGCCCTAGTTGATAATGCTTTCGCTTCAAAAGCAGGAAAACAGCAGGTACGAGGTTCGAGTCTCTGTAGGCCATTTTTCTTTCTTCCGCCTTTCCACTGGACCAAAAGAGATGGTCTGTGTGCTAGTCTTTCAGATGAAATGATAAACTGAGGTTATGTGAGCAGAGTGCACTTACCATATGTAAAACAACCCATGCAACAAGGATGGTAACTCTGACAAAATTGTTAAGATAAAACCTACTTTGACAGATAAACAAATCTGAATGCAGGTTAAAGACTTAATAATAACCCAGTCTCCTGTTAAGACTTAATAACAACCCAGTCTCCTGTTCTTATAGTTTGTGTATCAAAAGTATGTTATCCCGTTAGAGCTCACATGCAGAAAAACCAATCTACTGGACTAAACATTACACATGGAAAAAGGATTGCGAGATGGTACGCAACAAAGCAAATTAGACCTACAACAACAATAACAACAACCAATCTGCTAAGACAATTCTACAGGAGCAGAGTATGGCCACATCAATTTCCGGAAAGTTCACTCACTAACAAAACTGCACAGGTAGGAATACTTTTTCCATCTATTTAACATAAAAGGTGCACCAAATAGTGATATACCGTTCACAAAAAAAAGAAAGAACGAAAGACATTTTTCTTCATTTGATTATATTTTACACATAACTGAAGAAAAAGTTATAATGCAAGCAATGTATAATTCTTTAACTGGATCCAAGGTTTGGATTTTGACAGTATCCACTCATAACTGTGTTTTGAACAGTTTGGCATCTTGCCACAGAACCCACACAGAAGTCAGTATGCTGACATCAACTCACTGCAATCGTTGCATTTCTCCCTCTTTTTTTTTTTTTTGACCAGTATACATTCAAAAGGTATTCTTCAAAATACAAAAACTACTGTTCACGTTGGAATATTCACAAAAACAACAAGGTGCAGCCACATCCTAGCAGATTTACTTGAAAAAAAAAAAACAAAAACAAAGCAGACATCTAAAAGGCTGTGACATCTAAAAGGCTGTGACATCTAGGCTGTAAAACTGCTAGACCTTGCACGACGACTACTACATCTATAACTACTACAGCAAGCTCACAACTGGTACGCTAAGGAGATGGTGAAATTCTAGAGCACTGGTGAACACATACCTGGAAGGGGGAAGGCTGTGGTAAAAAAAAAAACAAACAAACAAACAAACAAGCCCGCTTATCGCAAATCAGAGCAAGCTCACTGTTCACAGAGAGACGACATGTACACACCCTCAAATCACTGCTTCCACAAAACGCCAAATCAGAAAGACCGAAAATCACTGATCATCCAAACGTTTTGGAAATGAAAAACAGTATCATTCTGCACATACAGGAACTCAGGAAGACAACAACAACAAAATAAACAAAAAACATCTTAATACCAGAACTCAAAGGTCTTTCTGTTCAAAGCGTTTGCACATTAAAAAAAAAAAAAACAAAAAAAACAAACCAGCCAAATGATATAAATCAAAACAAAGACATAAATTTTATGTATCAAATATATTATGAATGATGGAAGATTGAAGGGAAGCATGAGACATAAGACTGTGGGAATGGGAGGAGGGATGAACAGGCCAAAAAAAAAAAAAAAAAAAAAAGGAAAACAACGACTTTGTTACAAGCATTGGGAAGGAGGAGGAGGTGGGGGGGGGGGGAGAAGGAGGGCGGAGGGAAGGTGGTGGTGGTGGTGTGGGGGGGGGGGGGCGGGAGGCACACAGCTACTACCCCACATGAAGGCATTAATTTACAATCTGTGGGGCTGGGAAGGTTGGAGGTAGGAGAAGGGGGGGGGGGGGGGGGAGGGGAAGGGGGGGGGGAGGAGGGACGGGAGGAGCCACCCAGCAACTGCACTACATGACGGCATTAATTTATAACCTGTGACATCAAGCAGGTTGCTTGTTCTCACACACCACACACACCACACACAGACGCACACACACACACACACAACACACACACACACACACACCAAAACACACACACACACACACACACACCCCACACTACTCTCTCTCTCTCTCTCTCTTGCTCTGATGAAAAATGAAAAATGTCATGTAAGCACACTGTTCACGAAACATCAATTGTTCAATACAAAAAAATCTGAATTTAACAAAGAAAAGTCAGCACAAACGCAACACACACAAAGGATTAGTACACAACAACAAAACAAGAACTCCCAACTCACCCTCCCACCCTACCCCCCAACACATGTCCCATCACACCCCTTCCTCCCCCGACACTCCCTCTTCCACTTTCCCCCAAAATAAAAGTAACTCTTACCAATGCCAGTCTGTCAGGAGTCTTTTCCCTTTCCTTGGATTTTTTTCTTGCTTTCTTGGCCTTTCGCTCCGGGTCTTGGCTGAAATAGTTCAGAACACATGAAGCCGAACGGCATAGACAATGATGCTAATGTCTTTCAAAAATCAATCTCTCTCTCTCTCTCTCTTCTTAACTCTCTGCTGAGTCACTGGGGCACCCCACTGAAGAGCTGTTCACCAACTTCCTCCAGCTCTGTCAGGTGTTTGCCAAGGTCAGGGTCACTACAAATGGTTTCCATGTCCATTCCGCAATGTCATCAGTCCGCCATTTTCCCCCCTGTCTTACCCTCCATCTTCACCTGTTCTCTGGAAGACTGATTTAGTAAGGCCAATCGACCTCGTTGAAGACTGATTTAGTAAGGCCAATCGACCTCGTTGAAGACAGATTTAGTAAGGCCAATCGACCTTGTTGAAGACAGATTTAGTAAGGCCAATCGACCTTGTTGAAGACAGATTTAGTAAGGCCAATCGACCTTGTTGAAGACTGATTCAGTAAGGCCAATCGACCTTGTTGAAGACTGATTCAGTAAGGCCAATCGACCTTGTTGAAGACTGATTCAGTAAGGCCAATGACCTTGTTGAAGACTATTCAGACCTTTTGACTGTGTAAGGCCAATGACCTTGTTGAAGACTGATTCAGTGGCCAATCGACCTTGTTGAAGACTGATTCAGTAAGGCCAATCGACCTTGTTGAAGACTGATTTAGTAAGGCCAATCGACCTTGTGAAGACTGATTTAGTAAGGCCAATCGACCTTGTTGAAGACTGATTAGTAAGGACCTTGTTGAAGACGATTCGTAAGCCAATTGACCTTGTTGAAGACTGATTTCAGTGTAAGGCCATCGAACCTTGTTGAAGACTGATTCAGTAAGGCCAATCGACCTTGTTGAAGACTGATTCAGTAAGGCCAATCGACCTTGTTGAAGACTGATTCACTAAGGCCAATCAACCTTGTTGAAGACTGATTCACTAAGGCCAATCCATATTTTACAACTGACCTTCCAGTGCAGTTTTCTTTTTCTGAACTGATGTCAGCATATCTCCAATGATGGATGCACTACTTAATTTGATGCACCTGTTCATGGTGATATGATCAGGGAACAACTGAAGATCTGAGGCAGTCAGAACACATGTCACCAAGGCGTAATCGTAAATGTCATAGGTCAGTTAGAACACAACGCCATCATGGCGCAATGGTAAATGTCATAGGTCAGTCGAACACATGTCACCATGGCGTAATGGTAAATGTCATAGGTCAGTCAGAACACACGCCACCATGGCGTAATGGTAAATATCATAGGTCAGTCAGAACACACGCCACCATGGCCTAATGGTAAATGTCATAGTCAGTCAGAACACACGCCACCATGGCCTAATGGTAAATGTCATAGGTCAGTCAGAACACACGCCACCATGGCCTGACGGTAAATGTCATAGGTCAGTCAGAACACACGCCACCATGGCCTGACGGTAAATGTCAAGGTCAGTCAGAACACACGCCACCATGGCCTGACGGTAAATGTCATAGGTCAGTCAGAACACACGCCACCATGGCCTGACGGTAAATGTCATAGGTCAGTCAGAACACACGCCACCATGGCCTGACGTAAATGTCATAGGTCAGTCAGAACACACGCCACCTGGCCTGACGGTAAATGTCATAGGTCAGTCAGAACACACGCCACCATGGCCTGACGGTAAATGTCATAGGTCAGTCAGAACACACACCACCATGGCCTAACGGTAAATGTCATAGGTCAGTCTGAACACACGCCACCATGGCCTAACGGTAAATGTCATAGGTCAGTCTGAACACACGCCACCATGGCATAATGGTAAATGTCACAGGTCAGTCAGAACACACGCCACCATGGCGTAACGGTAAATGTCATAGGTCAGTCTGAACACACGCCACCATGGCGTAACGGTAAATGTCATAGGTCAGTCTGAACACACGCCACCATGGCGTAACGGTAAATGTCATAGGTCAGTCTGAACACACGCCACCATGGCCTAACGGTAAATGTCATAGGTCAGTCTGAACACACGCCACCATGGCCTAACGGTAAATGTCATAGGTCAGTCTGAACACACGCCACCATGGCATAATGGTAAATGTCACAGGTCAGTCTGAACACACGCCACCATGGCGTAACGGTAAATGTCATAAGTCAGTCAGAACACATGCCACCATGGCGTAATGGTAAATGTCATAGGTCAGGATTTGGAAGGCTGAGGATTCAAACCCCATCAAAGGCAGTTATTTGTGGGACAGTTTCTGACGGGATCAGTCCCCACACAGGGATGAGTGCGTTACGTGCTCCAAAACAGAGACTGGAACCACACTAATCAATTTCCGGTCTGACACTGCAGGTGTCTGTATCTCCCAGTCTCTCAGGACATGCAAAATACAAAATATCAGCTTTCATAATACTAGAAAGTTTTGATGTTCAATACAAACACATTACTTCACAGACAGGTTCATCATTTTGTAACAGAACTGGGGCTTTACAGCGTTCTGTTCAAAATCGATAATAATCTTATCAATAGTGTGACCAGATCCAGGATTGAATGCTTGATCTTGGATCCATACCATTTCCCCGAAGATGAAGTATGGCTGCCTTTAATGGCTGGATAAAAAAAAAAAACGGTCATACACACAAACCTCCACTGCCTTTCTTGGGTAGATGGGATTAATGCTTGTCTGTCGATATAGGGAGTGTCCGCAGGAGTATCAGCCTGCGTACGCAGAAGAAGAGATCCATACCATGGCCCTGCACCAGCTTTGGTGGGTTCTTCATTGCTTGGGGCATATTCCATCCTTCCAATAAGCTGCCTTCAATCTGGCTCCTACTTTTTGTGCAATAACATTTTGTGACATGGATATGGGTCCAGATCAAGTTATGGATTATGGATTCAGGATAAAAATTAAGTAAGATCAGTACAGAGATTATTACCTACCCAACTCCCCTTAATCCTCCATCCCCCTGCCACCCCCAAAACCAGTATTATTATTATCTTGGATCTATCATTTGATTTAGGTCAATATCACACACACACACACACACACACACACACACACACACACACACACACACACACACACGCACGCACACACGCACACGCACACATACACACGCACACATACACACGCACACACACACACATACACACAGAGACACACACAGAGACACACATACACACAGAGACACACACAGAGACACACATACACACACATAGACAAACACACAGAGACACACACACACACATACACACACACACACACAGACACACACACACACACACACATACACACACACACACACACACACACACACAGACGCACATACACACACACACACACACACACACACACACACAACACAAACACAAACACACACACACACACACACACACACACAAACTCACACAGCTTCCCTCACACACCTCACCTTTTATCAACGGCAGAGGAATTAGCACCCAAGGCGTTGTCTGCTCCATGATTCGCCTCGTCTTCGTTGCTCTTCTCTCGACGCAAGCTGTCGTAATACTCGTCCAGAAACTTGAACATGCCTGTGGAGCACCAGAAAAATTGTTGTTGCTGTTGTTTTGGGTGGGAAGACATGTGGAGAGAGGATGAAATGGGGGAGGGGGGGGGGTGGTTTCTCGTTTTCCGTTTTTGTTACGTGTTTTTGCCTGAAGAAGACCCAAGAGGTCGAAATGCAGTGTGTCTTGTCCTGTTTGTCAATGTCCTTGGCTGTAACTAACCCTTCTCTTTCTAAATTTTGCTTCGTTTTCCGCCCTCAGTCACTCCGTTTCGGAACTTGTCTTAGGTCAGTCGTGAGCAAGCATGGCAGCTCATTAAAAGAGGTCAAGATGAGGTTCACCTCTCACTACACACACTTACCCCTGAGTACTCTTCTGCTTCAAGAATGGAAAAAAACAACTTTCTCCATCTTGCATGTACCCAGGGCTGGCAATGGTTTGGTTGGTTGGTAGAGTGCTGGACTCATGATCCCGGTGATCCTGGAGTTGCAGATTCAAATCTCCTCCGGGTTGTTTTTGGTATGGGGGCATTTTTCCCTTGGATTTCACATTCGTTCTAATTCCATTTCCGGAAAATTCCTTCCTCCGAGACTATCAATCAAGTGTGAATGCACACGAAACATCTTGCACACTGGTAAAATTCCTTTACTAACTTTCAGAAAAGAAAGCCAGTTTGGCTGTTGGAAGGGATGATATGAATACTCAGAGCAGGCGTCCTCGTTGAAAATTTGAAAAGAAATACTGAATAAGAAATTGAGAAACTGGTATTCAGCTGCATGACACAGAAAAGCAACTGAATATAGAGCCAGCAGGCAGCACTTCATTTGGCTCTACCCAGGTAGGCAACCCATTGTGTAAAGAGAAAGCATGCATTGTTAAAGAGTCTACAGCTTGGCCCCTAACTGTGGACAAGCATCAGTTCTCTGATAAAAATGATAAGGACGCCTGTGGGTATGCTCTTTAAAAAAAGTAGAGGATGGACATGCATCGCTCCATGACTCCCTCTCCAAGACCCATCCACAGGATGCAGTGGAGGGTGACCATCCAAGAGACAGATCAAAGTTTTGCACGGGCAATGGAATGACCACAACACCTCTACCTGACGGTGGAGGGGGGGAGGGGGGGGATGGTGAAAAGCCCTGACTGGGTAAGATCTATCATGGCATTCAAGGACCTCCCGTCCGTGAACAAAGGACAATGCACAAGAAAACATAATACGATTCTTACTTCCTGCTCTCTTTGTTCCCCGACTAGGACTCCAAGTTAGTTTCAAGGTCAGGTGACTTCAGGCGGAAACTGAAACAATTTTTAAAGAAAAACTAGCCTTGTTCCGCCCAACAATAGGGAAAAACAAATTACCAGACGAAACATGATGCGTTTCAACCTCTTTGGTCTTCTCTAGGCAAGTTAAACAACATTCACGGTAATGAAAATGAAGAACAAGCGATCGCACATCTTCTCAAACTGGACGCAAGATGGAGGTTTCAACGCCCAGTTTGAGAGAGTAAATGATAGCTCGTTCTTTGTTTTCGGTGTTCTGAGTGTTTGTTCATCTTGCGTGAAAAAGACCAAAGAGGTTGCAACATGTCATGTTTTGTCTTGTAGTTTGTTTGTCCCTTTTGGCGGAATAATTCAACCCTCCAAGGTCCACGACTCTTTAAGATTTTTGCACACCTGATCATTTTCAATCCCACCATTCAGGTAGCCGTGTTACGTCTTCAGAGATGATGACTAAACATAACATCAGTGTGAACGTATTTCATTCTCATGCCCTTCATCACCGGTACAGGCCTACCCTTCTCCGAAAGGGGGAAGGTGATTACGTGCGCATGCAAGATTTTTTTCATGCATGCATTCAATTCATACATGGGACCTTGATTTAGAATCTCACCCAAACGATTGGGACGGCACCAGAGTCTGCACACAACTCAACTCCAAGGAGAACATCTCTCCTAGCCTGGCTGTTGTCACCAGCGGGGAACCGAACCCAGGACCATTGAACAAGAGTGTGATGCCATAACCGCTAGGCCAAGCAGGACCCTACACCAAAAAAACAACCAAACTGGCAGCGGGCCTGACAAGGCTGTGGCTGTGGATGGACAGGCGGAACGAGTGGCGTGGGTGCAATGCCACTGAGGTGGCCCAGAAGATGGGACAGCAAAAAAAAACCCTTCAAGTTAGTTTCCAAGTGAGGTGACTGCCTCCACCAGACAAGAAGGACAAACAAGTTACAAGACAAAACACGACGCGTTGCAACCTCTTCAGTCTTCTTTAGGCAAGATATCAACATTCAGAACAATGAAAACAAAGAACCAGCTATCATCAGTCTTCTCAACTTGGGTGCAAGATGGACGTTTCAATGTCCAATTTGAGAAGATAAATAATTGCAAAAAAAAAAAATCAAAACAAAACAAAACAAACTGCCCTCACTTTTACTGTACGCAGGCGTCCACTTCCTCCTCCACTTCCGCAGGGGCTGGGGCGGCCACGGTGGGTGACACCTTCCCTTCCTCGGGGATGGTCTCCTCCCGTTGCGGGTAGGCTGTGGCTGTGGGGGCCGAGGCCAGGTTGGTGGCCATGGCCGACACGTTGACGGCTGAGGAGGAGGAGGAGGGGGAGGGGGAGGTGGACTGGACAGAGGTGCGGGGGTTGAAGTGCCGGATGCTCTGCCGCAGGTGATGGCGACTGGTCCGCACTGTGCTGCTCTTCTTCCCGATCTGTTGGACAGAGGGAGGGAGGGGGGTGGGGCGTGAGAGGGAGATGGTGAAACAGAGAAAGGGAGAGACCGCAGAGAGTACGTGTACAGAAGAGAGAAAGAGACAGAGAGAGAGAGACAGACAGACACAGAGACAGACTGAGACAGACAGATACAGACAGAGACCGACTGAGACAGACAGAGACCGACTGAGACAGACAGATAGAGGCAGAGAGAGAGAGAGAGAGAGAGAGAGAGAGAGAGAGAGAGAGAGATGATGATGATGATGATGATGCAGTTGATGGGCTGGTGAACGTCAGATCTCAGCCCTGAACCAAGTAGATGTCAAATACATGGGTGATGTATATCAACACGTGTAGAAGAATGATAAAGAAACCACAGCAACAAGGCAGACATACTGGAAAAACTTGGTAGAAAAATCCGCTTTAACAGATTTTTTTTTCTTTCATGCAACAGGGAGTAAAGAGAAAAAGAAGGGGCCAGGAGGAGCGCGTGAGGGTGTGGGGGCGCGGAGGGTGTTTGGCGCATAACCCAAGAAGTGGTGGTGATGAGGGGACCGCACTCTATCACCAAATCACATCCTTCAAAAGTTGTTCAGCTTGGACTGAGGGATATGGAAGGGAAGTCACCCTCGTCTCCAATTCCCTGAGAACATTTCTTATTTTGGTGCAATGATATGATGCTTTGTTGTTGCTCTCTCTCTCTCTCTCTTTCTCTCTCTCTCTCTCTTTCTCTCTCTCTCTTTCTCTCTCTCTCTTGTATTTCAGTCTAGTATTCTTTTCATTGTTTAGACGGTGCATTCACTTTTGAAGTCACTTATCATTATCATTTCACCGAGGGAAAGATGTGAAAAAAAAAAGCCTGTAACATGCTTATTCTTATCCCTTGTTTCTAAAGATTCGTTTGTTTGTTTTCCTCTCTCTCTGTCTCTCTCTCTCTCTCTCTTTCTCTCTCTCTCTCTTCTCTCTCTCTTTTACTTTCTTTTTATCTCCCTTTCTTTTGTTGACTCTTCCTGACAGATCTGACAGCAAGCAGTTATGCCAGTTGTCTGGGAAGGGACTAGGCCTCAATGTTGAAGTTCATGCTGAACTGGAGATGCTACCGTCTCATTTCATAGCATCAGGGCAAGTTTATACTGTGTCAGCAAGTCTACTTCATCTATCACCTTTTCCTGTGTCAGCCTTCCTTCTTCTTGAAAATGTGACTGTATTTGGTGTTGACTTTTCACCGAGTGTATTTGCCTCGAGCACACAACCTGGAACACCCATGACCACCCTCATGAACTGGCAAAAATTGAGGGGGGGGGGGGGGGGGGGGGCGGGGTGGAGGTGCGGAGGTGGTGTGGAGGAGGGGCACATGATGATGGGAGATGTGAAGAATATAGCCCTGGATTCTGAACACTCCCTTTCTAATTGCAAGTAATTGTAGACAAAAAGAAGGACGAGAACTTTGAAAACGCCTAAACACATTCGGGAAAAAAACAAACATCATGGAAACGTTTCTAATATATTGGTCAATAATCTTGCCCCCACCCCTTCTCTCCTCACAGGTGTGCAGACACGCACACACACATGCAAACACACACACACACACACACACACACACACACACAAACAAACATACACACACACAGACATACACACACACATACATACACACACACACACTCGCACACACACAAACATACACACACACAGACACACACACAAACACACACACACACACACAACATGCATCACACACACACACACACACACACACACACACACACACACACACACACACACACACACACACATCCACCTCCCACTCCCCCACTTATAGACAAAAAAACGAAAGTATGTTCATTTTGAACAATAACCAAAAATATAGACAATGACCCCTTCCCCCCATCCTTCTTGGTCAAAATGACCAGTCCCTGAATTCTGTAGTTTCTAACCTTTCCTGGCATGGGCGTGCTAAGGAAACGTTCCCAGCGAGTCTCTGCCTGTTTCTCCTGCTGCGCTTTCCTCACTGTTACTTTGGTTCCGCCAATTTCACTGAAATCCCAAGTCATATGAGTAGTAATAATATAAAACCATGAGCGTGTGCCTGTGTCTATATGCAGGTGCACAACATATACTTAAACATGTGTGTGCTCAATACATGCAGACACACACACACATATATACTTCTACAGCCATGCAAATACATTCTCTCTCTCTCTATCTCTCTCTCACATACACACTTACACACACACTCTCTCCCTCTCTCTCTTTCACACACACACACACACCACACACACACACACAACATACAACACACATGTGCGCGCTCGGTCATGCAGATAGCATGCACACATACACATACATCCAGATACACACACATGCAGTCCTGCAGATAGCACACACACACACACACCACACACACACACAACACACACACACACACACCACACACACACACACACACAAACACACACTCTCTCTCTCCCCTCTCTCTTTCACACACACACACACTCTCTCTCTCTCTCTCTTTCACACACACATTCTCTCTCCCCCCCTCTCCCTTCACACACACACACACACACACACTCTCTCTCTCTCTCTCTCTCTCTTTCACACACACACACACCACACACACACACACACACAAACACACACATACTTGTGACTCCAGCAGGTCATGATGGAGGACATGTTGTAGCCAGTCTCCAGGTTCATGGCATCTAGGATCCAGTTCAGTGCACACAGCTGTCTGAACAGCGCATGCCTACCACATCACAACACACACACACACACACACACACACACACACACCACACACTTCTTTTTAACACACCCCTCCCACTTATTTATTTGTTTGTTTTGTGATAAAAGTGCAAGAGACAGTTGTAGAACAAAGACTGTGATGATCAACAAAAAACAAACAAACAAACAAAAACAGAGAAAGAGAAAAAGTGGATATGAGTAAATAAAAAAAAATGATAAAAAAAAAGAAAAGAAAAGAAAAATAGGTTTTTTTTGTTTTTTTTTAAAGAGAGGAAATTACTGACACTGAATTTGTAGACAGCAAGGATACAATTTTTGGCTAGATTTATATTGAATGCTTCCAGTCCCCCCCCCCCCCCAACCACCCACCCCCACTTTTTGCCCCCCACCCACCCTCGTGTGTGTGTGTTTGTGTGTGTGTGTGTGTGCGTGTGTGTGTGTGTGTGTATGTGCGCGCATGCGCGCGTGTATGAGCATGTATGCATGTGGGTTTTTTTTGTGTGTGTGTGCATGTGCATATGCACCCATGCTTGCATGTGTACACATGAGCACCAGTTCACCTATGTTCAAAGGCAGTATGTCTGTTGTAGGATAGGTAGAGCAGCAAAGCACCGAGGGTACTCACTGAGCCTTGTCATCGCCCTGTTCCCCAATCTCACACAGACTGGTGTGCTGTGGGGTGTAAGGTCTGGGTATTGCTGATTTCTTCTTCTTGCCCGACGCACTTGATCGACGAAGAGTCTCCCCTGATGAGTACCTAAAATTCAAGGGGGCTGGGTCACCTTTTTGTGCTGGAGATATTACATGGACACACGTCCTTCCTTATATTCATGTTAATTTTACTGATAACATCTCCATTTTTTAGGTATCCCTTGAACTATTTTTCAAGTTACTGTCCAGTCAATACAGATTTAAAGTTTTCATGTTAATTTGGGTGATAACATTTTTTTTTAATTTTTTTTTAGGTATCCTTGGACTATTTTTCAAGTTATCATCCAGTCAATATGGATTAAAGTTTCAAAACAATATAACATTAGCTCATGTATATAATAAAAATGGATGATTTTTTTTCAATCAGTTCAAACTACATTGCCTTCCAGATTGTTCAGTAATTTTTTTTTCTGACGCTGCAAAACTTTCTGCGATTTCATTAAAAGCAGTCATCATTATAACCAACATAAAACAACAACAACAAAAACTGTGTAAAATGCCATCTGCATCTAACACTTCAAACTGGTTCAAGGCGTTTTTCTAAGCACGCACGTGCAGGCACACACAAACTAAATCTCACACTTGCAAGCCACACTTAACACATAAAAAAAAGTTATTAAAAAAAAAAAGGCGGCAAACATTAACAAATCAAATCTGAAAAGCTTCAAATGCTGAACTGATTTCTGCTGCTATGTACCTGTGAAAAAAATCACAAACAAACCCTGAAGACCCTGAAATCTGGACTTTGGGCAAGTTTATAGAGAAGTGGACATAGAACAGTTCCTTGTCCTGCCACTGTTCATCCATGTCCTGTTTTATAGTAATAATAACAATGACAATGATGATAACGTGATCATGATACGATGATGATAAGGATGATGATCTATACAATCCATCTTTTTCTGAGCTTGGGGTGTTTACAACAACAAACTGAACACCAGAGAAGACCACTGCTCAAACGCTTATTGACATTCACTCTTTAAAGCTCATGAATGCACACACACTAACACATCACAGACAAAATCTCACCCACTTCTCTCCATCATTACACACACACACACACACACACACACACACACACACACACACACTCACATGATCTGAGGACAATAAACACGCAAACATACAAACTTTATGGAAAAGTTTGTAGAACTTGTTAAACAAAATCCATGACAAGTTTGAAAAGTAGAACAGCCAGTTTAGTAAAAGTTAATTCAGTAAGCAGATTTAGCACTCATGCAGTGAGGACGTGCCCATACCCACACACACTGTTATTTCTCCCACAGTGACTCCCTGAGATGGCCCATACCCACACACTGTTATTCTCTCACAAGTGATCCGGATGTGCCCATACCACACATTTTTCTCTAAATCCAGATTCCCCCCCCCCCCTCCCCCCCCCCACCACTGTTATTTCTCCTCACAAGTCCCTAGCCTCCCACCACACTCCCCACAAGCCCCATCCCAACTGATCCAACATTTACAAATTTCTCTTTCTCTGAATATGTCTCAGTCATTCTATCCCCCCCCCCCCCCCCCCCCCCCCCGCCTCTCCAACTCATCCCTTCCCACCTTTTCCCCTCTCCTAATCCCCCTATAAGCCTCTCTTATTTTAAGCTATGGCACAAAAGCATGTTGTTAGAATGTTCATCATTCATTAAGTGCATGCAAATAAACACATAGCGACTGACGAGGCAAAGTCCCTGAATAGGAAATGAAGTAAGGGGAATTATCTTTCAATGTGTTCAACCGTTTGATTATCCATTCATTCACTCAATTATCAATTTACATCGACACGTTCATATACTGACCGACTGCTTTGTCTATTTCAGGACAAACTCCTTTGAAGCAGGCAAGGATATGGTTACAGAAACATCCATCAACTACAGACAAGGAAACTAATATAAAATAGACTCCTCCAAACAAAGCCTCCCAACCTCCACTTCCCATTTGATTAAAGAGACATGTGCCTCAGATTAGAGATAAATCTTCCACAACGCTTTGAAGAATGTATGGAAGATGATGGTAGAGGCGGAAAAAGAACATGTGTTCAAAGTTACGGATAAATCTTCCAAACAGCTGGAAAGGACATGCGTGGAAGACAGTGGAAAGACAATTAACGTGTTTCTGATCACAGATAAATAACTGTTCATAAAGCTGAGAAGGAAATGGGTGGAAGATGGTGGAAGAGGTGGAAGAAAAATAGACAAAATAAGAGAGTTCTGCATCATAACAGCTGTAAGGGGGTTCATATCCCCAGTTAAATTGGGGGCAGGGGGGGGGGAGGAGGGGGGCATCATATCCCCAACACACGATAGCCATTCCATTCTTTGAAGTCACCTTTTGCAGTAAAGACTCCTGGTAAAATTTGAACATGTTTTTACCTTCTCTTTACTTTTTTTTTCCCTACTCTCCTGCACATGATTTTCCATTTCAGTTTGTGAGTGACCTCCATTTGTACTTGATGTAGAAACCAGTAACAAGTGTTTCTAAAGTTTCAACGAATATTTCACAAAGCTGGGAAAGACTTTGGCAGAAACACACTGGCAGCAGAGGCAAAGGGAAAACTGACAAGACACGTTTCGATCAATCTTCAACAAAGCTAACAATGACACACATGGAAGATGGACAGCTGAGGTGGATGCAGAGCAGTGAACAGTCCTTGGAAGTAAGTGCAAAACTGGGGGCTAATCAGCTTGTACAAGAGGGGGGGGGAGGGGTGAGAGGCGGGAGGGGGGAAGGGATGAGGAGGTGGTGAAAGGAATAAAAGAGCGAGGGGGTGAGGGGGTTGTGGGGGGGAATTTCTAGATCACGTAAGATCTGAATTCACAGCCAACTGGCAGGGGGAAAAAAAATGCCAGCTTGGAGAAAGCATTGTGTGTGTGTGTGTGTGGTGTGTGTGTGTGTGTGTGCTTGTGCTGTGCTGTGTGTGCATGCGTGCGTGCGTGTGTGTGTGTACATCAGTGTGTAAGTGGGAAAAAACACACCTTCCTTGGTGCTGGTGACAATAAACATATTTTTCAAAGTAAATATTTTCAAGATGGAATAAAGCACTGAAATGTTGACAGCTATAAACAATTGATTTTTTTTCCATTAAGACTTTTTCTTCAAAAAAAGCACTGTATTTGTTCACAAAGAATAAAACCGTTCTCTAACTTCCCAGCCAGCCTTATCCTCAAAGCTTCATGCAGAAATTGGCCGTGAGCAAAGCAGAAGAACCCTGAACGCTAGAGACTGAATCTAAACAGCCCTTCAACAGGTGCATTTGTTTACCCGGCCAGAGAGGTGCTTCAGCTGATTTTCATGGAAGCTTAATTTCAATGTCAGTGATAGAGAGACTGGTCATAAAGATTATATGAAGGTCGGCGATTTATCTGCAATTTCCATGATAACTAGACTAAGCACATCCACACTAAATTTGGATACAAAGACAGCCTCAGTTTGGTCAGGTGAACATGAGAAGAACTTACACAAATTATTCAACACATCACGTTTCTTCAAAAAGACATTTCTATTCATTGGAAGCACATTTTCTTCAGGAGCTTGTATGGATACTCTGCATGGTCCATTTGCTCACACTTGCGTCTTTCACCTCAACAGCCCCCACCCCCACCGACATCCCATTTCCTGTCTCTCTCTGCCCGAAAGTTCACCGTTTCAATACCAATGTATGTTATAGCAAACATGGTCACAAATACAGATAACTCATTCAACCTGTCTTGGAGTCCGAGAATAAACACAATGTATGCTATAACAAACACGGTCACAAAGACAGATAACTCCATTCAACCTCTCTTGGAGTCCGAGAATAAACACAATGTATGCTATAACAAACACGGTCACAAAGACAGATAACTCCATTCAACCTCTCTTGGAGTCCGAGAATAAACACAATGTATGCTATAACAAACATGGTCACAAAGACAGATAACTCCATTCAACCTCTCTTGGAGTCAGAGAATAAACGAATCAATAAATCAGTGAACTGTTATTTCCAAAACAGGGTTTCCACACATTGTAGATATCTCCCAAGAACTATTAGACACACACAACCATGCGTGCAAGCACAAATATACATATGCAATGCACACACGTATGCACACCTGCACCCCCCTTCCTCCACACACACACACACACACACACACACACACACACACACACACACACACTTTTGCCACATGTTAGCATTGTTATGGTTTCAAACACAATTAAGGCATTAAACTAAGCTGTATTTTGTTTTCAATTTCTTCCAACCACAACATGTTAGATCTAAGCAAACAATAGACAATTCCACAAGCAAATTGTATGTCCGCAACCCCCCCCCCCCCCCCCCCCTCCACATCTCAAATTATTCCACTCTGTTAGATGTTCATCAAGCAGTCCAAGGCCCTCTCACCTTTATTAAATAGAGAAAAAAAAATAAAATTTCTCAAAGCAGATTTGGTTTCCCCTCCAGAGTCAAGTTTCTGGTTCGATTCTGATGAGCTGTGATGTCTCCAATCGTCAGAACTCTCAACCCCCCTACCCCCTCCCCTCATCTCCCTCTTCCTGGCCCGCTCCTCCTCTACCCTCTAACCACTCCTTCCCCCAGACTGACCCTCCCAACACACTGTGTGTGAACTCCATACGAACCCACTGCAGGTGTCTTTGACATCTGAGTCAAAAGCCAACGAGTCTCGCCGGCTGGCTCGGGTGGAAGGGCGCGTGTCTTGAATCTCATCCAGCCAGTCAAGGTCACTTTGGAAGGTCAAGGTCACATGGGGTAGGTCACAGCAACGACAGTGACTACTGACGTGTGTATTCAGTTCTTAATCATATGATACTGTCAGATATCGTGAACATCGTGAACTACACCAAGGATGAAGAGGATTAAGAGGGGTTTGGGGGTGAGGGAAGGGGGTGGGAGAGTTATTGTCTTCCCCAGTTGATACACAGTTGCAATGAATCTGACATTCTAGTTAAAAGAAATCAAATCACTCTCTAAACAAGAATGTTTCTCTACCTAGGGTCGTTATTGATGTCCTGAGAGCTGTAAAACAGATCTAGTGACCATGGTCAACAGAATCATATCAAAATAAATGTTTTGCAACTGTTATAACATGCATTTCTAAACTAAACGAGCAAAAGCACAGAACTAGTAACGGTTCAAAGCTGTGTGTCAACGTCATCTTTCTGATTTTCATCTGTTAGTAAAAAGCTTGGAATTATAATCATCATTTTATCTCGACACATACCTGTCTTGGGAACGCCAAGCAAAGCTCACATGCTTATACTATTCTGCATTATTGGGCTGCATAAAGTGTCCTCACGACAGATGTTTATCAGAATTCACAAACAGGAACAGGTTTGTTTTTTTCCATAGACAAAACATCACTTCAGTGGTTCTAATAATCAAAGTGAAATATACACATTTCAGCTGCCATTTTCTCACTTGTCCAAAACAAGAGTTGAATGTTTTCCTTCACTTTTGATCGTCTCTCCATTTTCTTTTTCTTTCTACTTGTTTCTCTTTATCTATTTTTTTGTATACAAAGACACCTTCTTGTAAATCAGACATCAGCAAATCATACTTAAGGTTAGTGTAAGGTGGAAGTTGTTCATGTTTCTTCGAAAATGTACAGATTTTCTGAAATCTCAGCAAAGCTGGATTTCAGTCGAAAAGACATAATCCTGTTTTTATCAAGGGCACAAATCTAAGCCATGCATCCTGAACATCAGAGGTATGATTTCAGCCAGAAAACTGCCGCTTTCGTTTCAAATAGCATGTCAGCCAATCACAGAGACAAGCCTAGTCCAAGGGGAACAACTCAAGCTGCAAGGATCACACTACTGCAGCAACAACATACTCAAAGCCTAACAAGCAAGCTGTTGATCGTGACTGTGACTGAAATGCATTCTATAAAGTACGACACATACACTGCTAAGCATGTCAAATCTTTGTGTACAACAGTTATTTGAAATGTTGCGATTCCTTAAAACAAAAGTACTGTTGAAAAACACAATTATAATTATGACTAAAATATTGAACACTGGTAGCGTTTGATCATTTCCAAAATATATAGTCTAACGTGCTTTGTACTGTAAATATTCTCTCTTTTGAATAAAAAAAAAAAAAAACAGAAAAAAAAAGGGGGGGGGGGGGGGGGGGGAGGGGGGAGGAATGTAAATCTGCTATATTAAATCAAGACCACTTATTCATACTGACTGAAGGTGCAAATAGAAAAAAACACACACAGTAAATTAAAATCACTCATGCATGTAAAATTAACATAAAGAAAAATCATGCCCATGAGAAAAATCAAACCATGCACGTCAGTGACAGGTCTATTCATTGATACACAACAGAACATTTCTGACCGGTCATTTTAACAGTTCCTGTTGAGCTTGTTTCAGTCTAGCACTCTTTGACAATAAGACAGGGTTATCCGTGGGGGCAGGAAGCGGGAGAGGGAGGAGGAGGAGGAGGTATGTGGAATTTGGGCTGGGGGTGGGACTTTTTTTTTATCAACTTTCTTTCAGTAACAACACAATGTAGTTGAATAACAGAAAATCATTTTTCATTAGCAAAAGTGAATAAATAAATACATAAATAGATAAATAAATGAATAAAAAAAAAAAGGAAACAAATACATACATACATACATTTTAAAATTCAAATTTCAAGAAAGAGGGTGTGTGGGGGGGGGGGGATTGGACCAGCTAATAATGCATTCCCTTTCCAAGCCACCTAGAACAATGTTCAAACAACTGACCAATTTACATGATCTTGAATTTTTTTTTTTCTGAAGAGAGAGGAGCAACAGATGGGATGGTGGTGGTGATGGTGGTGGTGGGGGGACAGGTGGTAAGTGGTGCTATGTCATGTGGGAATCTTATACATTCCTTGGTTCATTGTGGCATGCACATCAACGTGATGAGAGAGGGAAAAAAATAAATAAATAAAAATAATGTGGTGGAGATCAACAGAGAGACAATAGAACCATGGGGGGGGGGGGGGGGGGGGGGAGGGGAACATGCAGTGCAAGAAAACCATCAGACAGGATATGTGTGCTCATGGGCAGAGGTTGTGGAGAAAAATGATAACAATGCCCAATGTGCAAATACAGCAGCATGCACTGAGAGACACAGCCATTACATTTCCAGGACTGCCAGAGGGGCTCGACTCGGACATGGGAAGGGAAAGAGAGGCTTAGGTGCAGAAATAGGAAATTGCAGAAATTCAACCAGCGAACACATGGGCATGTAAAAATCAAACCCAATAAACATGTTGGAGCGTAACAAAACACAGTTCGTCTTTATGTTCCATCATTTACGGCCCAGGTCACCACACACAAGACCTGTCCAGGACTGAACACAAGTCAGTCCAAGTATGAATCTCAAAATCAAACTTAACTTGTAGATGCATAGATAACAAAATATAATTACAGCATTCAATAAATCTCACTCCGCCAAATAAGTATGACTCAATCAATTCATGTTTAATCAATAAACTAAACCAAATCAGCTCCAACCAAATAACACTCCCTCTAGGAAGTCATCACAACCGCCATCCAGTAACAGTTATAAATCCAGATATACTGAAAACATGTTTCATTTCTTTTCTTAACTTCAGCTAAAAAAAAAAAAAAAAAAAAATTCTGGGCAGTGGCGGGGGGGGGGGGGGGGGGGGGGGGGGGGGGGGACCTGTTTCATTTAAATCACTATTCAACCACTTCCTCACTCTTCACCTCTGCTGTCTTTCATTTTCCAAGAACAAAGTTGTACAAGCCCATGAATATTCTTATCACTGGTGTGAAAACAATTATACATTTGAAAAAGAAAGAAACCAACGACAAGAAGAACAACCTTTTACCTGCAAAGGTATATTGAACTGTGGTGCCACTACTAGAAAAAAAAAAGGAGAACAGTTTCAGTTCAGCATAATCACTTTATTTTCTTCTTTTAATGTTTCAGTCATCTTACGATCCCTATGCATACAGCTCACATCTTTACCTGCCGTCATCCTGAATGATGTCATCGTCACTTTCTTCCTCGCTCTCGCTCTCACGCTTTGGAGGCTGCCAGGTATTGCGTGCCTCCTCCAGCTTACGCTGTTTCTCCATGTAAGCCGCAGTCTTCTGCAATGATGATGATGATGATGAAGATGAAGTTGGAAGTTGGATAATTACTTGGATGTTGTTGTTGTTGTTGGTTTTTTTTTTGCTCTACTGGCTTAATGTTTTGTTAGTTAATTTGTTTTCTAACATTTTTTTTTTGTTGGTTGCTGGGCTGGCTGGGTTGATTGGTTGGTAGGTTGGTTGGTTGGTTTGGTTGGTTGGTTGGCAGGTTGATTGCTTTGATTGTTTTGCAGGTAGGTTGATTTGGTCAGTGGGATTGTTGTTTGGTTGGTTGGATGGTTAGTAGTTAGGTTGGTTTGGCTGGTGGAGTGGTTGGTTGGTCGATTACTCGGATGATTGTTTGGTTGGCTGATTTGTTGGTTGGCTGCTTGATTGGATGGTTGTTGGGTTGGCTGATTTGTTGGTTGGTTGATTGGATGGTTGTTGGGTTGATCGATTTATCGGTTGGTTGGCTGATTGCTCAATTGGATGGTTGTTGGGTTGGTTGATTTGTTGGTTGGTTGGTTGATTGGCTGACTGGATGGTTGCCTAGTTGAAGGTTGGTTGTTATGGTTAACTGGCTGGCTGGTTGATTTGATTGGTTGGTTTTAACGTTGCTGGGTTGACTGGTGGGTTGGCTGTTTGTTTTGTTGTTTGTCTAGCAGACAGGTCAAAAGGTAACACACAGACATGTATACACTTACTTTTGTCAAGCGCTCTTGGCGTATTAAGTCAAACAACCCGTGTCCAAGGCGTACGTTGCGAATCATTTGCCTGGCAGACATGAAGAAAAAAGGAAACAAATTTATGAGTGTATGGAGTGGAGGAAACAAATAAAAAGTCTCACACAACACACACACACAACACACGCACATACACGCACAACACACTCACACTCACACACACACACACACCACACGTGGGCGTGCGCACACACACACACATGCACACACACGCACCACACACACACACACACACACACACACACACACACACACACACACACTCCTTGTAACCAATCACCGCCAGAATACCAATAGCAAGCTCTCCCAGAAAACGTCATTGAGTCAATCTCACACCTTGGGGGGGGATATGAATCGCGATGTGCGGATATGAGCCACAGCTCCAAAGGTGTTAATCCATCCACACACCCGGCAACGTAACCAGGCTGACTAACATGTAACACGCTGATGATAACCATAACAGCTATTGTTCACTCCCCCAAAGCAGATAACTCTCTGTACAGCACCTCTTCATTAACCCCATTGCCCATACAGAGGGCAAGAAGCCTTGCACACAACACATTATAATTACTGTCAGAATCCACACACAAAGCAAGCAACCTCACACATGATACATCATGATTACTCCTGTGATCCACACACTAAAGAAGCAACCTTACACACCACGCATCATAATCACCCCCATAATACACACAAAAAACAAGCGACCATATACACAGCACATCATGATCATTCGCCACACACACACACACACTTACACACACATGCGTGCGCTTGCATGCATGTACGCACACATGCATGCATGCACAAAGTAACCTTACACACAATACTTCATAATCACTACCACAATGCACACACACATGCACACGCAGGCGCACACGCACGTACACACACATGCATGCATGCACACACACACACACCCACACACCCACAACAACAACAACAACCATAACAACGAATTTACACATGACAGAACAATGACTACTGTTCATACAGAAAATACTAATCCTTACACATAACACCTCATAATCACACTCAGCGTCAACTCAAACGCCAAACAGACAGACAGACAGACAGGCAGGCAGGAGGCAGGCAGGCAGGCAGGCAGGCAGGCAGGCAGGCAGACAGACAGACAGACAGACAGAGACAGAGACAGAGAGATAGAGACAGAGGTAAATAGATAGGTAAGGAGAGAGAGAGAGAGAGAGAAAGGAGAGAGGAGAGAGAGAGAGAGGAGAGAGAGAGAGAGGAGAGGAGAGAGAGGAGTGAGAGATATTTACTTGTGTGTGTGTGTGTGTGTGTGTGTGTGTGTGTGTGTGTGTGTGTGTGTGTGTGTCTGAAGTGTGTTTTAGTGCATTCATGCATGCATGCATGTGTGTGCAAGCCTATGCTATGTGCGTGTGTGCATGCATGCATGCTTGCCTCTGTGTGCATGTGTGTGTGTGTGCGTGTGTGTGTGTGCGTGTGTGTGTGTGTGAGTGTGTGTGTGTGTGTCCCGTGTCTGTCTGTCTGTCTGTAAACGTGTGCCTGTATGAGGTGAACACATGCGCACGAGTCAAGTGTAACCCAGGCCATGGGACAGACTTAACAGTCCCACACCCATCCACATAAACCCACGGATCAATCAGTTGAGCGACATGAGCCCACGCTGCACTCTCACATCATCGGCTCCGACAGCCCTGCCACAGAGCAGAACCCTCACATGCGCGACACGTCAGTCCCAATCACCCCAAACCACCAGGCATAAAGCGCCCCCACCCCCATCTGCACCCTGTCTCCTCGCTTCCCACCCCACCCCACCCCACCCCACCCCCCCCCCTGTTCAGCACCTTGGCAATTCCATGCAGGTGGATGATATAAATAACCCTCCGCCCCATCACCTTCTTCTAACCCTCCTGCCCTCCCACCTCTCTCTCACCCTCTTATTCCCTCTCCTCCAGTCCGGCCTCTCCTCTCCATCACCTTCTGTTGGAAGTCTCAGCATTGTCTGGGGGCAGGTCAGATGACAAAGAGTTATGAGAAGCTGCTGGGCTGTGCACGCGGGAAAGTCGGTAGTAGGTACCCACACCAGAAACAGTCCCTGGCTGAGTTTTTAAGGGGTGGGGCATGCGAGCATGCGTGCGTGCATGTGAGCGTGCGCGCACGCGCACATGTGTGTGTACACAGAAACAACTGGACTAGTTCCATGCCAAGAATGATACCAAAACAATTATTTGGCAGTGCCAAGAATAGAAGGGGTATGAGGGTCACTTCTCACCTGTTACCATTTCTTCGTCGTCACCACCACGCGCGACCACCACCACCACCACCCCTCCCTTCCCCTTCCACCTTCAAACATCCACCACCAACCTAACCCCCCCCCCCTCTCCCCCCCCCCCCCTTCCACCTTCGAACATCCACCACCAACCTGGAACCCCCACCACCCCTCTTCCCCATACTTGTCAGTCCCTCCTCCCCTTCCCTACGCAACAATGCACAGAAGGCCACTGCTTTCAGCTTGCAGGTCCACGTAGTTGCCCAACTAGCCGTGTTCGTCAATTTAATCCCGGTGCCAGGATATTCTGATGGCGGAGGTGGCCCAGTGAGAGTGGTGTGCCCTTCTGCCGTTGATGGATGGTCAGGTGACGTTTAGCATAGAAAAGGCCCAGAACTGAGGAAAGACCGACCACCTCTGAGACGCCCAGGCCGGGAGACAGAGGGAGAGGGGGAGGGGAAAAGAGAGAGAGAGAGAGAGAGAGAGGAGAGAGAGAGAGAGAGAGAGAGAGGAGAGGGAGAGAGAGAGAGAGGGAGAGGGAGGAAAGAGAGACAGGGAAGGAGAGAGATGGAGAGGGGGGAGGGAGGGCGGGAGAGAGAGTGGGGGGAGGGGAGGGCGGGAGGGAGAGAGGGGGAGAGAGGGAGTGTGTGTGTGTGTGAGATAGAGAGACAGAGAGAGAGGGGGAGAGAGAGACAGAGATAGAGAGAGATGATGATGATGATAATCTTTACTTCCAAGGGTAACAGATAAGCAAACACGTGCTTTTTTTTCATCCGACCCTTGTGTGGGGAAGGGTGAGAGGGAGAGAGAAAAAGAGAGTGAAAGATAGGGAAGGAGGGAGGGAGAGAGAGGGGAGGGGGTGAGAGAGAGAAACAGACAGATAGACAGGCAGTGAGAGACAGAGAGAGACAAAGTGAGACAGAAACACAGAGAGAGAGAGAGGTGATGATGATGATGATGATGATGATGATGACGATGAGAAAGAGAGAGAGGCAGAGAGGTGATCATGATGATGATGATGATGATGATGATGATATACTACTGTTGTGTCTGAACTACCTGCTGCTCCTCCTCCTCCTGCAACTGTTGTTGCTGTTGCTAATGCAGTTGCTGACATTACTGTTGCTGCTGCTTCCGTTATTCTTATACAAATTCTGATTCCAGCCTGAATTTCTGTAAATATCGCCTCTACTGACGCCATTGCCGCGCTGCGACTATTAGGCTACTACTAGGCCTACTACTACTACTACTACTTAATTAATCATCACCGTCACTGTCTCCTTCCGTTGTCCGTGTGATGATAATCACCATCATCATCATCATCCCCGGTCTTTTTTTTTTTCTTTTCTTTTCTTCATGTACACAGGATGCAGTACGAATTATTTCCCTTTATTTCGAAGGACGGACAAAAAGCCGGGGGGTGGGGGGGGGGGGGGGGGGGGGGGGGGAGGGGAGTCGGAAGGGACCCAGAAAGAAGATGAAACAGGTTGTATTGTGAGAGAACCAAACCCCGATGTGGTTCTTGCTTCTTCGCATGTTGACGGTAGGGGCGGCAACGACAAAAGCCGAGCTGGGAACAGGGGAAGGAGTGGGGGTGGGGGTGGGGGGTTGAGGGAGGGAGGGAGGGCGTCTAGCCGGAGGAAGCCGGATAGAGTGAACGGGTGGGGGAGTGAGGTCCCTTTTCTTGTGGGGGGCTTTGATGGGTGAATTAAGCTGCTTCCCCCCGGGGTCGTTTCTGCCGCCCTGGGCCTGGCAATAAGCTTCTTTCTTCCCGCAGGGCCATTGTTTAGTTGTTGATGGCTGTTGCTAGGCACACTACCCCCCCCCCCCCCCACACACACACACACACCTACCCACCCCCGCCCTTCTTCCCCTTTGTCCCGGTCCCAACCCTAGCATCCACCCACCCACCCACCACCACCCTTTTTTTTTTTCTTCTTATCCCGAAAACTATTTTGGGTTCTTAACTTTTGACACAAACATTTCTTTGGGGTTCTCTCTCTCTCTCTCTTCTCTCTCTCTCTCTCTCTCTGTATCTCTCTCTCTCTCTCTGTCTCTGTCTCTCTTTGTCTCTGTCTCTATTTCTCTACCTTTGTCTGTCTGTCTGTCTCTCTCGCTCTCTAAGTGCCACTGTATATCTGTCTCTCTCTCTGTGCCTCTCTCTGTCTCTGTCTCTCTTTCTCTACCTTTGTCTCTGTCTGTCTGTCTGTCTGTCTCTCTTCAACTTTCATTTTCCTTTGTTAGTGTTTCTCACCTTATTTTTCCAGTGTTCTTTGTACTGTCATTCCTCACTGACCGACATGTCACTGGCGTGTGTTGCCATGTTCTTTGTACTGTCAGTCTTTACTGACTGTCGCGTCACTGGTGTGTGTTGCCATGTTCTTTGTACTGTCATTCTTCACTGACTGTCGCGTCACTGGTGTGTGTTGCCATGTTCTTTGTACTGTCAGTCTTCACTGACTGTCGCGTCACTGGTGTGTGTTGCCATTTCTTTTGTACTGTCAGTCTTCACTGACTGTCGCGTCACTGGTGTGTGTTGCCATGTTCTTTGTACTGTCAGTCTTCACTGACTGTCGCGTCACTGGTGTGCGTCGCCATGTTCTTTGTATTGTCAGTCTTCACTGACTGTCGCGTCACTGGTGTGCGTCTGCCATGTTCTTTGTACTGTCAGTCTTCACTGACTGTCGCGTCACTGGTGTGCGTTGCCATGTTCTTTGTACTGTCAGTCTTCACTGACTGTCGCGTCACTGGTGTGTGTTGCCATGTTCTTTGTACTGTCAGTCTTCACTGACTGTCGCGTCACTGGTGTGCGTTGCCATGTTCTTTGTACTGTCAGTCTTCACTGACTGTCGCGTCACTGGTGTGCGTTGCCATGTTCTTTGTACTGTCAGTCTTCACTGACTGTCGCGTCACTGGTGTGCGTTGCCATGTTCTTTGTACTGTCAGTCTTCACTGACTGTCGCGTCACTGGTGTGCGTTGCCATGTTCTTTGTACTGTCAGTCTTCACTGACTGTCGCGTCACTGGTGTGCGTTGCCATGTTCTTTGTACTGTCAGTCTTCACTGACTGTCGCGTCACTGGTGTGCGTTGCCATGTTCTTTGTACTGTCAGTCTTCACTGACTGTCGCGTCACTGGTGTGCGTTGCCATGTTCTTTGTACTGTCAGTCTTCACTGACTGTCGCGTCACTGGTGTGCGTTGCCATGTTCTTTGTACTGTCAGTCTTCACTGACTGTCGCGTCACTGGTGTGCGTTGCCATGTTCTTTGTACTGTCAGTCTTCACTGACTGTCGCGTCACTGGTGTGCGTCGCCATGTTCTTTGCACTGTCAGTCTTCACTGACTGTCGCGTCACTGGTGTGCGTTGCCATGTTCTTTGTACTGTCATTCTTCACTGACTGTCGCGTCACTGGTGTGTGTTGCCATGTTCTTTGTACTGTCAGTCTTCACTGACTGTCGCGTCACTGGTGCACGTGCCATGTTCTTTGTACTGTCATTCTTCATGACTGACATGTCCTGTGCCGTTGCCATGTTCTTTGTACTGTCAGTCTTCATGACTGATGTCACTGGTGCACGTGCCATGTTCTTTGTACTGTCAGTCTTCACTGACTGTCGCGTCACTGGTGTGCGTCGCCATGTTCTTTGCACTGTCAGTCTTCACTGACTGTCGCGTCACTGGTGCTGCGTTCGCCATGTTCTTTGTACTGTCATTCTTCACTGACTGTCGCGTCACTGGTGTGTGTTGCCATGTTCTTTGTACTGTCAGTCTTCACTGACTGTCGCGTCACGTGTGCGTTGCCATGTTCTTTGTACTGTCAGTCTTCACTGACTGACTGTCACTGGTTGCCGTTGCCATGTTCTTTGTACTGTCAGTCTTCACTGACTGTCATGTATGGTGGCGTTGCCATGTTCTTTGTACTGTCAGTCTTCACTGACTGTCGCGTCACTGGTGTGCGTTGCCATGTTCTTTGTACTGTCAGTCTTCACTGACTGTCGCGTCACTGGTGTGCGTTGCCATGTTCTTTGTACTGTCAGTCTTCACTGACTGTCGCGTCACTGGTGACGTTGCCATGTTCTTTGTACTGTCAGTCTTCACTGACTGACATGTCCCTGGTGGGCGTTGCCATGTTCTTTGTACTGTCAGTCTTCACTGACTGACATGTCACTGGTGTGCGTTGCCATGTTCTTTGTACTGTCATTCTTCACTGACTGTCGTGTCACTAGTGTGTGCTGCCATGCACTTTGTT
>CM065747.1:15141215-15146215 GCA_033310375.1 Conus canariensis | reverse complement strand
TGCCCTGCTCTCTGTGCCCTCCATGCCCTGCTCTCGTGTCACTTCACCATCGGCGTCCACTCCAGGGCCGTGCATGCTCCTGGTGAGATCGTGTCCAAGTTATCCGAATCGGCAACTTCAGCTAGACTGACTTTGGACCGAGTGGTGGCACACTCCCCAAGGGAGACGATCACACACGCTGACTTCCCAACTGAACATCCTGATATGAATAAAACCGGGGAAAAACCGGGTGTAAAACTTTCCGGTATGAATAAAAGGGGGAGCGGGGGGGGGGGGGGGGGGCGGGGGGACTGGTCTTGCATTGATGTGCTGGCACACTCTCCAAAGGGAGACGATCTCTCACACCCTGGCTCTGCTACTGAACATCCCGGTGTAAATAAAACCGGGGAAAAACCGGATACAAGACATTCCGTATAAATGAAACCGGGGAAAAAGCGGATATGAGACATTCCGTATGAATGAAACCGGGGAAAAACCGGATGTGAGACATTCCGTATGAATGAAACCGGGGGAAAACCGGATGTAAGACATTCCGTATGAATGAAACCGGGGAAAACCGGATGTAAGACATTCCGTATGAATGAAACCAGGGAAAAACCGGATGTAAGACATTCCGTTTGAATGAAACCGGGGGAAAAATTGGATGTAAGACTTTCCGGTAAGGGAGGGGGGGGGGGGCGGATGTAAGACATTCCGGTATGATTAAAACCGCGGGGGTGGGAGGAGGGGGGGAGGGGAGGGGGGGAGCAGATCAACACGAATGTAAGACAAGATAAGATAAGATAAGATAATGCTGCTTATAGCCCAGCCGGCCGCAAAGGGCCACATCAGGGCTGTCACCATGTTAAAATCAACTCACAAGTCATTCATTCACACGAATATAACCGAGTAAAAGAAAACCAAAAGCAAAAAAAAACAGAATAGAACATGCAACCATACGAGACATTCCGGTATGAACAAAACCGGGCACCAAAAAAAAAAAAAAAAAAATGATGATGATGATAATAATAAACGAATAAATTCAAACGGACGTAGGACATTCCGCCACGGATAAAGCCGGAGTAAACAGACTGCCATGGCCAAACAATCCGTCATGGAAAACACCTCTGACATGTCAGCGGTGACAGCCAACACGGAGGGCCTTTTACCTCGCCAAGCCACCAATGATAAAGAAAAATGAAAAAGAAAAAAGAAGAAAAAGGGAGGGGGGGGGGGGGAGGAAGAGAGAGAGAGAGAAAAAAAGACAAATTAAGACCGCACGGCTCGTTCGCGCCAGACTCTGTCGTGAACTCTCTCTCTCTCTCTCTCTCTCTCTGCACTGTCGCCTATTCCACCCATATCCCACCCCCATCTCTCTCTCTCTCTCTCTCTCTGCACTGTCGCCTATTCCACCCATATCCCACCCCCATCTCTCTCTCTCTCTCTCTCTCTCTCTCTCTGCACTGTCGCCTATTCCACCCATATCCCACCCCATCGCTCTCTCTCTCTCTCTCTCTCTCTCTCTCTCTGCACTGTCGCCTATTCCACCCATATCCCACCCCATCGCTCTCTCTCTCTCTCTCTCTCTCTCTCTCTCTCTCTCTCTCTCTCTCTCTCTGCACTGTCGCCTATTCCACCCATATCCCATCCCCATCTCTCTCTCTCTCTCTGCACTGTCGCCTATTCCACCCATGTCCCACCCCCATCTGTGTGTGTGTGTGTGTGTGTGTGTGTGTGTGTGTGTGTGTGTGTGTGTGTGTGTGTGTGCACTGTCGCCTATTCCACCATATCCCCTCCCCATCTCTCTCTCTCTCTCTCTCTCTGCACTGTCGCCTATTCCACCCATATCCACCCCCATCTCTCTCTCTCTCTCTCTCTCCTCTCTCTCTCTTCTCTGTGTGCACTGTCGCCTATTCCACCCATATCCCATCCCCATCTCTCTCTCTCTGCACTGTCGCCTATTCCACCCATATCCCACTCCATCTCTCTCTCTGTGCACTGTAGCCTATTCCACCCATATCCCACTCCATCTCTCTCTCTCTGCACTGTCGCCTATTCCACCCATATCCCACTCCCATCTCTTCTCTCTTGCACTGTCGCCTATTCCACCATATCCCACCCCATCTCTCTCTCTGTGCACTGTAGCCTATTCCACCCATATCCCACCCCCATCTCTCTCTCTCTGCACTGTCGCCTATTCCACCATATCCACTCCCATCTCTCTCTCTGTGCACTGTAGCCTATTCCACCCATATCCACCCCCATCTCTCTCTCTCTGCACTGTCGCCTATTCCACCATATCCCACCCCCATCTCTCTCTCTGTGCACTGTAGCCTATTCCACCCATATCCCACCCCCATCTCTCTCTCTCTGCACTGTCGCCTATTCCACCCATATCCCACTCCCATCTCTCTCTCTCTGCACTGTCGCCTATTCCACCCATATCCCACTCCCATCTCTCTCTCTGTGCACTGTAGCCTATTCCACCCATATCCACTCCCATCTCTCTCTCTCTGCACTGTCGCCTATTCCACCCATATCCCACTCCCATCTCTCTCTCTCTGCACTGTCGCCTATTCCACCCATATCCCACTCCCATCTCTCTCTCTCTCTGCACTGTCGCCTATTCCACCCATATCCCACTCCCATCTCTCTCTCTCTCTGCACTGTCGCCTATTCCACCCATATCCCACCCCCATCTCTCCTCTCTCTGCACTGACGCCTATTCCACCCATATCCCACCCCCATCTCTCTCTCTGCAGTGTCGCCTATTCCACCCATATCCCACCCCCATCTCTCTCTCTCTCTCTCTCTGCACTGTCGCCTATTCCACCCATATCCCACCCCATCTCTCTCTCTCTCTCTCTCTCTCTCTGCACTGTCGCGGAATCTCGTATTCCACCCATATCCCACCCCCATCTCTCTCTCTCTCTCTCTCTCTGCACTGTCGCCTATTCCACCCATATCCCACCCCCATCTCTCTCTCTCTCTCTGTGTGCACTGTCGCCTATTCCACCATATCCCACCCCCATCTCTCTCTCTCTGCACTGTCGCCTATTCCACCCATATCCCACCCCCATCTCTCTCTCGCTCTCTCTCTGCACTGTCGCCTATTCCACCCATATCCCACCCCCATCTCTCTCTCTCTCTCTCTCTCTCTGCACTGTCGCCTATTCCACCCATATCCCACCCCATCTCTCTCTCTCTCTCTCTCTCTCTCTGCACTGTCGCCTATTCCACCCATATCCCACTCCCATCTCACTCTCTCTCTCTCTCTCTCTGCACTGTCGCCTATTCCACCCATATCCCACCCCCATCTCTCTCTCTCTCTCTCTCTCTCTGCACTGTTGCCTATTCCACCCACATCCCATCTCTCTCTCTCTCTCTCTCTCTCTCTCTCTCTCTCTCTCTTCCCCTTCTCTTCTCTCCACCAACCACCCCCCCCCTACACCCCAAAACCCGCCTCTCTCTCTCTCTCTCTCTCTCTCTCTCTCTCTCTCTCTCACGTGACTTCCTTACTCTGATTTACCAGCATGACGTACTGTCAACAGCTCAACTCAGTGGTCGGTCGTCTTTGAAAGAGAACGGCTCAAAATGTCTGTCGAAAATCTCCCGTTGATTTGAGAAAGAATGTTGGACTTTATACTTCAAGATACAACGCTGTCATGGTTCGAAATAGACAAGAGGAAGCGGCGATAGAGGTAGACGTCGATTGGCGAGAGGGGGGGGGGGGGGGGTGAGGGGAGGGGGGTGGGGGCGGGGCCGGGGGAGGGGGAGGTTCAAACTGTCGACCCCGGGGCTGACTGTAAGTTTCGACCACACCTCCCGAAATCACAGCATTGTATTCCGGAGAGGAAGATTTCCTTCCGTAACCCTCCCATACCAGGCTCCTTTCCGTTCTTTGTAAAGGCCTTTTTTGGGGGGGCTCGATGTGGTCTCAAAACTTAAAGCCGATGTGAGCTAGCGTACATGAACTAGTCCGTCCGCACGTAGTGACACCGTCGTTGTTGAAAATGAAACTAAAACGTTCTGGCCACAGAAAGTGAGGAGAACTGCCCCATAACATGACAAGGAAACCATGCAGTGACATCAGATATCAAGAAACCAGTTTCACTATTTTGAATGAATGACAAGAGGGAGGGTTACCAAAGGGAAATGCTTCTTCCCGAGAGAAACTGTCCAGTGGCGTGGGAAGATTTTCCAAGCCCGGGGGACGGGGACAGTCAGAGAGTGGGTGGGGGAGGGAGGGGAGGGGAGGGGGGGGGGGGAGGGGAAGCACACGCTCTGTCATGTACATCAGCAAGCAGCTTGGTCAAGGAGTCGAGGATGTGTTCAAACTGGTACCTGAAAAGCTTGCAGCGGGGACAGGGGTAGGAGTGGGCAAAGCGATGCCTTCGGTTCCCCTAACTTTTCCTGGGGTGGGGATGGGGGGGAGGTGGGGGGTGGGGGGGAGAAGGGGGTGGTGGTGGGGTGGGGTTTGGGTTAGGGTTGGGTGGGGGGGGGGGCGAACAAGGACAGGTGGTGAACAGGCCGGACATGAGGGTGGGTGAGGGTGGAGGGGAAGGGGGTGGAGGATTCGGCTTTCGGGTCGCATTGTACTTTCCTGTGTAACATCGATCAGTTTATTTTATTTATTTATTTATTCATTTTTACTTCTGTTTAACCAGTCCCTATCCCGACCGGAAACCCTTCCTGTGAACGGACTTTATAAAACTGCCTCTCCCTCAAAAAAAAAAGAAAAAGAAAAAAGAAAGAAAGAAGAAGAAGAAAGAAAGACAGAAGAAGAAGAAGAAGACGAAAGAAGAAGAAGAAGAAAGAAGAAGAAGGAGAATGAAGAAGAAGGAGAAAGAAGAAGAAGAAAGAAAGAAAGAAGAAAGAAAGAAAGAAGAAGGAGAAAGAAGAAAGTAGAAGAAGAAGAAGGGGAAGCAGAAAGAGGAACTTATCCCAATGGAGATGGTGGCGAGGGTACCGACAACGTCTGCCACAGAAAGTCACACGCGAAGGTACCCAGAACCCTGTCG
>CM065747.1:15128715-15131215 GCA_033310375.1 Conus canariensis | reverse complement strand
GAGAGAGAAAGAGAGAGAGGGGGGGAGGGAGAGAGAGAGTATATGACCCTGTGCCGCTAGAGTTATTTACATACCCAAACACACAGCTAACCATTTAATTGCAAATGTTCCAACGATGGAGATTATACCTGCCGTAAGTAAGTGTGTGTGTGTGTGTGTGTGTGGTGTGTGTGTGTGTGTGTGTGTGTGTGTGTGTGTGTGAGAGAGAGAGAGAGAGGGGGGAGAGAAAGAGAGAGAGAGAGGTGAGAGGGGGGGAGAGAGAGAGAGTATATGAGGGGGGGGGGGAGGTAGAGAGAGAGTATATAACCCTATGCCGCTAGAGTTATTTACATACCCAAACACACAGCCAACCATTTAATTCCAAACTGTTCCAACTATGGAGCTTATTCCTGCCGTAGGTGGGACTGTTTTATCAAGCGGAAAGATCTGTGCCACACCTTTGAGATTAACGCTGCACTATTAGCATACTTACATCAAATAAACTGTACAGGCCAATTCAAAACAAAAAAATGTATACGTCGCTTTTCTTTCTTTTTTTTTTTTTTTTCCAAATGTTTGTTGATACTTTTGTTTTGTTTTGCTTTGTTTTAAATTTCAAAAGGAATTTCAAGTAACTCCGCCGGTTAACACTGATAAACAAATCACAAGACAAAACACGAGGCGTTTCGACCTCTCAGGTCTTCCTCAGGCATGCAAGGAAAACGATAATCAGGACCACGAAAACGAAGAACGAGCAATCACTCAACTTCTCAAATCTGAGTTGTTTTGTTTTGTTTTGTTTTGTTGGTTTTGGTTTGTGGCTTGGCTTGGTTTGGTCTGAAGAGATCTGAAGCGATCAAAGCTAAGTGAATTTTCGTTGTTTTATTCGTTTGTTTCTCACCTGAGGAAGACCCAAGAGGTCGAAACGCGTTGTGTTTTGTCTTGTGAATCGTTTGTCCACGTTTCTCTGGGCGGTTCGATAACATTTATTTAAGATTGGTTTGGTTTGGTTTGGTTTTGGTTTGGTTTGGTTTGGTTTGCTTTGCTTTGCTTTGGTTTGTTCTGCTGGTTTTTTCTCCATCATCCGTGTCCTCCACACTGAGTGACCTCACTCCTACACTGTTCCTATCGGCTCCGCTATGCACAGCTACACCAAGGCTTGTCCCACTGGAGGCCGTCATCACGTCCGTTCAAGGAACCATGTTGGTTTGGTTTGCTATTTGAGTGAGTCAGTGAGTGGGTAATTGAGTGTGTGTGTGTGTGTGTGTGTGTCATGTGATGTAGCCTCACATGGCGACATGTGACGTTCCGTCGCATACGCCCTTATTTGTTTCCCTAGGTAGGGAAGAGAAAAGATAAAAGAAACAATAGTTCACGTGGCCTGACCAGTGTGATCGGTGTCGCTGGTGGCTATGAAAACAGTTCAGTGAATGGACGGACGTTGTCCATTGGTCAGCAAACAAGGGTTGGTAATGCGTAGAGTTAGACGAGTACTCACTGAACGTGTACTCAAAAAGAGCGCAGGAGGGAAAAATAAGGAATAGGAAGGAGATGGCTTGGGGGCACTGACCGGACAGGTTGTTTGAAGAACGAGTTCCACCTTCAATTCACCATTACCAGGTGAGGTATAGACAGATGGGGAGAGAAAAAAGAGAGAGTTAAGAAAAGGGAAAAAGGGAAAAGAATTTATCATTATTCAGATTTTGAAATAGATTACTTACACGGACTTCATTCGTGTTTCAGCCCTTCCCGGTGCTGTGGCAGCACCAGTAACGGACTAGGCGACTGAGGCAGTCGCAGAAGTAGTTGATCTCCAGTGCTGCGGCAGCACCTAATTGTGAAGAAGACTGCGACAGTCGTGAGAGAAGATTTAAAGAATTTATCATGTTGACCCACAAAGATTGGTGATTGTTCCCCTGGCTCTTTGACTCTTCGTTAGAAAATGTGTGAATTGTTTCTCCAGTGAGGAGGAGAAACCATTAAAAGATGTATTCTTGAATTATGTATAATAAGATGAAAAGATGTATTCGTGAAGTATTATGTATAATGAGATGAAGTTTGGTCCCAGCTAGTGGATCTGTGGAATGTCTGTACCTCCACTGGAGAGGACGAATGAAAAATAATTCCTAGAAACAAACCAGTTGAAAGATTTGAAAAGTTGATTATTGTTTAGTAAATTATTCCCCGGAGAGGAGGGGGAGAAGAAGAGTTATTGTAGTGCGCCTTTTGGTTGTTTGGAGAGATTGCGTGTGCACGGAGTGAATGCTGGGCTGAGTGCGGGCATGCATTTATGCACAGTGTGACAGTGTGTGTGTGTGTGTGTGTGTGTGTGTGTGTGTGTGTGTGTGTGTGTGTGTGTGTGTGTGTGTGTGCCCGCGCGCACATGTCTGTGTGTTTGAGTGCACGCGTGCGCGCATGTGTGTGTGTGTGTGTGTGTGTGTGTGTGTGTGTGTGTGTGTGTGTGGTGTGTGTGTGTGTGTGAGTATGGGGTGCTGTGGTGTGGTGGTGGTGGTGGTGGTGG
>CM065747.1:15121215-15123715 GCA_033310375.1 Conus canariensis | reverse complement strand
GAGCCAGTGCCTATGTGTGCTCGTTATTTAACATACTCTCCAGACAAGTGATGATCAGATACGCACGTGGTGTTGTGTGTGTGTGTGTGTGTGTGTGTGTGTGTGTGTGTGTGTGTGGTGTGTGGTGTGTGTGTCTGTGCACGCGTGCGCTCTTTTTGTATCTGTGACTGCGCATGTGCATATGTGTATGCGCATGTACGTATGCCACTGTGTACATGCGCATCTGTGTATGTGTGTGCGTGCGTGCATGTGTGTCAGTGTTATCACGTACGCATGCTATCGCGCATGCCTGCCTGTGCTCTGAGCATGTGTGTGTGTGTGTGTGTGTGTGTGTGTGTGTGTGTGTGTGTGTGGCGCGCGCGCGCGCGCATGCGTGCATGTGTGTCAGTGTTATCACGTACGCATGCTTTTGCGCATGCCTGCCTGTGCTCTGAGCATGAGTGCATGTGTGGTGTGTGTGTGTGTGTGTGTGTGTGTGTGTGTGTGTGTGTGTGTGTGTGTGTGTGTGGTGTGTCCCAAACAGACATCTTAGTCGTTAGCAAACCCGAAAATCAACCAGACGAAAGTACGGAAGCAAAAGCGAGGAGACAGGACCGCCCAAAGAGTATAATTATAACAAACAAGTTACAACACAGACACAACGAGTTGCACAGGTACTCACGTGTTAACCTGTTTAGTAACTTTATTCCATTGACCTTGTGTTCCCGTCACTCCACATTCACTCTCTTGCCTGCAGTCACTCTCATTTTTTTTTCCACATGGGAACAAACACAAACTTCTTTATCATGATGAACATGGTAATTATTGTCCAGAACACTTCGGCCACTACTCCCTCTTCCCCCCTCCCCCACATGTGAACAAGTACCTGTCGCTGTAAGCAAACGGCAACTCTGACATGAACATGATAAATTTACAACAACAACAACAACAAAAGTTGTTTTCTCAAGTAAAAAAAAAAAAAAAGTTCACTGGTTGTAAAGCAATAATGATAATCAGATAACGAAGTCAAAAGTAAAAAAAAAAAAAAAGGACCTCACGTCCCTAATAAACCGTGCAAAAGTCACTGGCTATAACGCAGTTATCATAATCAGATAATGATGAGTCAAAACTAGGAAAAGGTCTTGACGTCCCTTTATCAGGCCATAAAGACAGTAGCTATCGGGAGCCGTGCATAGTTACCTGTTTTCTTTTTTCTTTTTTTCTTTTTTTTTTGGTGCTGTCCCAACCTCTGCACCACCTCAGAGGCAGTGCACCCACACCGCTCATTCCGACACCCCGCCCACAGCCACAGCCCGGTCGGCCCCGCCGCAGCCCCGGCACCGGCAATCCACAGGAAGCAGTCAATGTCAAGTCGTCAAGAGGCAACCCACCGGAGGAGACACTGCACTGCTTGCCGAGTCACTTCGGTGGTGTTCAGTGGTGCCTGTTCTGATCCAACACACGCAGGACACCACCTACTAAGCCCCCTACTGACGACAATAATTGCTTAGTCGCGGAGCCGGCGTGAGTGAGCTCTCCCTCCGGAGGGCGCCAACACGTCCGTCCAACGACAGCCCCCATGGACTCGCCGATACCGGTGACCCCGACGGAACCAAACCAAGGCCACAGACGTAGAGAGGACGTCGAAGTTGAGGTCACCATGAGAGCAGGGCATGAAGGGCCACAGAATTTGAGACATTTGTTTTTGGTGCTGATCGATGAGAATGGGAATGATTAAGATGATGCTACGGAATTCCATTTCGGTCTGAGACTACATGACAGGGCTGTACTCTACGCTTCCTTTCATAATATATCCTGGCGTCAACCAGGCCCGAGAGATACAGGCACCTGCAGTGTTGGTCAGGAAATTTGAGCAACACTCTCAGAAACGCATCCATAGTAACTATGCACTATGTTATGACCTGTTTTCCTGCGTCCTGCTCAACTCCTTTCACAGTCATGATTACGTGTTGTCATGGGGTCACGCTGTACGGCCATAATAATCACTGAGCACGAAAACGAATGACTGTGAACCAACAATGAAGTACTGTTTGCAATCATCGGTGATTTCTTGACAGAAGAGTTTCCTTTTGTGCCAGGGAACATCGATTATCATGAACCTTTGATGCTGCCGATAAGCTCCCATACAGCGATTCGTTATTGGACAAACAAGCAGTCCTAATTAACTTGGATTACCCCCCCCCCCTCCCCTCTCCCGTCGTTCCCCCCCCCCCCCCCCCCCCCCACCACACCACACCACACCACACACCACACACACACACACACACACACACACACACACAAACATACATTCAGGCTGAAGTCAGCCGTCTGGGCGAACGCGGAGAGATAAAAGATTGGCCAGGAAGTAGACAAGGCTGCTTTTATCGAGTCCACTGATATTGTTCGTAGGCCAACAGCACAGTTCGTTTTGTTGGAGTTCCTCACCGACTGCAAGTCATATGACACAAGGGACACACACACACACACATACACACACACACACACACACACACACACA
>CM065747.1:15113715-15118715 GCA_033310375.1 Conus canariensis | reverse complement strand
TTTCCCAAGAGTTAACATTGATTTTAACTCCATTCTCTCGCAGTCCTTGGAATGAGACTTAAAAAAAAAAAAAAAAAAAAACCGTCTAAAGACCTCAAACTCCCACAACCTGAACAGTGCATGGTGAAGCGTCCACAAGCCCTTGTTGACCTGACCACAGGTCTTTGTGACGGTGTAGCGGTTTCACCGGCGGATATTTCCTACGCTCTCCGGTGACCCTGTCCAAACTGTCCCCCAGCCCAGGCTGTCCTCCCCGGACAGTTTGGGATAGTCCGTGGTGCACGCTGTCCATGGAAGGCGGGGGGGGGGGGGAGGGGGGGGGGGGGGGGGGGAGAGACAATTAGCAGCTCAAGTCATGCTGGCCACGGTGGGACTGTGTGGGCTAGCCTATGTTGTCCACCCCCCCCCCTTCACTCCCCCCCCCCCCCATCCCCCCCAAACCCCCCTCCTGCCAGTCCAGGCTCTTACCAAATGGCCAGTCTAAGTTACTGACAGCTCAACTTCTCCCATCTCCGTCCCCCCCCCCCCCCCCCCAACACACACACACACACTCCTCCCCTTACCACCTTACCTCCTTCTCTCCCCCCCCCCCCCTCCCCCGCTCTCCCCTTTTCCCTCCACCTCCTCCTCACCTCCCACACCCTCACCCACCTCCTTACTCCTCCCAGAACCTTGACAAAAGTGTCCCTTCTCCTCTGCTGGTCAGAAAATTTGTTGAGAATTAACACTTAATAGGTGTAGAAAGCCAAATTCCCTACAAGGTTTAGCAGAATACAGTGCAAACAAAAGTGTCCCTTTTCCTCTGCTGGTCAAAAGATTTTTATTAGAGAATCAACACTCAGTAGGTGCAGGAAGCCAAAGTCCCTACAAGGAATAACAGAATACAGTGCAAACTAAATGACCAGCTGACTGTCATTGTTCCAAAATTAAACCAATGTTATGTAACTTTTTTGCCCACACATGTCCATTTTCTTTGTTTGTTTAAGAAATTAATATTATGAGACACAGAACAATCCATGACATTTTTTTTTTTTCAATTAGATTTTCTATTATTTGTAATATTACAACATTACAATACTTTAAATACCACATCCGTTTCACGCAACCACAACCAGCCGAGATCAACTGACGAGTCTCATTTAGGACATGAAAAGTCGACTCTAGACATGTCAACTGCCATAATCAGTGAAGAATTTCATAGTTTTACCCCTTTCATCCCCTCTTCTCATTCCATTTGCCCGACCATTTCGTTTTTCTACCATTCCTTCTCCTGTTCCCACGATACCCCACCTAATCCCTGCTGATCTTTGCAAAGTTAGTTTTGTGGTGAATGTAGACTTGTTTGCCCACAGTCTAGTTTTTGTGGTGAACGTGGACTTGTTTGCCCACACTGATTGCTTATCTTTGTTTTTGTTTGTTTGTTTGTTTGGTTTTTTTCTTGAAGAAGACCAAGTGGGCAGGGCTCCTTACTTACTGCCCTCTTTTAGCACCCCTGTGTCTCCACAATCATGTTCATAGTCTAACTTCTCTCCACAGTCATTATACTTCGTAGTGTTGGCATTCCATGGCACACCAACCTTGATAAGAAAAAAAAAAAAAAAGGAAAAAGAAAAAAAAAAAAAAAAAGAAAATCACCGCAAACCCTTCTACTGTAGTCAGCATTTCAAAAGTTTGGATCAAATCTTCTCTGTATTTACAAAAATTTTTACGACATTCAAAAATAATTCAAGTAGGAATCAGTTTCGTGGCATTCCTTGGCAGCCTCTCAATTACTCTAAAGCACTTTTCCATTTAGATGACTGGATCACAGCAGCATATTCAAGATGTAGTCTATGGACTTGTATCTTTTTGTTTTTCAAAGGTGTGTTTACAAATTCAAAGGATGTCTCAATAATACCAAGAACTCAGCTTTATGTATATAGTTCCATGCAGTACTGGTATTCTATGCATTTTTGTGTACCTCAATTTTGGATTCATTTTCTCTTTCCCTCTCTAGACTCATAAAAATCTGAGATGTGATGAACTGCTGGTGACTCTTAGTTGAGAACACACACACACACACACACACACACACACACTCTCTCTCTCTCTCTCTCTCTCTCTCCCCCATACTCTCTCACTCTCACACACACACACACACACACACACACACACACACACACACACACACACACACACACACAGAGGCAATACTCAGTGTATAAACACCCCACATAAGCACCACAGAGTTGCACACACATACCCTAACCTAATGCTGTCCCTACATGGATCCCTACTTATTTGTACTGCTCACGAATGACAAAACATGCACACATTCTCAAAACATCCCAAAGCAGCATCAACAGTCACTGCATAACATGTCAGTCCTAGTCAATGTTCCATAATTCATCATTACTACTGTATCATACTTGCAAACAAGTGAAGATTACACACTATGATCATTGTCCACTCATGAAATAAACTTTGGCCTCATTCAGACATTACGAGGGACATCAATGACAGAAATGACATGACAAGATGTCAATGTCCCCTTTCAGGTTCTTAATATTCTTTGTATTATGTATCTGTTGTTGTTGATGCACCTGACAAAGCCTATGGTAAATACAATACCATTTTGAAAAAAAATATTTTACAAGCGGGCAGCAGGCAAGAAGTTTGGTTTAATCTTTTGTTAGACATATTTCTCTATCATGTTATTACTGATAAGCATGCCTTTTATGCCAGAGGGAGTCAGTACATTTTATATGTTTATATTATATAAATGGACAGAAACAGTGTGCTGCTTGATTTGTCTGTTTGAGACTTTAAAGAATGGCATGAATCATTGACGAGACAAAATGTTGGGCAGTGGCAGTGGCTGTTGTGGAATTGTGCATTTAATGATTTGGATTAATAGTAGTAGTAGAAGTAGTAGTGGTAGTAATAGTAGTGTGCGTGTCTGTGTGTATAGACTGTATCTGCGACTGAGTGTGTGTGTGTGTGTGTGTGTGTGTGTGTGTGTGTGTGTGTGTGTGTGTGTGTGTGTGTGTGTGTGTGTGTGTGTGTGTGTGCGTGCGTGCGTGCGTGCGCGCACACATACAAAAAAGAGAACAGAAAGGGAGATGAAAATCATAATTGAAAAAAAAAAACACCAACGCTTTCTTTTCATATTGAATCAAGAACTGGTTCAGCGGCCTTTAGTAGAAGTTTTCCTTGAATGATGAACCCTAGATCTATCCATCATAAAAAAAAACAAAAAACACACAGCTCTTCCCAACACTTTCACACAACTCACCACAACTAGCTAGTCTGAAAAGACGCCAGGGTCTGTGTCACAAACAGATGAGGCAGTGGAGGGGATGGGGTGAGAGGTGGGGTGGAGAGTGAGAGGTGGGGGAGGGGAGTGAGAGGTGGGGTGGAGAGTGAGAGGTGGGGTGGAGAGTGAGAGGTGGGGTAGGGAGGGGAGTGAGAGGTGGGGGAGGGGAGTGAGAGGTGGGGTAGGGGGGGAGTGAGAGGTGGGGGGGGGGAGGAGAATGAAAGAGGAATGCAGGGAAGGGGCTCCATCTACATTAGATATTCAGGAAAAACAGTGTTAAGAAGTTTTAAAAAGCATTTACTAATTTATTTAAATCTTAAATAAATGTTAGCGAACCGCCCAGAGAACGTGGACAAACGAGTCACAAGACGAAACACAACGCGTTTCGACCTCTTAGGTCTTCATCAGGTGAGACATAAACGAATAAAAGAACGAAAATTCACTTAGCTTTGATCGCTTCAGATCACTTCGCAGGGTTCAGCGCAAGGAAGAACATTTATTTACAAAATGTTGTGACTGAAACCACTACCATTCATGGAGTCATGGATTTGTGAGCTGAGAGGTCACAAATGTGATTCCAATCAGACCCTTTTTTTCACCCCAGCCTGATCCTACATAACAGCTGAGTGAATTAAACACTCAAACTTCACCGTCGAGTTTCATCTGCTTGATGGTGTCTTCAAGTTTTAGGTGTGTTGCTCAATTTCATGACCAACACTGCAGGCGTCTGTACATGTATCATCCAGACCCAGTTGAATCCAGCATATATAGTATAAAAGACAAGAGTACAATACAAGCCCTTTCGTGTACTTTCTGTCCAAAATGAACTCCATCACATCATTTTTATCATCTTCATCCTCAGCATATGACTGATCATCATGTTCTGAGTAGAATAATTAATCTACTATTTGTGCTTGAGAGAGTGAATGCAGCTCTAGACGCTAAAATATAGCTTGATGAAGAAATGGCTCGGACATTCTGATCTGGGGGAAGGATGCCCTTATTCTTGTTTGGTGTACTAAGTACATTTTCAGAAGAAGTGTTCAACAGAAGGGGGAGGAGTGGGAGGGGAGAGGTGGTGAAGGAGGGTCTGTAGACTTATTCTTATGTGGCAAATCAACTACAATGACCAGTGGCAGAGCGCTGGACTCGTAATCTTGGTGAACCTGGGGTTCTTCTTCTTCTTTAATTAATGTTCAGCGGTCATAACTTTGACCATTACTAACATTTATGTGTGTATGACCATTTTTTATTCAGCCATTAAGGCAGCCATACTCCAACTTCGGGGAAGGTGCATGCTATGTGTTACGTGTCATCCATACCAACGGCCAAACTGGCCTTCTCTTCCGAAAGTTGGTGATGGGATTTTACGTGTGTGCAAGATGTTGTGCGTGCGTTCACACATATGGAACCTCGGTTTATAGTCTCATTCAAAGGACTGTACGGGGGATGGAGTCAGAGCCACTGTTAACTCCGAGGGAAAAACCCCCCTGTACCGAAATTCAAACCCGTAACCTCAGGATCACGAGTCGGGCGCTCTGCCAACTGAGCTATTCCAGGTTGTGGGTTCGAATCTCCGCCAGGCTGTTTCGATACACGGGAATTTTCCCCTCACAGTTAACAGTGGTTCTGACTCCATTTCTTATACGGTCCTTCGAACGAGACACAGGTTCCATGTGTGAACGCACGCATAACATCTTGCACA
>CM065747.1:14996215-15108715 GCA_033310375.1 Conus canariensis | reverse complement strand
CTGACGTCCAGTTTTGTTGGTGGGATCTGCAATCATGAAACAGTTCGTCACTGGAGACGCTTCTGTTGTGTCTCGTCCAGTGGTCATCACACAGTAGCATCTGCCAGGGAGCAGCTATGTCCCTTGACGTCTTAATGGACTGCCCACAACCGTGTGCGTGCGTGCTTGCACCCACGGTTAGTACGGCTCAGGCTTTCAAGGGTGCTGCATGATTGCTCCCGGCTGGCTGGTTGGGCTGTTAAGGATATCCACTGGCACCTTCGAGTGTATTTGTTTCTTTTCCTATAAATCCTTCGTTCTTGAACGCTCAGTTTGCTGTCAGCCTCTTACGTTGAGGCGCATCCCAAGTTTACTCTCCGGCGCGTCAGTCACGATACCGTGGCTTTCACCAGTGACACATGAACAGCTTGAGCTTCATTATTAGTGAGGACGCTAATTTTTTTTTAGGTTTTCAGGTGACGTTAAGTCTTTGCCGTGGTAGACATAACCAGGGCTAGCTTCGTCTTCGTCTGCTGATCTGCCCTTTCTGCTCACTTCTGGCAGCCAGAACGGCTTGGATAGGCCTACTGGAAACCACCCACTTCAGCCATGGTCCTTCCCTCGGCCAGCTCGATACTGACGGCTTAAACGAATATGAATAAACAAATAAGTAAACAAATAAATGACCAATCTTTCATGTGAACGGTTTTCTCTCCCAGGTGATGGTACGTCTAGTCACGGTACTGCGATCTAGCCCGTATTTACAAATCTAAATGTCGGCCCTTAAGTAAACAAATAAATGACCAATCTTTCATGTGAACGATTTTCTCTCCCAGGTGATGGTACGTCTAGTCACGGTACTGCGATCTAGCCCGTATTTACAAATCTAAATGTCGGCCCTTAGGCCGAATATCTGGTCACCTGCTGGAAGGTGGCATTACCAGCAGAAAGCGCCAAGGCAGCAGGCAGGCGCAGGACGGTGCAGCCCACCCCGTCATCGCATCAGCAGTGACGACGGGTCTAGCCTGTGTTGACGGCGGACGGCTCTTGAGGCTGTGGGGCAGTTCGGCGAAGAGGTGTTGCATTCTGCGACTTCACCGTAGCCTTCATGACCAGCAGGGCATTTCCCTTGGGAAAGCGAGTGGTGAGAAGATCCCTCACGGACGTAGAGTAGACACGGATCCACGCGCAGCGGCTTGCCGACTTCCGTCCTGCACGTTTCCTGAGTTGGTCAAACGCGGCAGCGGACCGTCGCCACTCTGCTCGGAGACGGCTGGCCGGTAGCTCTGACGACGGCCTTAATAATAATAATAATAATAATAATAATAATGAATACTTATATAGCGCCTGTTCTCGGCTAGAGACCAAGCTCTAAGCGCTTTACAATCAACACACGCTTACACAACGGGCTGCCTACCTGGGTAGTGCCGACTGAAGAGCTGCCAGCTGGCGCTTCATTCAGTCGTTTCCCGTGTCATCCAGTCAATATCGTTCAATATCGTTTACTCAGTTTCTTTACTTCCTTCATTCTTTCCATTTCTTACGCAGGGTGCATGCTGTGTGTAACGTGTCATCCATACCAACGGCCAAACTGGCCTACTCTTCCGAAAGTTGGTGATGGGATTTTACGTGTGTGCAAGATATTATGCGTGCGTTCACACACGGAACCTCGGTTTATAGTCTCATTCGAAGGACTGTATGGGAAATGGAGTCAGAACTAATGTTAACTCCGAGGGAAAAAATCCCCCTGTACCGAAACGCCCCGGCGGAGATTCGAACCCGCAACCCCAGGATCACCAAGATTACGAGTCAGGCGCTCTACCAACTGAGCTATTCCGGTTCCCTCCTTGGAGGGAGGGCAGCAAGGAGGACACCATCATCACGACGGAGCACTAAAGGAGGAAAACATCGACCGCCTACAGATGAACAAGTTGACCCGGGCTTCTGCTTGAGGGGACCGACTACCCTGGGTACTTCCTTCCCACCGCAGATGCAGACTCCAGCCAAGCCTGCCAGCTGACAAATCCGCCAGACAGATGACCCTACGTGTTGCTGCTCGCTGCAGCACACAACTTGTCCCTAAAAGCATTCGCTGTGATGAAGTAAAAGTTAACTGTCACACACCGGATAGCTCAGTCAGAGGGCAGGTATACAGAGTGTGCAGCATTCTAATAACTAATATGAAAACAGACTTTGCAAATATAGGTCAGACTTGAATGATTTTCAGCAGAAAGACACATCCTAAAAAACAAAACTATCAGCATGTCACCTCAGTGAAATGAGTAGAAGGGAGGGGGGGGGGGGGGGGGGGGGGGTTGTGTTCCAGGTACTCTCCCTCCATTCCGCCTCTTTAAAAAAAATTGTACGATGCAAGAATTTGCAAGGTGTGCCTTGTCCTCCCGCCCTCCCCCTCCCCCCCCCCCCCTCCTTTCTCATTTACAATGGTTTAGTGGACAAGCTCTCTCTCTCTCTCTCTCTCTCTCTCTCTCTCTCTCTCTCTCTCTCTCTCTCTCTCTCTCTCTCTCTTAGTATTTTTGGATTGTCAGATTGTTCTAAACATGTTCTTTCCCTCACCCAATCTCGCTTCTTTCTCCCTCTCTCTCTCTTGTTGCCCTTCCCTGCACTCCTTTCGCTCCTGCGTCTTCTCTCTCTCTCTCTCTCTCTCTCTCTCTCTCTCTCTCTCTCTCTCTCTCTCTCTTCTCTCTCTCTTCATTTTACTTTTTTTTTCTTTGAATTTAGTTTTAATTCTGTGTCGTTATTGTAGTTCTGGTCACTTTTTGCATGCTTCTTTTGTTGCCTTATGTATTTTGCATTGTTGACCCTACTCAGGGCGAGGACTGGATGTCAATTATTTTGCATTGTTGACCCTACTCAGGGCGAGGACTGGATGTCATTATTTTGCATTGTTGACCCTACTCAGGGCGAGGACTGGATGTATTATTTTGCATTGTTGACCCTACTCAGGGCGAGGACTGGATGTCATTATTTTGCATTGTTGACCCTACTCAGGGCGAGGACTGGATGTCATTATTTTGCATTGTTGACCCTACTCAGGGCGAGGACTGGATGTCATTATTTTGCATTGTTGACCCTACTCAGGGCGAGGACTGGATGTCATTATTTTGCATTGTTGACCCTACTCAGGGCGAGGACTGGATGTCATTATTTTGCATTGTTGACCCTACTCAGGGCGAGGACTGGATGTCATTATTTTGCATTGTTGACCCTGCTCAGGGCGAGGACTGGATGTCATTATTTTGCATTGTTGACCCTGCTCAGGGCGAGGACTGGATGTCATTATTTTGCATTGTTGACCCTGCTCAGGGCGAGGACTGGATGTCATTATTTTGCATTGTTGACCCTGCTCAGGGCGAGGACTGGATGTCATTATTTTGCATTGTTGACCCTACTCAGGGCGAGGACTGGATGTCATTATTTTGCATTGTTGACCCTACTCAGGGCGAGGACTGGATGTCATTATTTTGCATTGTTGACCCTACTCAGGGCGAGGACTGGATGTCATTATTTTGCATTGTTGACCCTACTCAGGGCGAGGACTGGATGTCATTATTTTGCATTGTTGACCCTACTCAGGGCGAGGACTGGATGTCATTATTTTGCATTGTTGACCCTACTCAGGGCGAGGACTGGATGTCATTATTTTGCATTGTTGACCCTGCTCAGGCGAGGACTGGATGTAAAAAAGCACATCAGTGCTTATCTATTATCCTCGTAAATAAAGAATATTGTCTTGTCTTGTCTTGTCTTGTCTTCTCTCTCTCTCTCTCTCTCTCTCTCTCTCTCTCTCTCTCTCTCACACACACACACACACACACACACACACACGCATGCACGCACGCACGCACACACACCACACACACACACACACACACACACACACACACACGCACGCACGCACGTACGCACACACACACACACACACACACACACACACACACACACACACACACACACACACACACACATGCGTAGCCTACGTACATACGCACTCTCGCGCGCGCTCACACACACACACACACACACACACACACACACACACACACACACACACACACACACACACACACACACACACACACACACACTCCTGCTTTTACAAACTTTCGTTTCTAAAAACATTTCTAAAGAGTTTTAGAAAGCCATCCCAAAGTAATGATGCGATCCGCGTTAGGTGTGTGTGTAAAACCCGAAGAAGAGAGCGAACGAGAGAGACAGTAGCAATTATGCCTTTAGCATGAATACTTGCCAGTTGTCCCCCTTTCATTCCCTGACGTCATTGTCACTACAGTGACGTTTGAAAATGGCTTCCTCGGAGTAGACCGAACCCCCCAAGGGATTACGAAAAACAAAGGAAGGTGTATATTGATGTCAGTTATCTGCTCTCGTTTTTTTTTGTTTTTTTTTAAATGTCATTCATACATGAATCCAGGAGTGAGTTCTTGTTCGTCACTGTGTTTGGTTTAGCTGGTTTAAAAAAAAAATCGTCTGGATATAAACATTGTAATAATAAAACGAAAGACGTGATAGAATTGAGGGGGAGACGGGATTCCTTGTCCTTGGCCTGAAGCCAACATTTCCCGTGTCCTTAGGATGAGTACGATTAACAAAAAGTTTAGTTTTAAGTTTCAGAATACGGGTGTGGTTTCTTCTTTTGTGTGATTGTCCGATTCTTCAATGTGATTGTCCGCCTTCAGATCGATCAGTATGATGACTTGTTTTTGACTTTAAGATGAATTTCGCATTTTAACTTGTGTATAGTACTATTCATAGCTAACTTGCTGCCGTGGTATTACCTCCATAGGTGACTGGACTATATATGACTTGATTTGACAGTCATAGACAGGGGGGTCAGTGGGAAAAAAAACTTTGCTGAGCAATAGAGACTGTAGAGGGGCTTGAGATTGTTATGCTTTCACTTTGAATCAGAGCAGGGTGTTGTAGTTGACAGCAGTAAGTGGGGGGAAAAGAAAAATGTTCAGTAAGTTGCACAGTGAGGTAGGGTTAGTGCAGTAGGTGCAACGTTGGATTGATTCTGTGTTCAGGGCCAACCAGACAGTTTTACCAATATTTTGGTGGGTGTGCTTGTCGAGAGTTTGTTAATTTTACAAGGACAATGTTCTGTTTTTCTTCTCCTGATGCGGGTGTATAATTCTACACATTTTATTCATGATTCCACTGCAGCATCACTGAACTGATGGTTTGATCAAGACTCTCTCTTCTCCATTCAGTTAGCCCCATTCCCACCATCTTTGTGCCCCCTTCCACCGCCCCCTCCCAGCCACTCATCTGGCCCCACCCATTCTCCCCCCGGTTCCAATTCTTCGCTTCCCATTCCTACTCACCTCCACCCTTCTATAACTTGTATAAGCTTTCCTATTTTAATTTCAAGTGGTTGCAGTATCTACTTTTAACCAGCGATTTCTTTTATGAAAGGATATACAGTCTGTGTGGAGTCAAATGAGTGGAGACGTGGTAATTAAACACAAAAGAAGTTTGTTTACACCCAAAGTCAGAGACCGGCTGATTGAAAAAGAAGAAAAAATTGAAATAAGGGAGACACATATATGAGTATCTTTATCAGACAGGCACAGATTTTGAATGCTATTGCCTTTGAAAAAGAAATTTCACATCATGCTGACGGAGAAAAAAAAAAAGCCAAAAATTTTTACCAGTGTTTCTTTGCTCATTTATGTTATTGTTCTGACTCTGAGCATTACTGCCAGAATTGCAGAAAATCTTTTTGGTTGAGACTGTTTTCTGGTTGTTGTGTAGAGTTTGCTGTTTAAAGTAAAAATATATTAGACTGCTGCTATCATAGGGTTTTTAACATGCTTTTCTTTCTTCTTATTTGTTGCAAAGGAAAGATACATCAACACCCAAAATGGAACAAGAAACACAATCAAAAGTGTGGTTGTGCAGTCTTCCTCTGTGAGTATGACATTTACTTTATAGTAGTCATGCACATGCATGTATGCGCATGCACACACAAAACACACACACATACACGCATACACACACACACACACACACACACACACACACACACACACACACACACACACACACAAGACACACACACATGCATGCACAGAATTTGCTCTTCATCTAAAACCATAAAGATAAACTGAAAGCAGTGAAACTGTTTTGAAAGAAATTGCTGTTTCCTATGAAAAACAGTAATATTGAAATGAAACAAGCGATGTCATATATAAAAAAAAAAATGACGCATGCTATTCCTCCCACCCACCCCCCCCATCCCACCCCACCCCCCAGCCCCCATCCTCCAGCTTCCATCTCTTTTCTTGCTTTCACTCTGTGTGTGTGTGTGTGTGTGTGTCTCTCTCTCTCTCAGTCTCTGTCACTGTCTTTCTCTCTCTTTGTTTCACTCTCTCTCTCTGTCTCTCTGTAATGCTTTTACTTCTGAAATCCCATTAATGTTAAAAGTAATCAGATTATTTAGACTAAATACAGTTGTTTGTTTGCTCTTTTGTTTTACAGATAGTTCAGTCTTAGAAACTGCAGACAATGGATTAAAATTTGTTATTCTCTCATGAAAGACAAAAACTGTGTCTGTGAAGAAACCTTCATTTCACTATGTTGTTGACACATCAGGAGGAATTTCAATGTATTGGCGTTTTTACCTTACTGATGTTTACTGCATTTGGTTAATGTTATGGCTTCAGTATCTCATGCAGCAGCATGGCTTGGGGCAACACACTTCATTCTGTTTGAAATTCATGTGTATTTTAGAGCACAGAGGCAGTGCTCATTGATGCGAGGAAGCAAAGCAGTATGGCGTGGAGATTCCCATGGAAGAGGACTTTGAATGGGGTAAGTAAAGGAGGATCAGTTATTTTATGGTGCAAACCAAACTGCAGTCTTAAAAACAAAAGAACCAAGTCAACAACAGATTAAAGGGTGTACAAAATATACTAATCTTATGCATTTACCTGAGGCGTGTGGTTCATGTTCAGATGTTCATATGCAAGAGCGCATACATGCACACACACATACGCACACACACACATACACACATAACACACACCACACACACACACACACACACACACACACACACACACACACACACACCACACGCTCACGCATGCATGCATGCATACACATGCATGTACACACATGCATGCAAAACACATAGACTCACACAATACATCAACATACACATTCTATGCAAGTAACATGTACACACATGCATGAACACAGATGCATGCACGCACACACACACATGCACACAAACACACACTGCTAAAGTGCACTGTGCCTCATCATCAGCAGTAAGAGGACAAAGAGGATAAGACACTTTGTAAAGCCACTTAATGGAACAGAAAAGAAGAACTGAAAACTAAACAGTGTAGAAATACAAACTCTGGAGGTTCAGATGCAGAAACTCTGATAGCAATTCTGTGAGGCCTTTGTGCTGGATTTTAATGAATTTTTACCACTGAAATTATTTGTAATCTAAGCATAGACAGTTCTTTATTGATCCTGTAAAATATTGGAGGTCCTTTTTTTAAGTCTTGAATTCCTTTCATTGTATATGACAGCACCATCCTTTTTAAAAGTCCTTTGAATTCCTTTCATTGCAGTATGACAAGCACCATCCTTTTTTTTTTTTATATTTTTTTTAAGTCCTTTGAATTCCTTTCATTGTAGTATGACAAGCACCGTCTTAAAAAAAAAAAAAGTCCTTTGAATTCCTTTCATTGTAGTATGACAAGCACCGTCCTTTAAAAAAAAAAAAAAGTCCTTTGAATTCCTTTCATTGTATATGACAAGCACGCTTTTTTTTTTTTTTTTTTTTTAAAGTCCTTTGAATTCCTTTCATTGTAGTATGACAAGCACCATCCTTTTTTTTTTTTTTTTTTAAAGTCCTTTGAATTCCTTTCATTGTAATATGACAAGCACCGTCCTTAAAAAAAAAAGACCTTTGAATTCCTTTCATTGTAGTATGACAGCACCGTCCTTTTTTAAAAGTCCTTTGAATTCCTTTCAGTGTAGTATGACAAGCACCGTCCTTTTTTTTTTAAGTCCTTTGAATTCCTTTCATTGTAGCTTGACAAGCACCATCCTTTTTTTAAAAATCCTTTGAATTCCTTTCATTGTAGTTTGACAAGCACCGTCCTTTTTTTTTATTTTTTTTTTTTTTAGTCCTTTGAATCTTTCATTGTAGTTTGACAAGCACGTCTTTTTTTTTTTTAAGTCCTTTGAATTCCTTTCATTGTAGTTTGACAAGCACCATCCTTTTTTTAAAGTCCTTTGAATTCCTTTCATTGTAGCTTGACAAGCACCGTCCTTTTTAAAAGTCCTTTGAATTCCTTTCATTGTAGCTTGACAAGCACTGTCCTTTTGTTAAGTCCTTTGAATTCCTTTCGTTGTAGTTTGACAAGCACCTGGAAACCCTGTCCCAGACTAGTGGAGGAAGGGAACAGAAGGAAGTGTGTCTTACACTACACTACACTGCATTACACTGCGCTGCACTACACTGCGCTGCACTGCACTGCACTGCACTGCACTGCACTACGCTACACTGCACTGCACTGCAACTGCACTACACTACACTACACTACACTACACTACACTACACTGCATTACAATACACTGCACTACACCACACCACACCACACTACACTACACTACATGCATTACACCACACCACACCACACCACACCACACCACACCACACCACATTACACTGCACTGCACTGCACTGCACTGCACTGCACTGCACTGCACTGCACTGCACTGCACTGCACTGCACTGCACTGCACTGCACTGCACTGCACTACACTACACTAAACTGAATTACACTGTACCACATTACACTACACTATACTATGCTACACAACACTACCCTACATACCCTACACTACACTACACTACACTACACTACACTACACTACACTACACTTGAATTCCACTGTGCTACACTAAACTAAATTACACTGTACTACATTACATTACACTATACTATGCTACACTACACTACACTACTCTACATACCCTACTCTACTTTACCCTATGCTACACTACCTACACTACACTACACTACACTACACTACACTACACTACACTACACTACACTACACTACACTGCACCAACAGAAAGACATCATATTAAAGATGAGTAGCGAAAATGGCAGTGTGCATGATGGGCTTCAATGTGATTCTATCTCACAGCATGAAACTGCAGACTGTGTGCTCTAACCAACGGAGCCAACCAGACATCATTGTTCAGGCCTGTTGAAGATCTGTACATGCATCTATGACTCAAAATAAATTAAAATGTGATACATTGTGGTTTAGTGCAGAGCGAAGTTTTAGTCTTCTGAGGCTAGAACATGGGCCCGCTGACTGCAGTCAGTTCTTAAATCCTAGAGAAGATTTTTTTGATGAATCAAAAATTTGCTTTGTCCAGATTACAATGCTTTGGTTTTATTTCTTCCACTTAAAGGTCTGTGTGCTTGTTTAATTAAGGCCCTGTAATCCTTGTCAGTGGGTTAAGGCAATATGCAGTATGTGCTGGAATGACTGATCAAGAGGGGAATATCATCGTGCCTTCCATGCCTTCTCCCCTCGTCATGCCAGCTGAAGAGCATTACTGGACATTCTTTGATGTGACAGGTCAACCGTATCACACATGGGTGAGGACAGTGCCTGTTGAAGCAGCCTTAGGATCACCTGATCATGGGGTCATAAAGACAGAGTATGACAACAGACATTTTGTTCTGTGTTTCAGTGCCGCCAGAGGCCGACCATGACATGCCTGACCTGCAGAACCTGCTGCGGACATTGGAAGAAGGGGACACTGACCTTGAAACCCGTCGTCAGCCTCCCTCCCTCTTCACCCGCCCCGAGCATGTCCCCAACTATGAAAAAATCTCTGGTTAGTTAAAGAAACAAGAAAAAAATGATTTATCTCTGTAGCCGTTCTTGTTTGTCATTGTATTCAGATTTAGAAATTGGAATTAAAGTGAGAAATCTATTTTATTCTTGAAATTGTAGTCATTTGCATTCCCCACACCCCACCTCCTTTTTTTTTTGTTTGAGTCATATATTAAGAGTTCTTTTTTTGACCAAATTTTTGTCGTGTTTTTCTGGGAAACTGTTAATAACATTTACTTGATTGATGCATTTATGACGGTCAATGTGCTGAACATTTAAATTGAAAATAAAACATTTGTTGCCAAAGAAAAGTGACTGAAAATGTGAAGGAAGTGAAACTGCATTGAGTTATAGGTTCGCTTCCTGAATGTTTTGATGTGAAACTAACGAAGGTTAGTTCTGACAAAATGATAGGTTATGGTCCAGAGAGTTCTGTTGTAAACCAGATGAAAGTCACGCGACCTAACCTAACAGAATGACAGGTTCTATTCCACAGTGTCTTGACAGATGAACGTTGTATGGCTTATCCTGCATTTCATTCTGTTCCACTCAACAGAGCTCGGCTGGAGATGGAGAAGGAAGAACTCTCTGGGTACCTGGCTGAGTTTGAAGAGGGCGTGCAACAAGATGTGGTGATGCTCGGCAGCATTTCATTGGAGGAGGTTCAGGAAGAAGAACGGCGGCTGCGTGACGAGCATGTCACTTACCTGGAGCAGGAAGCCCACGCCAAATGGCAGCGTGAACAGCTGCTGCTGCAGCGGGAGGAGGAGGTGAAGCAGCGAGTGGCGCTGTACGTTCGTCAGCGACGCAAAGAGATTGCAGAACGAGAGGTAAGGATGAGAGGGAGGGGAGTGTGGGTTGGGTTAGGGGAATGGTTTGTTTGTGTTTCTTTGTGGATCATACTGCAGCTTATTCATGTAATTTGTGTTGGTGTAGCTTATGATTATGTTCTGACAGTATTTTGAGGATCTGTAATATTCTCCAGTCTTTTGGAAAATCTCTGCTATTAGATTCTCTTTGCTATGAGTTGCTTGACTCTTCCTTTATATTTCTCTCTCTCCTTAACTGCATACTACTGGTTTCTACATTTCAAACCCCAGACTGTGGCACTCAGGGCAAGTAAGAAAACTACAGTCTTTCGGACCCTGATTGTTGTGTTATTTTACACTGCACTGTTGAGACTTGCAGGAATAGCAGTCATGTAATGCTGGTGGCAGAAGCATCTTCACTCACGCAGTAAAAAGGCATCCAAGATGCACAATGAAATTGATTCAGAATTAGAAGTCAGTGATAAAAGAGAAAAAACCACAGTAAAGCTGGCTGATTACAGCTGGCTGATTAGCGTAAAAACATATAAAGATGTGAGTGTTGCTATTAATTTGCAGAAAAACTTGTGCTGAACTAAAAAAGCAAACTTGTTGGTGTCTTTGGCTGAACTCGACCGTCCCTTGAGAGCAGGGTATGTGGGGGGGGGGGGGGGGGGGGGCAGCTTGAGGTTGAAAATCCTATAGAAACTGCCAAACATTGATCTAAGACAGATTCCAAAAAGTTGATAGGTCCATAGATAGGCGCTTGGTTTATGTTGTTTTTTTTTTCCCTCCTCCTGTCTGTCTTAGTTTTCTACTCTTAAAACTAATCTTCACATTTTTTAAGCACATTGATATTGATTTTCACAAAATACTGCTACATTCGTGAAATATCAAGCAAATGATTTTTTTAAAGAAATCGTCCAGGCATTTATACACACATTCAGACGAAAGAGTATGGCAGTGAGCTGTAAATTCTTTCTTGGTTAGTACAAGGAAAATGAGGACCCGCGGAGTTCTTTTGTGAAAATGCTGCCATGTTCATGCTAGCCAAAACACCCATTGTACAACTGAAACGAAGAGTTCTGCTACTGGGAGGCATTTTAGCTCTGAGGCAGGTCTGTCAACTGTCTTCAGCTGGTTTCCTGTATTTGTGACCTATTTACCTCCCTTTGCACTGGAAATTGTAACATTATTTTTTTTCTTGACGCAGCTTATAACATTCCACTGTTGTTTCATTTTTACAAGTAGGTGGTGATAGTTTAACCACCTCACTGCCTTTCTCTGAGCTTGACTCGGAGGTAAAGATGGCAGTCTGTGTGCCTTACCCCAAATGACAGTTGGGTCAAAAGTGATCGACTTTCTTGTTCAACAGTGTAAGGGACACAATTGCAGGTTTTAACAACTAAAATGCATGGCTGTGTTCCTGTACTTTTATACAGTGCTTCTTCACATCCAGTGTGGGGGCCGGAATAGCTCAGTTGGTAGAGCGCCAGACTCGTGATCCTGGGGTTGCGGGTTCGAATTTCGGTATAGGGGGATTTATCCCTCGGAGTTAACATTGGTTCTGACTCCATTCCCCATACAGTCCTTCGAATGAGACTATAAACCGAGGTTCCATGTGTGAACACACGCACATCTTGCACACACGTAAAATCCCATCACCAACTTTTGGAAGAGAAGGCCATTTTGGCCGTTGGTATGGATGACACGTTACACATAGCTTGCATCTTCCCCGAAGATGGAGTATGGCTGCCTTAATGGCAGGATAAAAAACGGTCATACACACAAAACTCCACAGCCTGTCTATACAGGCAGTGTCCGCAGGAGTATCAGCCTGTGTACGCAGAAAAAAAGAAAGAAAAACATCCAGTGTATTGTATGCATTTTTATTAGGTAAAATATGACTGAAATTATCGTGAATTTTTCACTACAAACTGGTTGTAAGGAGAAGTGCAACAGTGCATGACATACTAACCTCATTTATTGGCAGTGAGGTAGAATACTGTTTGTGGTTAACGTTCCTGCATTTTAATGCCCAAATAAAGATTGTAGAGTGTTCTACTCAGACTGTGTTGGCTGTTCATTTGCAAATGTTGCAGTTTAAAAAAATGTCTTATTAATGTTGTACTTAAGATTTTTTTTTTTTTTTTTTTTTAGTCAAGCTGACATTTTTTATTTCTGTTATTTACTATTATCATTATTTTAAACTGTGGCTTATGAATTAATCACATTGGCTGATGCCCTTAGCATGCAACTTTTATCAGCCATAGTGGTGTTAGTATTGTAGCTATCATGTCATTAATCAATGCACTGTTTGTACACAGATGTTTTTATCATGTTTTTTTTTTCTTTTTCAAGACGAGCCTATTTTTTTTTTTTTTTTTTTTTTTGTGATGAGAGACTTTGGAGTGCCAGTCTGAAATCCAAGCAAAAAAATTTTAAAAAAAAAACAAAAATGCTGGGTTATTTTTTAATGGAGGTAGCTGGTTTCAGTGAGATAGTATGTGTTTTTTTGTGTGCTTGAATGTGTCTGTGTGTGTGTATGACTCTGCATGTGTGTTTGTTCGTGCCTGGGTGCACGCATGTTGGTATGTGTGTGTTTACGATATTTATTGCTTTTGGAATGGCTGTGTGTCACAGGAGTTGCTGAAGCAGCGAGAAAAACTGCTGATGGAAAGGCTTCACCGAGGATTCCGGAAGGCTGAAAGTCAGCTGATTGCCGCTTTGAAGGGCAGGAAGGGAGAGGTCAAGGTCAGTATTCTCTGTATGGTTTGTGCCTAGCATGCATCGGGATGGTGAAAAAAAATATCTTCAGTCTTCTAAGCAATTTGGTGATCAGTGTGTACACAGTTAGTTCCAGCAGTTGCACCGAACAGCAAGATTTTGGTAGATATTTTGCATTCAGACTCTTACAAACTTAAGAACAGTGTACAAACTTAACAAATGAACTTGGAAACTGTGACAGGACAAAAGATTTTCAGTGTAGATGAGGAAGGTCTGGTGATTGTCTTAGAAAGCATGTAGCTTTAGTATAAACAATATGAATGTTGTATTGAAAGGCTAAGAAAAAGGACGTCTGTTCTAATTATATTCAGCCATGATTTTTTTTCTCTTGCACTAAAAATAACAACGCAACATCCTCTGACCCAGAACTGCCAGTTTTATTCTCCTGACCTTCTCTGCTCTGCTAAATAGCACCCATCCTTAGCCCGGCACATGATGAGGACTGCCCTTCAGCCAAACATTCCCAGTTAGGTTTCCTTATGGGAGCAAGAGTTACCCTACTTGTTTATTGTTTAAGGAAAAAAAGTTTGGCTGAAATGTAGTCATGATTATGCGTATTGAGTCAGATTTACCCTAAGCTTCAATGTCTTGTCAAATGTCATGTATAAGATTTCGATGATGGACTCTCCCGTTGGTTGGACAGACGTGTGGACAGACAGGTCCATTCCCCTAAAACCCTGTATGGGAATGGAGGCTTAGTATTTAAACACATAGTCACCCCAAAGATATTGCCGGGGGAGGAGGACAGAAGTGTGGGTCCCTGCTTTCTCCTGTTCCTCTTTGCCTGAATGGCAGTGCTCCTGTTCATCTTGAAAGTCTGTGTGCCCTGGTGGCGCCGGTGTTTTCCAGCAGTGTCTGTCAAGGGCGATGTGTTCCCAGGTGACTGTGTCCATGTTGCAGCTCTTGACGTTGGCCTTTGGCATGTCCTTGGACTTCATTAGAGGACGACCTTGGTCACCCTGACCCTGCTTCTGCTGGTTGTGAAAGAGCACTTGGAAATAATAAATAATAATGATAATAATAATAATGATAATAACAATGATAACAGAGCATTTATAAAGGGTCTTGCCAAAAGTTCTAAGCGTTGACAATCCACACTCACTTGTATGTAACGGGCTGCCTACCTGGGTAGTGCCGACTGAAGAGCTGCCTGCTGGCACTTCATTCAGTTGTTTCCCTGTGTCATCCAGTTAATATAGTTCAATATCGTTCACTCAGTTTTCCTACTTTCTTCATTCTTTCCATTTCTCATGCAGAGTGCATGCTATGTGTAACATGTCATCCATACCAACGGTCAAACTGGCATTCTCTTCTGAAAGTTGGTGATGGGATTTTAGTGTGTGTGCAAGATGTTATGCGTGCATTCATACACACAACCTTGGTTTATAGTCTCATTCAAAGGGCTATTTGGGAAATGGAGTCAGAACCAATGTTAACTGCGAGGGAAAAATGTAAAAAAATATGAAGTTATGCAGCAATGTTAACAACAGTCTTTCCATGATTTGCCTCCCTTCTTAATGATTTTTTTTTTCTTTTTTTTTTTGGGGGGGGGTCACAGACTTTTTATGGTGACCTGATGACCTCGGAGGGTCAATATGGGGGATCAAGGGGTCGGAGGTGGAAGGTGGACTGGAACAGAACTCCGCAGCCCATCCAGGTCAAGGTGAAGTGTCTGCGTGGTGTCAAGGACAAACTCCCAGGTAAGCATCCGACAGTCGTAAGAGCACAAGTCATGATACATAACAATACCATCACTATGTTTATTAAGGCAACTAACATCGATAAACATGACCAGTATCATGGCTGATTAATCTGATATCATTCACATCAGTAGCAAGTCATATTACATAACGATGCCATCACTACGTTTATTGAGGCAAGTAATATCGTTAAACATGACCAGTATCATGACTGATTAATCTGATATTATTCACATCAGTAGTCCTGGAGCTCACCAGGGCTATGGCAGAAACTGAAGCGATGAATCTTTTCAATTCATGTATTCATATTTTGTGACGAATATTATTTTTGCAGAGGGGCCAGTAGTCAAATGTTTAGTGTTTGTCTGTGGAGTTGACAGTCGTGAGTTTGAACTACTTGTAGGGTATGATTTTTCCTCCTTCAAAACCCTCTCTGTGCACCCAGCAGGAAATCGGTACCTGATTCAGTTCAGAGAAGGTTACATGCGGTGGAAGGAGAGGGTTGGGCTCCGCCTTCCACCGTGTCATGTCCTAGACACCATGAACCTTTGACAGTTCACTGCCCTACTGCCCATGGGCTATGGGAACTTCAACTTGCCTCTATTTTCTTTCTATTTTTGGCATGAATACAGCTGTTTATTGCAGTTTATGCTTTTATTCACACTTTGTAAGCGCTTTGAGCTCATCAGAGATGGGGCGCATATAAATTTCATTATTATCATTATTTTTATTTAACCTTTATTCTCTGTGTAGGACTGTTAAAATTAGTTCTTTTTGTGTTCTTGTATGCGTTGGAGTCGGACCCAGTATTATTAAGATCACTCAACACCAGCACTGCAGGGAATCTGTTGCTGTGCGGCATCTTCTACTCACAGCTTTCATCATACAAGCTGCTGCAGAAAGAGGGATGATGCGTTGACACCACCCGCACAACAAAGAAGGCAAAGCAAAGATTACACTGAACACAGAAGAACCTAACAATGGTTACATCAACGTGGATGAATCCGATACTGAACATTCATTCAGTAGTCATCCATCATGATTATACAAACCACAGATTTGTCTACACCAAGCCTTTTAACTTCACATCATGTTTGAATTTATCAGTTTAAGAAAACATCACATGAATTTCTTGTTTAACTTTTGCCGAATATACTTTTGTCGTACGCATTTGGACTTGTCTCGGAGGGCAGTTTCGGGTGGGATTGGGATAGGGTTGTGTAAGGATATTGTTTGGTGTTGTTGTGGTGGGTCTTTCACTCGTTACACTCAGAGAGTACAATGGCTGGACTATAAAACACTTTATTCACTGCTAAGGCTATAGGTTGCACAGAGACTGGGAAATGACCATGTCTTCACACAGAGAGAGTCAGGGTGGAAGTGAGGTGATGGTAGCGTGCAGTGATTGTCAGAAACAAAGAGGGAGCTTTACCACCAGCCGGGAGGGACTGTTTATTAATGTTGACAGGCGGTGCCAGAGCTATACTTAGGGCTGTTGCAATGGGGGTACTGTTGGCGACACTCCTGTATTGACTAAAAGGGCAAACTAACATGTACAGTGCATATATGTATATCACTACAGGTTAAGCTGGTATTTTGGGCAGTCACACACAAAAGAAAAGATCGCTGGCAAAGTTAAGTTTATGTAGAAATGGATTCTGTGTACAGCTGGTCGCTACGTCCTGATTATTTCGCTGTACAATCGTCTGGGAGGTCACGTGATGCGTTGGTCAAAGTTGAAAGGACAGCAGTGGGGTGGTGCCACCTTGCCCGTCTTTCATGAAGGCAACTTCCACAATGTGGAGATGAAGGTGAGTATGTGCGTGCATGTGTGTGTGTGTGTGTGTGTGTGTGTGTGTGTGTGTGTGTGTGTGTGTGTGTGTGTGTTTGTTGCGTGAGTGTGAAATTAAAAGAAAACAGCATATGAAAGAAAAGATAAAAAATACAAATATTATAACAAGATTTTCCAAAGCATCCAAATTCAACCATATACTGTGTGTGTGTGTGTGTGTGTGTGTGTGTGTGTGTGTGTGTGTGTGTGTGGTTTGTGTGTGTGTGTGTGTGTGTGTGTTTTATGTGCATGTGGATTGTGTGTGTGTGTGTGTGAGAGAAAGAGAGAGAGAGAGAGAGCAATGTAACTAATACAATCAGCGTTTGATAAGTGTTTTGAATGGCTGTAATTGTGATGTCAGTGTTTCACCATGGAAGCAGAAGCAGACTTTCTCATCGAGTATTCCTTGTTGAGGTCTCCCTACCCTAGTTACGCACTCTTTATTCGTGTATCTGCTGCACAGCAGACGCTGTACCTGTGTGGATGATTCAGTCAATGTTCAGGTATAGGACAGCACTAGGGGTGAAGCAGTCGCCTGCGTTTGTTTACTGTCTCACACAGGGCAGCCAGGAGGTGTGTTCAGCTGGCAGCTTCATCATGTCATTCACAGTCTCACACCATGCCCCAAATAAACACACTGTACACATCAACAACAGCGCTGATGGAACAAACAACCGAGCTGTACGATTATAGGGAAGGGGCTGGAAGAGTAGCTCTGTTTCTCAGTGGAACTGGACTGATCGTGTAGCCTGCAAATTCCCAAGAAGTAGTAGAAGATGCAACATACAAACATGTTCTATATACAGACACACGCACACTTTTTCATAACTAACATAGTGATAAACTGTTTTTAAAAAAAACAGTTCCATACACCATGTTAAAAGTGCATGTAAACCAGCACTCGCAGGCGGATAAGAGTAAACAGAAGCCATGGATAGTACGGCACTGGACACAGTTCAGCTTGTGCCAGAAATGACAGGTCAGGCCATGGCTCTAGGACTCCTGACGAGTCAGTCACAGAGGGAACGAAGGGAGCAGACACCCAAGAGGGATCGTAGCAGTACAAGCAGCCCCAAACAGATTTTTTTTTTTCCTTCCAGAAGATGTTCTTGTGTAGACTCTTGATGCATCAGTCTCACTGGCTATCAACTCGCCATTTAGCGCAAGGTCAAGTTAAAGAGTGAAATTGGTTTTAAAAAAAGGGGGTGGGGGTGGGGGGAAGAAAACCCACCAGTCGGCTGCCAACTTTAAAAAAAGGAACGACAATGAAGTAAATGAAAATGGCTCCAGAGGTGCTGTACAGGGTTCGGTGACTGTTGGAGCTATCAGTGAAAAAAACAAAGAAATGAAACAAAGCAAAATAAAACTGCAGACTTTTGGTAAATTCAGTGCTAACCATTTACATGAATCTATATGAAAAAAGAATTTTGTTTTTTCAGATGTCTTTGATTACCCGAGTTTGTTATAGGTTGTCAAGTAACACGCCCAGTATTTCATCAGTCCTTGCCTGCACATGTGTGTTCATGGACATGTATATCAGGTGATACACCACTCTGTGAAGATGTCTGTCAACTGCAGACTGTACAAAGACTTAACATTTGATAAAATTTTTGTTATATAGAGGTTTGACTTCAGTACTTTTGCCTACCAGTCAATCAAGTGTTTTCTACACAGTACCTTTAAAAAGAATCCTGACTGTCGGTATGAAATAAGAGTCTCAAAGACCATGACCTCAAAATGCTCTCTGGGACATTCTAATGATATACTGCTGGACCTGCTCCACCCCCAGATGGACCAGAGTGTCTTCACGGTGCTACCGGCCAAAGCGTCGCTGCGTCCTGGCATGGTGCTGACCTTTGAACTGTTCTTGCTGAGGGGGTCGGTGGTCAGCACGGACCGTGTGGTGGCCTGGGGCGTCTTCCCCATCTGTGATGGCCAGTTCGACATCATCGAGGGCAAGTGAGTGTTTGATGATAGCAGTGATGATAGTAATGATTGTGTTATTTCAGGTGATAATAATTATTCTGATAGGCATTGTTTATGGTGATGATGATGATGATGATGATTGTTGTGTTCATGAAAATGATGATCACAGATTCCCAAAACAGAAAATTCTCCAGATTATCGATGAAAGATAAGATTAATGGAAAATCACCAAGGCTGCTTTGATGTTTGATAATATTCAGAGACAGGGAAAGATGAAGAGAAAGTGAGGGAGGGGGAAGGGAGTAGCAGGATCAGGTGTCGAGCGCTGTGCTAAAGTCAGGAACTCGTAATCGATGAGAATTAAATCTAGATAGGCACTGGTCAGTGATGGAGATCATGTGGTTGATGTAAAGAGAGCTTACTTGCATTTCATTCAATGAAAAAGGCCCTATGACGCATCGTGAGTCAGTCTGCAACTTCGTAGCAAAAGTGAAGCAGTTACAGGTCACAATCCTTCCACCAAAAAACACTTGCCTATTTTGCATGCTGTAAGTTCTTCACAATCACAACAGGCCTACTGGGCTGGCCTATGTTCATGTGGTTGGTCCAATTTCTTGCTGGGATCGGCAAACACTGCCATTCTTGGTAGTTAAGCACACAGAACTGCAAACAGTTTCGGACCAGTGAGAGGTAAAAGTCTGTGGAGACAGAAAATGTTCAAAGCTGTCAGTTTTATTCTCCGATGAAACTAAAAAACTATGGGAACTCCTTTGAAAATGGTTATTGTGATAATTATGTTTATATGACCTTTATTGTGTCCACTGCGTTGATGATTATAATGATTGTGTTGCTTGACGATGGTGATAATTGCATTGATGTTGTGTTGATGATGATTTGGTTGATGATTGTGATGATTGTGTTTATAATGATGATGAGTGTGTCGATAATAGCGATGATTGTGCTGATGATGATGTCAACAGTCACGGCTGTGACTGTGTTCATGACACTGATACTCACAGACACGTCTGTACGTGCACAAACATATACCCATACAACGCATGCAGACATACAGGTAAGGATGCTTGCAACCAGCTCATGCTCACGTGGAACTCAGACATGTGGATACACACAGATGTAGTGATAGGAATGATGACACTGAAGAAGACCAACATGCTGCTAGTGCCGGGGTTTCAGATACAAATGTCCCATGATGCGGGGTCCCATGGACATGAACATCGACATGCATGACAAGATCGAACGCTTGATGGCCTCCGACCTGGACCACTGGCTGTGCAACCTGTACTTTGAGGTCGTCAGACTGCCTAGGTAAAATTTCTCACCTGTTTGGTGCCTGTCTCTTAGACCATTGATTGTGAAATCTGCGTTCAGAGGTGTCAGAATGTCCAGGTAAAATTCTCACTCTTTAATGGCTGTCTCTTGAACCATTGATTGTGAAATCGGTATTTAGAGGTCGTCAGACTATACAGGTGGAATTCTCAGCTGTTTGATGCCTGTGCTGTAGACCATTGATTGTGAAATCTGTATTTGGAGGTCATTAGAATGCCCTGGTAAAATTCCCACCTGTTTGGTGCCAGTCTCTTGAACCATTGATTGTGAAATCTGTATTTGGAGGTCCTCAGACTATACACAGACCTGTTTACCCTACAGTGTTTTTAATACGTATTTTACGAAATTTGACAGGAAAATACAGTAATATGCTGAGTACGACAAAAATACGAAAATCGGCAGCATTGGCTACCCCCCAAAAAAGAAAAAAAAAAAAAAGTACTATTTTCCTGTTTGAAGGTGCGTGTTAATGCCCCAAGTTCCACTTTGCGCGCAGTCGCTTACACCCCCGGAATGAGTTTTACATCCTCACAGCATAAGCTTTTAGGTGACAAGCTGCAGCATGGAGTCGTTTGTCTTGGCAAGACTTGAAAGCTGGCAGGTTTGGTCGGAATTTGGTGTCGCTTACACCATGGTCGACCATCTTTTGTAGTGAGCGATTGACACAGATAGTCACTAGGAGAATGCCGCCACAGTGAAAAAATGCATTCGTGAGAGTGATGAAGAGCTAGATGTTGAAAAGAAGGTTGCCAAAACGAGGGAGCAAACTTTCCTGAATGCATACCACGCAACTTGGAAGTGCTTAGTCCCAAGCTCAAAAAAGGTCCAAGTTTTGTGTGGTGCACTATGTGCGGAATGGATTTTAATTGTGCTCATGGAGGGCGCAACGACTGCATGAAGCATGTTTCGTCAAAATCAGATAAAAAAAAACTATCAGATGTAGTGAAAGGAACACCTTTAGTGGTGCAAGCATTGAAAAAGGCTGAGGCGAAGTCTAGTGAGGACTTGGAGCAGCAGGTGACAAATGCCAAGGTGATGATAAGTAGGCTGGTGGCTGACACGAACTTGTCCCTGTCAATGACCGATCATCTTGTTCCCTATTCAAGAAGATGTTTCTTGACACTAGTGACAGCACAATTGCTCAAGGTGTGTCTGTCACTTTAACTTCTACTGTTAATTAGCTCCACTCCCCCCACCCACACCCCCACACCCCCAAAAATGGGGGGAGGGGGGGGGGATGGAGTGGCAGTACAAAGAGAAGAAAAAGATGGAAAATGAAAACTGTATGAAGGGTATAGACTGTCTGTCACTCTGTGTGTGTGAGGGGGGGGGGGATGAAAGGGTGGAAGGCATTATAATAATATCATTATTATTTTTTAAGGAGATGGTCAACTAGATACGTGCAGTGTGCGTGTAGTGCACTTGTGCCATTTGGTGCGAGTGTTTGAGTGTGAGTACAGCCCTATGAGTTGGCTACAAGTTGGCTATTGCGCAATATGACATCCATATTAAAGTTCAAGAAAAATACTCTTTTTTTTTGTCAAGGGATACTAAAATTTGCTCCATGGAATACTAATGGTTCAATTTTGAGGTAGACAGGTCTGCTATACAGGTGAAATTCTGTCCTGTTTGATGTCTGTCTCTGTCTCTTGGACCATTGATAGTGAAACTTTTTTTTGGAAGTGATCAGACCAAATAGGTAAAATTCTCACCTGTTTGATGCCTGTGTTGTAGACCATTGATTGTGAAGTCTGTATTTGGAGGTCGTCATAATGCCCAGGTAAAATTCTCACCTGTTTGATGCCTGTGTTGTAGACCATTGATTGTGAAATCTGTATTTGGAGGTCGTCATAATGCCCAGGTAAAATTCTCACCTGTTTGGTGCCAGTCTTTTGGACCATTGATTGTGAAATCTGTATTGGGAGGTCATCAAACTATGTAGGCACAATTCTCTCCTGTTTGTTACTTGTCTCTCAGACCACTGATTGTGAAATCTGTATTTATAGTTGAGAATTCTTACCTGTTTCTTTTCTCCTAGACCATTGATAGTGAAATCTGTATTGGTTCTCAGACTGCCCAGGTACAATTCTCACCTGTGCTACATTGTCTTTAAAAAAAAAAAAAAATTAACCAAAGTAATACTTTTCATTTAATTTGATTGAAATGTGGCAGGTGATAAACTTTGTTTTAACTCATCAGTCTTTTTTTTTTTCTTGAGGACTTGTCTTGGTTTTAAATTTCAGGGTAAACATTTCAAGTTTTACCTATCTCCAGTGTTCACTTGCTTGCATCCCTGACATGGCCTCTGTGGTTGGCGGGGCTTTGACTTGACTGGGTTGTGTCCCCTGCCCAGGTACTACGCGGGTCAGAAGGAGTATGAGGTGGAGCTGCAGTTCAGCTCGGGGCTGACGGGGCACCCGGACAGACTGAAGACTGGCTGGGAGGACAACCGGGACGGGGAGGACCCGGTGCCTGGGTCATCCTCTGACCTCAGCTCCGAGCCTGCTGTCAGCCAAGCGTGAGTTGGAGTTTGTGTGTGTGTGTGTGTGTGTGTGTGTGTGTGTGTGTGTGTGTGTGTGTGTGTGTGCACCATGCATATGTATGTTTGTGTGTGTGTGTGTGGTTGTGTGTGCACACCACGCGCATGCATGTTTGTGTGTGTGTGTGTGTGTGTGTGTGTGTGTGTGTGTGTGTGTGTGCATGTTTGTGTTTGTATCTGTGTGTGCGTGCGCTTGCATCATGTGTGCATGTTTGTGTGTGTGTGTGTGATATGTGTGTGTGTGTGTGTGTGTGTGTGTGTGTGTGTGTGTTGTTGTTGTTGTTGTTGTTGTTGCTCGCATTGTATTTCCCTAGACTTACCCTTGTGCACAGAGTAGAGGTGACTAGAAAAATAGAATTGAAGTTATTGACTAAGCAGTCATCATCCTTAACTGCTGTAGAAAAAAGCCCCGTAGAATAGCATGACACCGAATGACACTGAGTTGTTCTCCAATTTTTTTTTTGCCCTTTCATGGGTACAGGTACTAGGAGCACACAGGTGTCCAGTTTGAAACTGTCAAAGCACCTTTTGACTTCTCCTCACCTGACTTGTCATTTCTCTGTGAAATTTATTGACTGTGTTAAATAGGATGACAGATTAATGACCTGAAATTGATCAATTCCAAAACGCCTGTCATAATCCGACAAACATTAACTTTACAAGCCTAGAGAGTATAGACTGTCTTGAAGTCTTGATGATCCTACTGCAAATTTTGTCTCGCTGGAGTGATCGTTTAGTTTGTGAGTCAGGAATGTTAAGTTGGACAAAGTAGATAAATCAACATGACTAAGCAAATGTAATCTTGATTTATCTTCGCTTCATGTCTTACAAAAATGTCAGGGTGCATTAAACGTTGAAGACTGTCTGTCCAGTATGAGTCACTGGCACTCACATGTTCAGGGGGGAAACTACACACACACCTTGTTCTTTTTGGCTGTCTTGTGTGCCCACTCAGTGGGTCACATGTACAGGGGGAAACTACACATACACCTTGTTCTTTTTGGCTGTCTTGTGTGCCCACTCAGTGGGTCACATGTTGAGGGGGAAACTACACATACACCTTGTTCTTTTTGGCAGTCTTCTGTGCCCGCTCAGTGGCTGACATGTTCAGGGAGAGACTACACACACACCTTGTTCTTTTTGGCTGTCTTCTGTGCCCACTCAGTGGGTCACATGTTGAGGGGGAAACTACACACACACCTTGTTCTTTTTGGCTGTCTTGTGTGCCCGCTCAGTGGGTCACATGTTCAGGGGGAAACTACACACACACCTTGTTCTTTTTTGCTGTCTTGTGTGCCCGCTCAGTGGGTCACATGTTCAGGGGGAAACTACACACACACCTTGTTCTTTTTGGCTGTCTTGTGTGCCCGCTCAGTGGGTCACATGTTCAGGGGGAAACTACACACACACCTTGTTCTTTTTGGCTGTCTTCTGTGCCTACTCAGTGGGTCACATGTTCAGGGGAAACAATACACACACATTGTTCTTTTTGGCTGTCTTCTGTGCCTACTCAGTGGGTCACATGTTCAGGTGGGAACTATACACACACCTTGTTCTTTTTGGCTGTCTTCTGTGCTTACTCAGTTGAGTCACATGTTGAGGGGGAAACTGCACACACACCTTGTTCTTTTTGGCTGTCTTTTGTGCCTACTCAGTTGAGTCACATGTTCAGGGAGAAACTACACATACACCTTGTTCTCTTTTGGCTATCTTCTGTGTCCACTCGGTGGCTGACATGTTGAGGGGGAAACAACACACACACCTTGTTCTCTTTTGGCTGTCTTCTGTGTCCACTCAGTGGGTCACATGTTCAGGGGGAGACTACACACACACCTTGTTCTTTTTGGCTGTCTTCTCCTCTGTGCCGACTCACTGCCCTCACTCCCACCCTGCTCATTTCAGTTTCCCCCATGCACAGCCACATCCTGACTGGCTCTGCTGCATCCCAAAACCTGCAGCACACAGGGAGCAGTCTGCTTCAGGTCATCGTGAAACACTGCTGTCACCTGGTGCTGGGTCACTGTGGTGATGTTCAGTGGTGCTGTTACTCTGGTGATGTCCCACAATCACTGTGGTGATGTTCAGTGCTGTTACTGTGGTGAAGTCCCACAGTCACTGTGGTGATGTTCAGTGGTGCTGTCATTCTGGTGAGGTCCCACAGTCACTGTGGTGATGTTCAGTGGTGCTGTTACTCTGGTGAGGTCCCACAATCACTGTGGTGGTGTTCAGTGGTGCTGTTACTCTGGTGAGGTCCCACAGTCACTGTGGTGATGTTCAGTGGTGCTGTTACTCTGGTGAGGTCCCACAGTCACTGTGGTGATGTTCAGTGGTGCTGTTACTCTGGTGAAGTCCCACAGTCACTGTGGTGATGTTCAGTGGTGCTGTTACTCTGGTGAGGTCCCACAGTCACTGTGGTGATGTTCAATGGTGCTGTTAATCTGGTGAGGTCCCACAGTCATTGTGGTGATTCTCAGTGGTGCTATCATTCTGGTGAGGTCCCACAGTCACTGTGGTGATGTTCAGCGGTGCTATCATTCTGGTGAGATCCCCCACAGTCATTGCCAGTGCCTCTGTTGTCTGCGCAGGGTGTCCCAGGTCAGTCTGACCAGTGCCGGAGACAGCGGTCACATCAGTCACAGGTCTGCCAGATCAGCCCGCTCTGCTGATGCCAAGGTAAGGAAGGAGTTCTTTGGGGAGAGATTTCGGGAAAGGCTGAGGGGGGAAGATGGATGGTGTGTGTGGGGGGGGGGGGGGGGGGGGGAGGGGGGGGGGAGGGGGGGGGTTGGGCATGGCTGTGGCAGTGGTGGTGGTGGTGTGTGTGGTGTGTGTGTGTGGTGTGTGTGTGTGTGCGTGCGCGTGTGTGTGTGTTCATATATCTGTGTGTGTTCATGTGTGTGTTTGTGTGTGTGTGCCTGCAAATATATGGTTGCATATATGTTTTATTAATGTATACACGTTTTCATTTGCCTGTTATGTTACAAAAAAAGCCAAGTCTTTACCTTAACAAGTTTATTCTAATACTCTAGGGACCAGCTACTTAGACTTTAGTTTACACTCAAGAGAATGTGGCTACATTTCTCTCGGTTTTTCACAGAAAAAAAAAAAAGTGTTGAGACTCCATTTCCCATTTACAGTGGTATGGCTTCATTTGTTTCTTTGTGTCCTGAAAACTGGCTAGCCTGTATTTCCAAATTACAAAAATATGCCTTGTTCCATCTGAAAAATTGTCTCTGGTCACCGTACTGCTCAATTTGCCTGCTCTGATTTCTATATAAAACTGTGATACAATGCTCGCTGTGATTTCTGGGAGTGTCTCCTTATCCTCTGCATTCTCCACAGAAGGGGAAGTTTTTCGGAACGACCATTCTTTCCCGTGTGATCAACCGAGACTCTCACAAGCTCAAGTTTGACGAGAGTTCTGACGAGGAAGAGGAGGTGACTCGTGCTGAACCTCAAGACATCTACGCGATTCGCAAGGAGCGAGACTTCAAGCCCGTTCCTAGAATGGACGGCATGTATTACAAGGTAAGTCAGCGTTCTGTCTGGTTGAAAATATTGTTGAAGACCGAAGCAGAATGCAGCATTGCTGTACACAAACCAAAATATATTTAAACACACAAAAGTAGAGGGCAGGGCGGTGCTTATTCAATACACAATACCATTATATACTTTTATGTTAAGTGTTTTAATAGTACATCTGGTCTGTTGCAATATATGTCTTTCTGTTTTGTGTTTTAGTAGTTCATCTGTTTCTGGTTTGCTGCAATGTGTGTCTTTCTGTTTTGTATTTCAGTGGTTCATCTGTTTCTGGTGTATAGTAGTGTATGTCTTTCTGTTTTGTGTTTTAGTAGTTCATCTGTTTCTGGTGTATAGTAGTGTATGTCTTTCTGTTTTGTGTTTCAGTGGTTCATCTGTTTCTGGTGTATAGTAGTGTATGTCTGTCTGTTTTGTATTTCAGTGGTTCATCTGTTTCTGATGTAGAGTAGTGTATGTCTTTCTGTTTTGTGTTTCAGTGGTTCATCTGTTTCTGGTGTATAGTAGTGTATGTCTTTCTGTTTTGTGTTTCAGTAGTTCATCTGTTTCTGGTTTGCTGCAATGTCTGTCTTTCTGTTTTGTGTTTCAGTGGTTCATCTGTTTCTGGTGTATAGTAGCGTATGTCTTTCTGTTTTGTGTTTCAGTAGTTCATCTGTTTCTGGTTTTTGTGTTTGATTGCATTCCAGGTTTTGCTGCTTTGTATTTCAAGAGTTCAGTTGTCTCTCGATTGTCGCAATGTCTGCCTTTGCCATTTTGTGTTTCGGAAGTGCATCTTGCCGTTTTGTGTTTTGAAAGTGCATCTATCTCAGGTTTAATGCAAGGTGCTCCAGTCTTATTCTGTGTTGTAACAGTTTCACCTGCCTGTGGTTTGTTACATTTGCAAGCCTTTCTGCTTTTTTTGTTGCCGAAGTGTATCCATATATGAGTAGATTTAATGTGCGCCGTTTCTGTTTCATGCTAAAACAGTCCTGTTCAGTTACAGTGTGTGTCTTTTTTTCATGATGTTTCACTGGCACACCGGTGCTTTCCCAGAAATACCTCAACAACCCAGCTGACGCCTACTACAAGCGCATGTTCACCCTGCTGCCCAGGACACAGCTGCTGGCCCCGGAGAAGAAGCAGCACAAGCTGACCCATGTGGAGGAGCTGGAGCAGCACACCTTCTGTGTGCAGTGAGTGGGATGTCTAAGGGAGGGCACTCTGATCAAAAGTCTGAAGGGAGATGTCTAGGGGAGGGCATTCCGATCAAAAGTCTGAAGGGAGATGTCTAGGGGAGGGCATTCCGATCAAAAGTCTGAAGGGAGATTGCTTTCATTAAAAGCTTATCATTCACAATGTCATGCATGAAAACACTGATTTTTTGGTTGTTGGGAAAACATTGATATCTACACTGTTGTTAATGTTGTGGGCTTGTTGATTGTTGATGTGTTTGGGATCTTTTTTTGTTTTGTTTTGAATTTCCCTTCTTTGTTGTTGTTGTAAACTTAACGTTTTACTGTAATGCTAATGACTTGAAAACAGTAATGAATTAACTCATGGAAATAGTCATTACTCTCCAGATGTTCACACATCAAAATATTGTAATGAACACAATCATGGAGTACAGCGTAACTACCAGAAAGAATTGTTATAATAACTCTTTTCATTACAGATGGTGTACATCATTTTCTTTCCATCTGACCTGTAAATGTGTCAAAAGCAGGGAAAGTTATTATTCTAATGACATTATTGCAATTACTGCTCTCACTTACAATTTACAGTTCAAGGTGAAAATGGTAAGTTTATACTGTTTTCATTTACAATTGCTGCTCTCACATACAATTTACAGTTCAAGGTGAAAATGGTAGTTTATTACTGTTTTCATTTACAATTGCTGTTTTCATGATGGGAATAGTAATTAAGAACTGTTGACAATAGTAATCTTTTGTACATGTTGTATGGCGTTGTGTGGCACACACACTTGCCCATGTCATTTTGTTTGGGATATGGACTGGCCAGAATCTTGCAAAGCCCAGAAATGTGTTTCACAAAGCTGAGAGCCTAGAATTTTTCATGAGCCTAGCAAATGGCACCATATCGGAACACGCTCGTTCGGTGAGTTCGGCAAACCATTGGCAAGATACTTCTTGGGCTTTCTCATAAGCACAAGAAAATGGGTGACAGTAGTAACAAATCCTGCGATTGGTGCAAGAAAAGTAGTAACAGTCTCTCACTGGTGCGTGAAACAGTCAGAATTCTCGCTCTACAACAGCTATTAGATCATGAGGAAAGTAGCCATATTGTGAATAAGAATTTTGCCTATTCCTGTTGTTTTGCTTATTTTGCCTCTCACCTCTCTTGCTACAAGCAAGCGCTAGCGTTAATAAAATTCACCTAGGATCACTTTTGTTGAGAGTATGAGTTGTCGGATTCATTATGGAATAAGTGTTTATTCTCTGAACGAAACAGAAACAAGATGCATGGATATGCACGCACAGACAAACATGCACGCTTATTCACACATTTGACCAGAACATGTGCATGTGTATGCACACACAAATGAACTTAACTACCATTGCAGCCCCCCCCCCCCCCCCCCTTCCCTCTCCACCCTCTCCCGCCCCATTTCAAACATATGCATGTACACAAACCTATACTGACTCACACAGCTGCACACAAACTTTATACCTCCATCCCATCCCACTCCACATCCCCGGCAAAAGCATACAACCCTCCCCCTTTCCACTGTCCTCTTTTCTCCACACACACAAGCCTACTGTTGCACACTTACATACACACAAATTTCACCCCATGCCCATTCTGTTCACCCACTTCTGTACTTCCAGTACACAGAAACAACCTCCCCTCCTCCCCTCCCCCACCACACATTCACACACACACACACACACACACACACACACACACACACACACACACACACACGCACACACACCACACTCACACACATACATGCACACACACACACACACACACACACACACACACACACACACACACACACACACACACACATATGCACACACACACACACACCACACACACACACACACAACACACACTCACACTCACACACACACACACACACATTCAAACACACACACCCACACACACACACACACACACACCACATACACACACACACACATTCAAACACACACCACACACACACACACACATACACACACACACACTCACAATACACACACACACACACACACACAACACACACACACACACACACACACACACCAAACACACACACACACACCACACACACACACACACACACACACACACTCAGATCACACTCTCTCTCCCCTCTGTGCCCAGGCCCCCATTCTCTGGCAAGGGACGTCTGGCGCAGAAGGGCCGGGAGAAGCTGAACTACATCAGCCGCCAGTTTGTGGCGGAGCTGGGCCTGTCCCAGTGGCGCAGCCGGGAGTTCTGGGGCATGATGCTCATGTTGCTGATCGTGTTCTGGCTGCGCATGTACCTGCACTACGTCGGACAGTGGCTGTACCTGAGCGCCACCACCATCCCCATCAACAAGTAGGTGGCGTCGTGCACATGTGCCTGCATTGTTCTGGCATGCCTAGGCTAAGTTTTAACCACAGAAAACTGCGCATTGTTCACACACACAAAAAAAAACCCTCTGCAGCTCTACATTCTTGACTGCCACTACTTAACTCAGATTTGACTGCCCACAAAACTCTGAACCCAGTGATAAAGTCCAGTCCACCATTCCGACCTGCCGAATGTGCGCTGTGCACAGTTGAGATGACCCCATGTGGGGGCTGGTCACCCCTGAACTGCTGTGGCTGTGATATGAACTCAGCGGGTAGACTGCAATATGAAATGACAACATAGAACACAGCCATTTTCTGCGATATGAAAGGACAACATAGAATGCAGCCATTTTCTGCAATATGAAATGACAACATAGAACACAGCCATCTTCTGCAGTATGAAATGACAACATAGAACACAGCCATCTTCTGCAATATGAAATGACAACATAGAACACAGCCATCTTCTGCAATATGAAATGACAACATAGAACACAGCCATCTTCTGCATATGAAAGTGACAACATAGAACACAGCCATCTTCTGCAATATGAAATGACAACATAGAACACAGCCATCTTCTGCAATATGAAATGACAACATAGAACACAGCATCTCTGCAATATGAAAGGAGAAACATAGAACACAGCCATCTTCTGCATATGAAATGACAACATAGAACACAGCCATCTTCTGCAATATGAAATGACGAACATAGAACACAGCCATCTTCTGATAGATGCTAACAGACTTTGCATAGAAGCTGAACAACCATGTTCGTCTAATCATGATATTTGCTTAGAATCTACACATCTTTTGCCAAGATGATTCTCAAAGTAAGGGAGTTAATACGATGATTTTGCTGTATCTACACATTTTTGCTGTGCAAGATACTAAATGTAGGGATAAAATACTGGTAATACAATTTTGCTGTAGACACAATTTTGCCTAGGAAACTACTCATGTAGGGATTAATACATATTTTGCTGTAGATCTACACACTTTTGCCTAGGAAACTACTCATGTATGGATTAATACATATTTTGCTGTGACACACATTTGCCTAGGAAACTACTCATGTAGGGATTATATATTTTGCTGTATGACAACACAATTTGCCTAGGAAACTACTCATGTAGGATTAGTAAATATTTTGCTGTATGACAACAATTTGCCTAGGAAACTACTCATGTAGGGATTAGTACATATTTTGCTGTATGACAACACAATTTGCCTAGGAAACTACTCATGTAGGGATTAATACATATTTTGCTGTATGACAACACAATTTACCTAGGAAACTACTCATGTAGGGATTAATACATATTTTGCTGTATGACAACACAATTTACCTAGGAAACTACTCATGTAGGGATTATACATATTTTGCTGTATACAACACAATTTACCTAGGAAACTACTCATGTAGGGATTAGTACATATTTTGCTGTATGACAACACATTTGCCTAGGAAACTACTCATGTAGGGATTAATACATATTTTGCTGTATGACAACAACAATTTGCCTATGGAAACTACTCTCATGTAGGGATTAGTAAATATTTTGCTGTATGACAACACAATTTGCCTAGGAAACTACTCATGTAGGGATTAGTATATATTTTGCTGTATGACAACACAATTTGCCTAGGAAACTACTCATGTAGGGATTAGTACATATTTTGCTGTATGAAAACACAATTTGCCTAGGAAACTACTCATGTAGGGATTAGTATATATTTTGCTGTAGAAAGATCTACACACTTTTGCCTTGGAAACTACTCATGTAGGGATTAGTACATATTTTGCTGTAGATCTACACACTTTTGCCTAGGAAACTACTCATGTAGGGATTAGTACATATTTTGCTGTAGATCTACACACTTTTGCCTAGGAAACTACTCATGTAGGGATTAGTACATATTTTGCTGTATGACAACACAATTTGCCTAGGAAACTATTCATGTAGGGATTAGTATATATTTTGCTGTAGATTTACACACTTTTGCCTTGGAAGCTACTCATGTAGGGATTAGTACATATTTTGCTGTAGAACGACACAATTTGCCTAGGAAACTACTCATGTGGGGATTAGGAGGTTGGCAGGTCTGATTATGTAGGGCAGTGGCAATACCAGAGTGCCACCATGATCTATTTATTTGACCCATAAACTGAGAAAAACTAACTCTATTTGCAATGAAAAGACAGAAGTTGTTTCCCCTGATCTTTTTTTTTTTTCAGGAGCAGGTTTATTGATTGTGTGTGTGTGTGTGTGTGTGTGTGTGTGTGTGTGTGTGTGTGTGTGTGTGTGTGGTGCATACATACATTTTCTTGTTGATCTTAAAACCCCAGTCCTACACACACACACATGTGTATTCTGTCAGATTCAACTTCTTGCCCCACACGGTGGAGCTGAACTACCAGCCCACTCTGCTGGAGACGCGGCAGGAGATCGCGGTCGTCATCCTGGGGCCCATCATGAACATAGTTGTCTTCTCCTTGCTGGTGGTCCTGGCCTGGCTCATCCCCAAGGTGGCAGGCCTCCTGCCCAACCTCATCTCCAAGTTCGTCATGGCCTTTGGCATCATGACCTTCTTTGACCCCTTGCTGATCCTGATCATCGACTGTACACTGAAGGTGGGAGAGGGGAGTGTGCGCATGCGCATGCATGTGTGTATATGTGTGTGTGTGTGTGTGTGTGTGTGTGTGTGTGTGTGTGTGTGTGCATGTGTGTGTGTGTGCATGTGTGTGTGCATGTGTGTGTATGTGTGTGTGTGTGATGTGTGTGTGTATGTGTGTGTGTGTGTGTGAACGTGTGTTAATGTTTTGTGTGTATGTGTGAGTGTGTGTCAGTGTAGTGTGTGTGTGTATGTGTGTGCATACACACGTGGGTACTTGTTTCCCCATCTTAATCAGGACTTCTTACTGGGTTGGGGGTTTGTTTGTTTTTCACTACTGTATGTACGGTGTCCTCAGAAGATCTGTGATGATGAACACCTGGAGACAGGGAGTTTCAGGTCTTCAGCTAACAGAAAGACAGAGTGGACCGACTTCATGACAGATTCATTTGTTCAAGCTTTTCTTTCTTTGTTCTCCACAGCGCTATGAGGACGTGGCGGTGAACCCGATCGCAGACTTTGCCAAGCTGTACTGGCACTTTTACCGCTCTCAAGGGTCAGGAGTGGCAGGGGTGTTCATCCCTCTGTTCCTCTACACCTGCACCGCTTTCATCACCGCCTCCATCCTCTACATGTACTTCCTCAGGTGAGGTTCAAAGAGAGGTGACTGCAGGTACGTGGAAGTTGAAACAGACTCAAAAGAAAATATTGCTGTTCTGCCGGACAAAAGGGACAAACAGATTACAAGACAAAACACAACATGTTTCGACTTCTTTGGTTTTCTTCAGGCAAGGTAAACAGCATTCAGGACATTGTCTTGTAATTTGGTTGTCCCTTTCGTCTGGCAGAATAGTAGTATTTCTTTTTAAGTTTTTTTTTTTTTCCCTCTAGTGCGTCACTGGCTGGTTGTCTTGGTGATGAGGATGAGAGAGGTGGAGGGGGTGTGTGTGTGTGTGAGTGTGTGTGTGTGTGTGTGTGTGTGTGTGGTTGCTTTTTTCCAGCAGCGGATCTTGTCATCCTTTATAGTGGTGAGGATATTTTCCTCAAGTGGAGCAAGTCATTCTAAATCAGCGTGGACAGATATTTTGTCTGTGCCTTAGCCCATCTCTCCCTCTTGTCTCCAGTGCAGCGTTCTGTTTCCCTGTCTCTTTGGTTGGTTGTTTTTTCTCTATACCTCTGAACCTCTGTCCCAGGAGTTTCCAGCAAACACAGGCTCTCACTTCCATGTGCATTGTTTTAAGAAACATTTCAGGTCCATTTCATAAACAGTGCCCTAAGTATTAAAGTCATCTTGAGTCCAGTTCACTCTCTCTATCCCTTGTTTGTCTGCCCAGGTGTTATAATCTCTCTTTTTGTTGCATCCGGATGACATTAATAATCTTTATTAGCTTTATTACTAAATCAAACATTTTGTGCCCCAAATCAAAACTGCTGCTGTCCCTCTGAATGGTTGTCATTCTGGCGGTACAGGGCAGAGTTAGAAACACCTCGTCCCCCACTCTTCCATCCCCCCCCCCCCCCCCCCCCCCCCCCCCCACACACACACACACATACTCTGATAGAATGGTGATCTCCATTTTCCGGATCACCTGAGCTGGTTGTGAATGTTGGATGTGTTTGTCACTAATCAGGCTTTGGCAGTAACGCTGTGTAGCAAATATTACGGACTTGACTGTAGGCATTGATGTCCCCCTGGACACAACGATGCTGAAGCTGTTGAAGGTGGATGTGAAAGAGGGTGGCGTGGAAAGAGGGGGATGCGATTTTGAAGGAACGCAAATAACTGGGTCAGATTGTGTGAGTAGGGTAAGTGTGCTATAGAATTATTCTGTTGGGGGGGAGGGGGTTTGGAAGGGGCTGGAATGAACATGCATTTGAAAAATCATACTGAGAGGGGATGGGAAGAACAATGGGAAGAACAGAGAGCCATTGAAAAAGAAAGACTGACAGCAGATGTGCCAGGAGTATTGTTATTCATGTCCCATAGATGATCTCATTCTTTGCATGCATGTGTATGCGTATGTGCATGCTTCTGGTATGCGTTCATATATATGAGTATTGCAGGGCGCTTTGTGTTCCTTCCAGGTGAGTAAAGAAAGGGCTGGCAAACTTTTACTATTCTTATTGTTGTTGTTATTACTTTTAATCATTATTTTTCCGGCTGAGCATTTTTCAGTCCCATTGTGCATAATCCCCCCACCCTCCCAAACAGTTGTGTGACGTGTTCCTTCCAACTTTTCTGCCCATGATGACTGTGGTGCTGATCCTCAGGCTCCACAACAATGGCCGCATGCTGGACGTGTTCTGGCGCCTGCATGGAGAGAAGGTGCACTTCTTCCTGCCCTACGACCTGGAGATGTCCAACCAGGAGCTGAACCACATCTGTCGCCACGCCGAGCAGTGGAGGGGGGAGGAGGGTGAGAGGCGCAAGGTGGCCGTCTACGACTACATCTGGGAGGAGGAAGAGGTGAGGGGGGATGAAGGGAAATGGTGATAACCAGGCGCAGATTAGGAGCGGAGGGAGAGGGGATGGGGAAGGTGGTGAGCGTGGGGATGTTAGGGGGGGGGGTTCCAGGGACGCTGGTGACAACCCCTCCCCCATCCCACCCCACCCCCACCCCTCTGAAGTTTACATTTATTTTTGAATTTTTTTCTTTCACAGATTTCTGAAAAGGAAAGTTCCATTTTGTTAATCTAACAACAACAACACAACAAAAGCCAGGTCGATCAACTTTGCAAGCACGTTCCCAGGACAGTTGTCATTTCTTTGTCAAACGAAAAGAAACAGAAATACATCTCTGAAACATTCAGTGAAAAAACAACCTGATTGCAACAAGAGCTGTGGTCAGTCATGACTGTGAAAGGGGGACGACAAACAGGTTGTAGCTGGGTCAAGTCACTTCCCATTCATTCCATCCCCATCGCACTTCTCATCACTCAGCCCTCGGGCCTTTGTCTGCAGCATATCCGCCAACATGAGAGGTGCTTGTGCTGCCATAGATGTTGTGTTTCCTTGCATTGTCTGTTTCTTTTTTTTCCCCATCAGACAGTTGCTGTCTCTGTTTTTGTCTGTTTGTTTTTAGCCTCCACTAAGGTTCTGTAGTTGTCTCCCATCTCTCTTGATTTGCTTTTAACTCCACTAAGGTTCTGTAATTGTCTCCCATCTCTCTTGATTTGTTTTTAACCTCCACTAAGGTTCTGTAGTTGTCTCCCATCTCTCTTGATTTGCTTTTAACTTCCACTAAGGTTCTGTAATTGTCTCCCATCTCTCTTGATTTGTTTTTAACGTCCACTAAGGTTCTGTAATTGTCTCCCGTCTCTCTCGATTTGTTTTAACTTCCACTAAGGTGCTGTAGTTGTCTCCCGTCTCTCTTGATTTGTTTTTAACGTCCACTAAGGTTCTGTAGTTGTCTCCCATCTCTCTTGATTTGTTTTTAACTCCACTAAGGTTCTGTAGTTGTCTCCCATCTCTCTTGATTTGTTTTTAACCTCCACTAAGGTTCTGTAGTTGTCTCCCATCTCTCTTGATATGTTTGTAACCTCCACTAAGGTTCTGTAGTTGTCTCCCATCTCTCTTGTTTTGTTTTTAACCTCCACTAAGGTGCTGTAGTTGTCTCCCATCTCTCTTGATTTGTTTTAACATCCACTAAGGTTCTGTAGTTGTCTCCCATCTCTCTTCATTTGTTTTTAACCTCCACTAAGGTGCAGTAGTTGTCTCCCATCTCTCTCGATTTGCTTTTAACTTCCACTAAGGTGCTGTAGTTGTCTCCCATCTCTCTTGATTTGTTTTTAACCTCCACTAAGGTTCTGTAATTGTCTCCCATCTCTCTTGATTTGTTTTTAACCTCCGCTGAGGTTCTGTAATTGTCTCCCATCTCTCTTGATTTGTTTTTAACCTCCGCTGAGGTTCTGTAATTGTCTCCTATCTTTCTTGATTTGTTTTTAACTTCCGCTGAGGTGCTGTAGTTGTCTCCCATCTCTCTTCATTTGTTTTTAACCTCCACTAAGGTGCTGTAGTTGTCTCCCATCTCTCTTCATTTGTTTTTAACTTCCACTAAGGTTCTGTAGTTGTCTCCCATCTTTCTTGATTTGTTTTTAACCTCCACTAAGGTTCTGTAATTGTCTCCCATCTCTCTTGATTTGTTTTTAACTTCCGCTGAGGTTCTGTAATTGTCTCCCATCTCTCTTGATTTGTTTTTAACCTCCACTGAGGTTCTGTAATTGTCTCCCATCTCTCTTGATTTGTTTTTAACTTCCGCTGAGGTTCTGTAATTGTCTCCCATCTCTCTTGATTTGTTTTTAACTTCCGCTGAGGTTCTGTAATTGTCTCCCATCTTTCTTGATTTGTTTTTAACTTCCACTAAGGTGCTATAATTGTCTCCCATCTCTCTTGATTTTTTTAAAAACTCCACTAAGGTGCTGTAGTTGTCTCCCATTTCTCTTGATTTGTTTTTAACTTCCACTAAAGTTCTGTAATTGTCTCCCATCTCTCTTGATTTGCTTTTAACCTCCACTGAGGTGCTGTAGTTGTCTCCCATCTCTCTTGATTTGTTTTTAAGCCTTTCACTCCCGGTCGCGGATATAGCCGTGGTTCAAGGGTCATCGCATAATTGGATCATCTGACCGGTCACATGATATTGTTTACTTGCTTGCAAATGGCGGCTCCCATACAGCGTGTTTGAAACGATTTCTCAGCAAGTTTTGGGTCGATTTTGACGCGTTTTTTTGCGTTTTGTAAAGCAAAAATTAGTCGAGCAGATCAACATAGCTGCCAGAAGATTTACTGCCGAAGAGGTAGTGAGAATTGTGTTTGAAACACCGTACGAAGGTGAAATTAGCAACGACGAAAGTGAAAGGAAAATGAAAGTGATGTGGTTGTCGATCATCCTGACAATGAGTCAAGTGATTCGGGTTACCCGTATGAAGATATTGATCTACCAAGTACATCGACAGGTAGGGGGCGTGGTTGTGCTGGTAGTGGGCGTAGTCGAGGACATGATAGGAGAGGAAAAAATTGTTAAAATGTGACGCAAAAATTGTTAGAGTGTGACGCCAGTGACAGTGGTTGACAGCACTTGTTATGTTAATTTTTTGCCAATTTTTTTTGTATGACGGGTGAAGTGCTAGTAAACGTCGCATCTCTAGCCGACATTGACATGCATTACTCAATGCATCCCTGAAGACACTGTGTGCTTTTTTAGTAAATAATTGCACTTGGTTCTTATGTCCTATAGATTTGTGCACATTTCAATACCATTTCCACCTATGATATTTTGAGACTTGAATTTTCATGGATTTTTTTTTTCCAAAATATTGTTTATTTTTTCATAAAATCTTGGTTATCTTCCCATGATTGTGAGTTATCTCATCCTGTCAACATGAAACATATAATAATTATATTCTCCATTCATTTTCCTTCAAGAAAATGTATACTTCTGTATGCTTTAGAGCAATACTTGAATTTTTGCGATTTTTTTGTAAGGTTGGTGTTTTTTTCCCCAAAATTACAAATAGTTCTGGGAGTCAAAGGGTTAACTCCACTAAGGTTCTGTAATTGTCTCCCATCTCTCTTGATTTGCTTTTAACCTCCACTGAGGTGCTGTAGTTGTCTCCCATCTCTCTTGATTAACCTTTCTATCCCCGTTCCGCCCTTTTCCGCCCGACCCGTCAGGCTCCTGATCCGCCCTGTACCGCCCGTTCCTCAGTAGGCTGATTGTCTCGGTGTGCCTCCCTTATTTGGGTTGACCACAGTAATAAGACAAACCGGTCGTTATCCGGGTCTTTCCTACCTTTCTCAGCGCCATTTGTGAAAGCGGTTTGTGGCTTTTTTGATTTTTAATCGATTTTTTTTGTCATCCCATCGACTTCCGACTACGATCAAAATGTCGCACTCTGACAGTGACAGTGACATGAGCTTGACTGTGGACCAAATGTTCAATATGAATGTGTTGCCGACCGAAAATGATGACTGGAATCAATCGGACATTGATCTTGACTCTGTAGACAGCGACAGTGACTATGAAGTTGCAGAAGGAGTGAATGCGAGTAGTGACAGTGACTCGGACATAGGCGACGCAGGTGACGCAGGTGCTACCGATGTCGGTGGATGTGCACAGTCATCGCAGTGGTCAAACGACGACTTTCGGACTGACGTTCGTGTGTTTGATGCATACAGGGGCCCCCCACGTCCACAAGTGAATCTTCGAACATCTTTTGATTATTTTTTACTTGTTTTTCCTTCGGACGCATTCCATCTCATGGTCAGGGAAACCAAAAGTACTGGAGTTTGTGCATGTAAGAAAAGTGCACAACGGAAAGAAAATTTCATGTCAGTGATCTGTGTGTGACAAAAGTGATCAAAAGCAAGGATATTTCCAGTGACTGTGTTGTTTGTGTGTGATCACATTTGGATTATATAATTCATTACATCTGGAACCATATGGTGAGTACAACAAAAATATTTGAGTGTTGTTTTGTGTTGTGATGCCTGCCTCTCTTCCTTCCTACTAACACCTGCATATAGTTAGAAATATTATCAGTCATAGGAATTCTTTTTCTCATAAACACAAACTAACTCATGCAGATCAAAAAGCATGCACTCCAATACATTTTCAGTAAATATGGTATGATTTTGACCTGTTATTTTTTTTATTTTATTTTTTTCCTGCTATGTAACTGCTATGTGACTTAAAAGCGTCACAAAAATTTCACGTATATTCCTAGCTACCTGTGTAACTACTAACACCTCACAACATCCATCAGTTCTTTTCAGATGGTGAACCTGACCACTTGCCACCAAAAAGGTAGGTGTTATAAAGTTGATGGGTGTTGTATTGCCTGTCTATCACCTATTTCACTGACGTAGGTGTGTTTTCCAGGTAAAATCAGGTGTGTGAGTGTTGAGCCGTAAAAATATTTTCACATCCCCCTAAAATAACAAGTGCAAACCAAAGTTCAGCTTTCCATAGATTTTTGCTGAAAATTTGAAGTCTTTTTATCCATTAGTTTATTTTTAACAATTTTTTAAAGTCGGTAACCCAATTCGGGCAGCAAATTCCAATATAAACTTAGTAGTCTAGGCGACTTCTGTCATACGAAATACAGGACAATGAAGGTTAACAGCCAGTCAGCAAGATTTCACAAAAATTTTGGAACCTATTTTAACAAAACTCGTCGAAAAGACAGAATGTGGCCCGGGGACGAACCCAGTAAACTGCAGTGTGTATTCGGGTCAAAGGACAGACCCAGGAGGGTTTTGTTGTTATTGTCGTTGTTGTTGTTGTCTTTCAGGTTCTCTAGCACTGCATTTTGTAATTTCAGAAATAGTGTATGGATCTCAGTGGAAAAGAAAACCCAGAAATCAGGCAAATGAGATGTGTTGCTGTCTGTGATCTTGTGACGGTTTGGTGAGGGTCTGAATCCTTGAGCGAAGACTGTTGGGCTTTAGCGGAGGTCTCTCTGCTCTCCCTAGTGCCCATCTAACTGTATGATTTAACTACGATACACCTGTCTGTGTCAGCTGGACGAGGATGTGTGGGACACAGCCCATGGGGAGGAGGTGAGCGAGGAGGAGCGAAATGAGGTCAAGGGTCGGCTTAAGAAGGAGATCACCACCCACGTCTCCATCCACACCCTGCACCTCGACGGACTGCGTGACCTTCATCGCCACTTCCTGCGGCTTCCTGATGGTGCAGTGGTGGAGGTTGGTTTGGGGCTTAAATTTTGAGTTGGTGGTTTTGAAGTGAATGAGGTCCTGTTGGATTTTTTTGTTTTGTTTTTTGTTTTTGTTAGTGTGCTTTGTGTGTGTGTGTGTGTGTGCTCACATGTAAATACACACATGTAAATGTGCCTCCATCTTATTTGTAATGCACATGCCTGCGTCTTATATGTAAGGCTACTAAAGTCAACATTTCTGAAGGTATCCCAGTGTCCATGTCTCTGGGCTTCAGCTTGTATTGATGTTGATGTATGCATGTGCAATACCACGTGCTGATTTGCAAGTGTCTGTACAAATATGTACGTATGAACAGACTTTGACATATGTATTTTTTTTACCTGTTTGTAAACAAAAACGATGTTATGGAGTTCCACTCCAGTCTGAGACTACATGACAGGTCTGCAGTGCATGCTTCCTTTCATAATGTATATCCCAGCATCAGCCTCGCCTGAGAGATACAGACACCTGCAGTGTTGTTCCGGAGAGTTGAGTCAACCCTGTAGGAGAGGCATGTGTTCAGTAAATGAGACTCAACTGTGTGGTTCATGTCTTCATTGGACACTCTAGCACCCGCAACAGCTCTGTGTACTTAGGTATCAGCTGGGGCGGAAAACTCTCTCAGGTATGATTAAACCCGTGATGGGTGGGACTCCTCAAATCCACAGCCTGTCAGAGTTCATCTGCGCTGTTCACCACGGCAGCTGGTTGTTAGTGTTCTTTTCATCTTTACTACTTTTGAGATGGCTGTTGTCGTTTGTGTATACTGAGCATTTTTGTTGTTGATGCCGTGTCCATCTTCACTGCTTTTGTGATTGTTATAATCATCATTTATAAAGAACAAGTGCTAGGGTACTTCTTGGCACCCGCCAGAGGGGACGCTCACTCAGGCGGGTTCCACGACTAAGCAGAATCATCAGTAGAAGGCGAAGCAACAGGTGTCCTGCCTATGTTGGATCAGAACAGGCACCGCTGAACGCTACAGAAATGATTCAGAGGCAGTGCAGTGTCTCCTGTGGTGGGTCGCTTCGTGGCAGCTCAGTATCGTTCTCTGCCTGTGTGACAGCAGATGTTGGGGTTGCGATGAGAGGCAAAAGGAGTTATGCCACTGGGAAGGGGGAGGGAGTGGGTGTGTGTGTATGTGTGTGTGTGATATGGAAAATCAAACAGCCAAACAATCCAAGAAGAAAAAAAAAAAGAAAGAAAAACATTGTGATGCAGGGGTTAAGAGTTGGAAAATGAGACCATGGGGAAAAAAAAGCAAACATTGTGGTGAAACAAACAAAGAAACAAACAAAACCCAAGCAAACATTGTGGTGAAACAAACAAACAAAACCCAGGCAAGCATTGTGGTCAAACAAACAAACAGAACTCAGACAGGCACTGTTGTGTGCAGGTGTTTGGTGACATCAGCATCCCGGGCATGGACAAAGACGTAAAGAAAGCTCTAGAACGTGGCGCCATGGACCTGCAGCAACTGGGCAAGGTGAGAGGCCAGGGGTCACCCAGTATTTGCAGACCGGATGTGACTGTTTCTTCTTCTGCTGCTTCTTCTTCTTCTTCTTCTGCTTCTTTTCTTCTTCTTCTTCTTCTCCTTCTTCTTCTTCTTCTTCTTCTGCTTCTTTTTCTTCTTCTTCTTCTTCTCCTTCTTCTTCTTCTTCTTCTTCTTCTTCTTCTTCTTCTTTTGCTTCTTCTTCTTCTTCTTCTTCTTTTGCTTCTTCTTCTTCTTCTTCTTTTTCTTCTTCTTCTTCTTCTTCTTTTGCTTCTTCTTCTTCTTCTTCTTCTTCTTCTTTTGCTTCTTCTTCTTCTTCTTCTTCTTTTGCTTCTTCTTCTTCTTTTGCTTCTTCTTCTTCTTCTTCTTCTTCTTCTTCTTCTTCTTCTTCTTTTTCTTCTTCTTCTTCTTCTTCTTCTGCTTCTTTTGCTTCTTCTTCTTCTTCTTCTTCTTCTTCTTCTTCTTCTTCTTCTTCTTTTGCTTCTTCTTCTTCTTTTTCTTCTTCTTCTTCTTCTTCTTCTTCTTTTGCTTCTTCTTCTTCTTCTTCTTTTTCTTCTTCTTTTGCTTCTTCTTCTTTTGCTTCTTCTTCTTCTTCTTTTGCTTCTTCTTCTTCTTTTGCTTCTTCTTCTTCTTTTGCTTCTTCTTCTTCTTCTTCTTCTTCTTTTGCTTCTGCTTCTTCTTCTTCTTCTTCTTTTGCTTCTGCTTCTTCTTCTTCTTCTTCTTCTTCTTCTTCTTCTTCTTCTTCTTCTTTTGCTTCTGCTTCTTCTGCTTCTTCTTCTTCTTTTGCTTCTTCTTCTTCTTTTGCTTCTTCTTCTTCTTCTTCTTTTGCTTCTGCTTCTTCTGCTTGTTCTTCTTCTTCTTCTTCTTCTTCTTCTTCTTTTGCTTCTTCTTCTGCTTCTTCTTCTTCTGCTTCTTTTTCTTCTTCTTCTTCATCTGCTTCTCCTTCTTCTTCATCTGCTTCCTCTTCTTCTTCTTCTTCTTCCCATCACATTCCGGAGTGGATCATCATCATAATTACCAACCCTACCAATTTGCTCTGAAATTTCCCTTATTTAGAAATTATTCCTGAAATCCCAAATGTAATGGGAAAAAAAAATCCAGAATTTTAAATGTTTTGTTTAAAAATGTGGGGGTTTGGGGGAGTGGGGGTGAGGATTTTTGAAAAGGGATGACAAAATATTACAAAACAGAGACATGTGGATGTTGGCAATGGTATGTGTAGAAATGCAGTGTTAAACACCATTTTTGTCACCTGGAACATAACAGGGTTGGAAATGTTTTCAGTTAAAATCCTATCTGTCCCTTCTTCATGCCAGTCCCCATCCCCACCCCACTACCCCTGACCTACCCCTTCTTTCCCCCCCCCCCCCCCACCACCTCCTGCCTCCTCCCTTTATGCCCTGGTTCCTAAATGCTGGCTTCAGATGGTTGGCCAATATGATCATCATGAGGCAAGGATGCATAGTAGCCTGTGGCCCGATGTAAAACTGTGTGAATATGTGATGTCCTTGTCTGCAGTGCCCTATCCTCAGTCTAACCTGTGGCCCGATGTAAAACTTTGTGAATATGTGATGTCCGTGTCTGCAGTGCCCTATTCTCAGTCTAACCTGTGGCCCAATGTAAAACTTTGTGAATATGTGATGTCCGTGTCTGCAGTGCCCTATTCTCAGTCTAACCTGTGGCCCGATGTAAAACTTTGTGAATATGTGATGTCCGTGTCTGCAGTGCCCTATTCTCAGTTTAGCCAGTGGCCCGATGTAAAACTTTGTGAATATGTGATGTCCTTGTCTGCAGTGCCCTATTCTCAGTCTCATAATTATCGCTAGGTCTTCTGTAAGTAGGAGGCCACAGACATCTCTGCAGTTGGAGCCAGGGTGCTGCTGAGGCCATCCTCTCGTCTGTCTCTCCCTCACTGTTGCTTTCATTGCTTCGGAGATGGCTTCCTGGTTCTGTGGGGACCATTTTCATTCCTTTCTCTTTCTCAGCAGGTCAGCTTCTTGATAGCTTCATCATCAGGGAGGCCTGTTAGAGGCAGAAGATCTTCCATAGAAATCTGTTACTCTCCTTTAGTATGACATATGGTGTTGATACTCCTTAGAAAAGGTGTTGTTGTTTTTTTAAATGCGGAGTAAGATGTAAATACTTCATATGAATTTGTACTTTCTTTTCATATGTGTGTGTGTTTTAGATGCTGTATATAAATTTATTACTTCATATGCAGAATCTTGCAGAGTTGGGTTCTTCTTTTTGGTCATTTGAATGTGATTGTGTGTGTGTGTGTGTGTGTGTGTGTGTGTGTGTGTGTGTGTGTGTGTGTGTAAGAGAGAGAGAGAGAGAAAGCAAGAGAGAGAGAGAGAGAAAGACAGCAAGACAGAGAGAGAGAGAGCAAGGTAACTGAAATGCAGTTGGGTGGCAATTCAATAATCTTTACATGGTGTTACACATCCGTAACTGATTAGTGTTAAAGCCTCCAGGTATACAAGTAAATTACAATTTCAGTCTTTTCATTTCAATCCAGAAAAGGGAGGTGGTAAGATAGGAGAAGTTTGGACACTAAGATATAAATGCCCTTGGTTTAAATCTCAGGCTATGGTTAACAAGAAAAAAAAAAGAAAGTCCTCTGTGCTGTTGTTAGATTTAATTCTGGAAAAAGTATTTTGTTCTGGGTTTGGTGTCAGAGGTAGATTTGGGAGTCCCAGAAGGGGTGCTATTTGTTTTACTAGTGCAAGATTACTCATACAAGGGTTCAGAGCTTAATCTAGGGCGCGGGATTGGTACTATCCCCCGAAAATCTGTTCCCGCAATTATCGAGTCTTAACGCGGGCAGACTCCCGCACAGTTGCAGGACTGCCCGCCCTGTTCACTGATCGTTGCGGGCGCTCGTTTGTCGTCTGCTTGAAAAACTGAAACTAGGACTGAGCAGGAGCGAAGGATTTCTTGATATTTCGTTGGCTGTTAGTGTAAATCAACCAATCGGTGGCGTTCATCTCCTCCATCTCGATCACCAACGAGAAGTTGCGAGAGTTTAAGGTGCCATATTGGATATTTTCCAAAATGAAGCGTGCACCCACCCTATTCGACTTCGACTTTCGTGGAGGAAAAGTGAAAAAAAAAGATTCTGTGCCATGCGAGGGTGGAGAAGATCATGAAGAAACCGCGACTACATCTAAAAGCTCGGAGAAGCAGCCCGAAAAGAGTGCCAGTGCAAGGGAACACCGGTTTCAAGACGATTGGCTGAAGGGGGGGGGGGGGGGGGGGGGGGGGGGTAGTGCCCCCCTTTTTTTTGATATGAGGGGGGGACTGCCCCCCTTTTTAAAAAAATCCTAGATTAAGCTCTGGGGTTGCTTTTTTTAAAATGCAGTTTTCAGATCATTCCTGTTGAGAGAAAATCGGAATGAACTTGAAAACACAAGAACAACAGCAACAACAACAACGAAAAGAAAAACAAAAAGAAAAACAAAAAGAAAAAGAAAGAAACCTAAGAATTATAAACGCAGTAATCCTGCTCTGTCCATTGATAGTCGGGTGGTAAGAGCCTCTGGTTCTCCGTCTGAGGGTTGCAGGTTCGAGCCCAGGTTATGCCAGGCAGATGAAGCATGGAGTGGGACTATTCCCCATCTCCCAGGTCATCCCACATGTACAGACCCCTCTGTGTGTATAGGCACACAGAAGATCAAATATGTTGGTTGAATGCCCTGTAATCCATGTCAGCAGTTGGTGGGTTATGGAAACAAGAAAATATCCAGCATGTATAAGGAGACTTGGAGAGGGAGTAAGATCTGCAAAGTATAACTCAATGAAATAACTATGATAGAAACTCATGTCGCATCAACATTGTTGTTTTTATATCTGCTTTGGCATCTGTACGACCTAGTGGTGACTTGAATAGGTTTTTATTTATTAACAAATCTAAATCATGCTTTACAGAGACTTGAATATTTTTTTTTTTTAAATAGAATTGCAATCATGTTTTACAGGTAACCTACCGTAATAAAGGAGACAAGGTAGATGACTCTGGGAGAACTTCCCCTGCATCCAGCAGCAGTGGCTCCATCCCCAAGAAGGACATGTGAACGTCGACCAGTTCCGTCAACGAGGCAGTCCAATGCATGTCATCTGGACGTGAAAAACAGATGTGTTAAAGAAAGCATGAAGACAGGAAACAAAATCATTTCCATTACGCTGTCAGGGACGAAAGGCAACTGAAATTCAAAACGTGGAAATTTGTTTTGAATAGCTATGGCCTTTCTTTCTATTATTTAGATAAATTTTGTTCTGTGAGGGTCTGGACCCATGCATTAGGAAGTATGTGTTTTTTTCCCCCAGAATGTTGAAAGTAAACAAGTCCTCACTGCTTTTTACATTGCAGAATAGAAATCCAGATTTAGAGAAAAAAAAAATGATTAAAGGGGAAACAATTGTTAAAGAGATAAGGCATACCTAAACAAAAGGGGAAAAATAGAAAGAACCGTCCAGAAGACATACTCAAGACTTTTATTGTCCTTACATGGAAAGAGATTTATCTTGTTATGCCTTACATGACCACTATATAGACTTGTTGAGCAATTCATTTTGATATTGTACATACATTTATTTTGCATATCTGTGATAAGACTTTGCTGGAAAGAAGCATTCTTGTTGAATAAGTATGTGGCGATTTGATTGAATTTTGTTCAATTGCTTTTTTTTTCCCCAGAAGCATTCTTATCATAGTCTTCATTTTCTTCATGTTTTAAATGACTAACGTGATCAACGCAACATTTCGCTTATGTAGCTGCTGTGGAAAAGAAAATTATGGAGAATTATGAGAATTATGTGCATGAAAAACTAACATGTTTAACAGATGGTTCCCGTGTAAGCAGGTACTTACATACTTTGTTGTTTTGTTTTTTTTTCTTCTTTTTCTGTTTGTTTTGTTTTCTTTTCTTTTGTTTGTTTCAAATTATTCATTTATTATACCTGTTTATGCTGACTGATCTTGTGTGAGGGGGCAGTCATTTTAGTCAGCAGAGCTAAAAGAAAAGAAGAAGATCATGTATGTTACCATTCTTGTTTTTGAATCACCATGTCGTTGACATGACTGTGCATTTAATGATGCTGGCAGAAAATTGTTAACTGGGTGTTTGACATTACAGATAATCTTTTTTTTTTCTTTTTTTTTTTTCGAAAAAAAGAAAACCACGCTTATAACTAGGTATGTGTGTAAGAACATCTTCAATATTAATTCTGTCCATTTTGTGTTTATCAGGGGGTGGGGGGAGGAGGGGGGAGTTCTTTTTACTTACTTGTCATGTTCGCAAATTTTTTTTGTTCTTCTTTATGTTTAACTGCTAATTTAGTGTTCGGCTGCTAACAACTGAGTGTATGGATCCACCTTTTATCATTGATATTTCTAGTTTTTCAGGGTCTTGGTGGGGTGTTTGTTTGTTTGTTTGTTTTGTTTTTGTTTTAACTGTGGACTTACAGTCCTCTGTGGCCTGCATGACTGGCCGGACTACAAGCATTACAGATTAACTGTCTTGCATTCATACATCTTCCATGGAGGCTCTTCTTGGTATTTGTCTTTCTACAGATTTCTACTCAAGTAAAACATGAATGGAGCTATCTAACACCATGACTGGCCGGACTATCAGCATTACAGATGAACCCTCCATTGACATATCTTCCATAGAAGGTCATCCCAGTATTTGTTTTTCTACAGACTTTCACATGAATGAAGTTGTCTCACATCATGATTGGTAGGGATGAAGCATTATAGATTAATCCTCTTGCATTCATACATCTTTAAAAGAAAAGACATCCTCTTCCCAGTATTTGTCTTACTGCAGACTTTTACTCGACCAGAAGATGAGTGGAGCTATCTAACATCAAAATAAGCACCAGCAGTTCATTGGTTATGCCAGAATAACGTGGACAATTCTCATTCACAGAATGTGGGGCAGGGCTGAGTTGGTACATGATGGGGAAAACAAACTGCACATGTGGGTGAGGTAGCTGACTGTTTTGGCGGATTTGAGTACCGTAAAGTTTGGTCTATTGAGCGCACCTGCATATAAGCTGCACCCACTAAATTTTTTTTTTTAATCTGAAATTTTTTCACAAATACGCCGCACTGGTTTATAAGCCGCAGATATATACAACAAAAATAACATTCATAATCTTAGGATTATCACATTTGTTCAGTGTCATCATCATCCTGTCCACTGAATCCGCTGAAGTCTTCTTCTTCGGTGTCGGAGTTGAACAGGAACAGTAGCGCTTCCTCCGCCATCTTGTCACTTACTTCAGCCTCGTTTTCACTGTCGCTTTCCTCTTGAGGCAAGGTGAAGGTCACTGCTGCTCTGTCGCTTGCACTGTCGTCTGCTGCAGCACACAGTCCAGCCTTGCGAAAACCCAGTCTTCGAGGTCGTTTTCTAATGCAAGCCATCTGCACTTCTTCCCTCTGAAGGCCTTTGTCGTCTTCTTGCAACAAGACAGTTCTCCGCATTGCTTCCTCCAACGTTGTATTATCGATTCATTTATTCCAAGCTCCTGTGCAGCTGCTTGATTGCCTTTTTCGATGGCCAGGTCGATCACCTTCAACTTGAAAGCTGCATTGCAGGCATTTCGTCGTGTTTTTGGCATGATGATGGTGTGTGCTTGAGCAAATGATCTGAATGCTTCAATGTGTGCGGCTCTGATTTAAAAATGTGAGCAGTTAACACTGTAACAATGTGAACAGTTAACACTTTAACATGGAGCTCATCGAAAAATTCGTGAACAGTAAACACGATATGGTGAGTTACAGAGAAGCTAAGAACAGACGAGGGTGTGATGCTCCTGGAATCGGAAAAATCCGCAAATAAGCCGCATGGTTGTTGAAGCCACAGGGTTTAAAGCTGGGGAAAAAAAAGTGGCGGCTTATAGTCTGAACTTTACAGTATTGGAGGCAACTCACAGATGGCAGGGTGAGGCAGGAGTGAAAGCAAAGGGAGTTACGTTCTCTCTCTCTCTCTTTCTTTTTCTCTGTCTCTGTCTGTCTGTCTGTCTGTCTTTCTCTCTCTCTCTCTCTCTCTCTCTCTCTTCTCTCTCTCAGCAGGACTGTTTCTAGACCGTGAAGGCATTGAGGCAGAGGAGACTGAAAGGCAAAGAAAAGGCTTCCCATTCATGCCTGCTTGGTAAAAGACTGAATGTCTTGCTCTGTCTCTTCCTGTGTGAACACAGCCAAAAGCCAACAGCATTCTGTATTCTTCTTGTGGTATGATCTTAGTTGTTTGGGGGGAAGAAAAAAAAAAAAACGTGTTAAACTTGAAACTGCTCGGAGAGTGTGCTCTTGTGAGCAGGAACTGATGATGAAATAGCGAGGGCATTAGATCCTGTGGTAACAGTGCTTGCTTGTCCGTCCATGTTGCTGCTGTTTTGTGGCTCTTTGGCAATATCGGTGATTCTTTGTGAATGTTGTCACTTCCCTGTGTTCTTGTCGTCTTTCCCCCTCAATTTCCATATCTGCCCTTCCCACTTCTCTTTCTTCTTTTTACCTTCATGCCTTTTTTATTTTTGCTTTGATTTTTTTTTTTTTTTTTTTTTTGGTGTTAATTAAGATGTCCCCTTGACAATGTACTTAACTGAAGAGTCCAAAGTCTGCATGTAAAAGAAAATGCGAGAGTTTTTCCTCAGCATTCTTTTGGTTCACATTTTTTATTCTGTCTTCATTGAAGTTTGGCAGTGAAATTTTATGCTGCTGGCAGCAAATGGTCATTTTGTTTTAAACAAACTGTTTGCATTTTTTTTTTTTTTTTTGGCTTGCAATACTAACTTATCATGTGTAGTCATACATACCTAGGTTGTAAAGCAATGCATGTGTTTACATTTGTTCCTGACCCGCATGGTGTCTGCTGATTTCTTTACTTGACGATACATACACCCACGTGTGCATTCATGCATACATATGCTTTGCATAACGATACATACACCCACTTGTACATTCATGCATACATATGCACTAGTCCGTGTTAACAGGGGTGCCACTGTTGATTTTCTGAAATACTGAAAATAAGGGAAAGTGAAATCAGAAAAATCTGTTTCATCAGGATTGGCATCCTTGGATCCATTTAAATGAGGTTTCAGGGTTTTTTGTTTTTTTCAGGCTTTGCAGAAGAGTGGCAAGACATTTCACACTAGCTTGGCTTTGTGTTCATTGTAGCACTGTGTGACACAGTCAGAAACAAAACTGAACTCAATCTCAATAGCATGTCTATCAGAGAAAGAAAAAAAAAATTGATATGAGGAAGTCTGTTTGGGCGGAGCTTGACTGGTTGATGTTTTTCTGTTGTTCTAGTCAGACAGAGCCCAGATTGGATTATATGGGAAGGATAAACTTCAAAGTCACATGGCTGTCTTAATTACCAAATCCCATTAGAATATTGCCTTTTCACACCTGGATTCTTTATTTCATTTCCATCTGATGTGTTAAGAAAAAAGAAAAAAAAAACTCTTGCGAGCAAAAAAAAAAAAAAGAAAGAAAAAAGAGAGAGAGAGAAAAGAAAAAAAGGAAGCCAAAACCTTCCAGTAGACCTTACTGTTACTGGTTGCATAGAAACATGAGATACCCTCCCCCCCCCCCCCCTCCCCTGCCCCCCTCGATCAAAAAAGAAGAAATTTTTCTTTAGGATCAGGAAACATTTTATCTGTTTGCTGACAGAACTTCATCTTCCTGAGACACACACGTGCGCACATGCACACACACACACACACACACCACGCACACACACACACACACACACACATAGATATAGGCAAAGACCACTTAGGCTAAATGTGTGCACAAAAGTTTAAAAGAAGCGTTATAATTCTGTTAACACTTACAGACAGGCTGATGTAAGTTAGACACTGAAGGGATATGACAAAATCCCCAAAACACTTGTTTTACTTGTTGTTGTTGTTTTAGTTGTTTGTCTTTTCCCTTCTTTTTTGTACTAACTGTACATAGATTTCAAAATTGGGATATGGAAATATAAATTTTCAGAGATTTGCAATATAATCGATTTAACAACTTTGTATTTGTTTGTGGTTACGGAAAGTGTGTGCAAGCGCTTGCAAATGTGTGCATATGTGGCTGCAGAAACAGGTAATGAAGTACTTGTGTATGTGAGAGCCTGAATGTGTGGTGTGACTCTTCAACAGAAAATGAATCGTGTGTCACTCGTGGATCTTTTTTCCATTTTCGCAGAATCTGAATATATTCTGTATGCTCTTTCAAAAACGATTAAAATCAGATGTTGACTTCTATGATACATGTTTTAAAAGACAGTATCTTTCTTCTACTCCAAATATTTGAAATTAAAAAAAAAACCAACCCACAGTTCTACAATAGATTGTCGGAGAGGTGTTTTTAGATGGCATTGTCTCAAGGAAAGAAGAAAGAACTTTCAGAACTGACAGATAGTAGCACATGCAGTAAAAGTCATTGAGTCAGTTTCAGATTGTGAACACTGTGTGGAAAAAATCTTAAATAAATGTTAGCGAACCGCCCAGAGAAACGTGGACAAACGAATCACAAGACAAAACACAACGCGTTTTGACCTCTTAGGTCTTCTTCAGGTGAGACACAAACGAGTAAAATAACGAAAACTTACTTAGCTTTGATCACTTCAGATCGCTTCAAATACAAAACGTAGTACATGCACAATTTCATCACTGCGTGGAAGTTTTAACTTCTGCACCCAGCCATCAAAACGCTATGACGTGCCAAAAATGTAACTTCTGCACCCAGCCGTCAAAACGCTATGATGTGCCAAAAATGTAACTTCAGCTGGACACAGAATGTTCTTTTACACATATGCTGGCTTCAGTTCAAGGGGAACTACCAGCACATTGATTTGATCAGGAAGGTAGGAGCCAGAGGATTCATAGGCTTATCGGCCTATGATCTCATAAAACAGCTCAGGATTTCTGGTAAAAAAACAGGACCAGAAAACCCTGAAGGCAATGGGAGAGGCAGCTGAAAAGGGTTCCAGCTGGATCTGGTTGAGGAGAAACAAAAGTGAACTTCATAAGGCTGTAATTTACCAACTTTGAACAGGCGTCTGTCAGCAACATGGGCAGGATATCTGTCTTTACAGGCATGCCTTGAGATGCCCATACGATCAAAAGTGTTGCAGGTTCAAATCTAGGCACCACCAGGTAAAAGAAAAAAACACTTGCAGCAGAAGGGCATATGGGTGTCATGACGTGGATGTGGCCTGCCCTCTTAGAGTGTAAGGAGTTCAGGGCCGAAACACTTCTCTGATGGGGTTTTTTTCCTCTCTGAAGACTTTCTGTTGTCAAGCTGTCCCAAGAACTTGTTCCTACTGGGCAGTTCTTTGCTATGGACTGAAAATGGTGTTTAGTGATTGTGTTGTTTTGATCAAGATCCAAGCTTGCTCTTTTTTGAAACAACGAAATTTTGAAAGGCTCGGACTTGTGATAGGTGAAAGATTTAATATTGAATGTGACAAAGAGAACAGCTAGAGTACTTTAGCACAAAAAAAAAATAAAAATTGAATTCTTACCAGTGCATATGCTGATTGACTGCAGAAACATCCCTAGTAACACATGTAACTTTCACTAAAGATAAAAAATTAGTGACTTTTTTTTTATTCCAGGAATTTATATATGGTACTCATATAAAATCTCTTTTTTAAGCAACCTTCATTAATTATGTTTAGACTGATGTGTGGTCATTTTGTGTAAGTCTGTCAAAATTTTCAAGTAGCAGATGAGATGTTGGTAAATGTGTTTTTTGAGTATCCTCATCGAGTTTATGAGAATCTCGCTGGAACTGTAACTGCAACTCCCAAATCGGTCCCTCAACTTTCCTGTTTTGGCTGCTAGCAGCAGCAAACACCAGAGATAGCTTGTGATTGTCTTCATACTAAAAAAGTCATGTGCGCATGGTCATGTGTGTGTGTATGTTTTATGTGTGCGTCCACATGTGTGCCAGTGCAGGAACTCATACACAGAAGACACATCACAGAACACAAATGCATGCACATATGTACACACCTGCCCGTTCCACATTGGTGTCCCATACTACCTCGTACCAGTTAAAACACCAAACCACATGTAAGTGAAAGAAGCCTCATTAGCATCAGAGTGGGGCATGTACTGAAGTCTGCAGAAGAGGCCTAGTGGACAAACCTTGTCCTCTACACCCTAGGGTCCTGGGTTCGATTCCTGCCAGACACAGCCAGGTTAGAGATTTTCAATTCAAGGTAAACATCGGTGCACAGGTGGATAGGATGAAGACTTCAATGCCTCCACGTCTGTAGGGGAGACTTTGAAGGTCTACTCTCAAGACTGGCAATTATCTGTGAAAACCATGTCCGCGAATTGTGTACCTTTAGAATGGGGGTCATTTCACGAAAAAGTTTGTCGTATAAGTTCAATAAACAAAAGGCTGCTTTTCACCGAGTGGTTCAAACCCAGCATCATAGACAGAAAGCTGTGACATCGTTTAAGGGGCTGCCTGCATTATCTTAAAGTTAACAAAATTATCATACTTTCAATTAACAGGCGTATGATCACTGTCTAATGTATCACCAAAGGTATTTCGACCATAGAGGGTTGTAGAGACTAACGTGAGATCTAAAATGCTTGCCTTTTGTCGGAGATGGTCAAGAATGCGTGTTGTTGAAAAAAAAGGGAGAAGACAAACAGTGATGTAATCTGTGCATATCGTGGGACAGCCTTCCCCCTATATTTCCCCATCCTAGCTACCCTATACTTTCTGGCTTGGACATTTTTCAGTTTTCCCGACCTGGAAACTTTTGAGAACAAGTTTCTGGCCTGGTTACATAGGTCGTTTGGCATCCCTGCAAATGTTTCAGAGAAAGAGAGGCATCTGAAAGGCAGTAGTCTGTTTTCAGTGGAAAATATAATACAGAAAAAGAGAGGCATCTGAAAGGCAGTAGTCTGTTTTCAGTGGTAAATATAATACAGACAAGACAAACTTTTTTTTTTTTTATAATTTAAATGAGAAAGATGTGAACAGAGTAACACTGATTGTGCAGTTAATGTGGTACAGAATGTTCTTTTTAAAAGTCTTTCCAGGAAGGAGCAGATGTAGTACAGTCAAAACTAACTTAAAAAGAAAAAATATAAAGGAAGATTGAAGGTGCGGTAAATGTAGTACTGTCTGTACAGAATGCTGTTTTTAAAAATTCTTTCCAGGGAGGGGGTAAATGTAATAGAGACAAGACGAATGTGTTTGAAAAAAAAAAAAAAAAAAAGCAAAGCGAGGAAGTTTAATTGTGCGATAAAATGTACTACAGACAGTACAGAATGTTCTGTTTAAAAGGTCTGTCCAGGCAGTGGGTAAATATAATGCACACAAGACAAACGTTTTTAAAACAAAACCAACAAAAAATGTGAATGGTGGAAGTTTGATTGTGTGGTAAATATAGCACAGACAGTACAGAATGTTCTTTTTTTTTTTTTAAAGTCTTTCCAGGTGGGGGGGGGGGGGGGGGGGGTCTTTCTTTGCCTTAACTCCTTCCTCTTCATTCCCATGGGAACATGGGGAATTCACTGCTCACCTCCAGCATGATCGATCTTGGGCTGTCTGTTTTGCCCAGCTCACAACATTCTTGCCATTTTCAGCTTGTTTTCCAGGCTTCTTCACCATGTTGTTACTAACCATCCTCTTTTTTTACTTCTCCTGGGTATTCCTGGTCCAATGCGGTGTGTGGACCTCTGTGCAAGGCACGTCCGAACCATTTCCATTTTCGGGTTCCGATGGTGTCCCTGACTGGTCTCTGGTCTGTTCAGCACCCGAGTTCTTCATTTCTGATTTTTCTGTTTTGTCCATTTGGTACACAGTATCTGTCGCATGCAGATGTTGAAGAAGACCTGCAGCTTGTGTTCCAGCTGAGAGTCTCCAAGTCTGAACCATACAACAGTACAGGTTTTACTCTGGTACAGAACAATCTCAGTTTGGTGGAGAGGTAGACGTTAGCATTCTCCCAGATGGGTCTGAGGTCAACAAGCACCTTTCTCATCTGGGTAATCTTGACCTTTATTTCTTCATCTGTATATCCTGTCTTGCTGATGATGCTTCCAAGATACGTGAACTTGCTAACGTCTTCTACAGCTTGTTCTCTGGAATAGACTGGTGCTGCTTGACCTGTGTTGGTTCTCATGACCTTGGTCTTTTGGGGGGGGGGGGGGGGGGGGGGGCTCTTTATTGGGATGTTTTGCCTTAGATTATGAAAATACAAAAAATTATATAGTAGAGAAGAAAAAATAGATAAGAACAGACCTAAGTGGTTTTCAAAAAGGTAACTTTATTTGTGCATTTTTCTCCAAGACAATTCCATCCTGAATACATCGATCACAAGAAGACCACAGCCACTGCTGGTAATAACACAGCATATCAAGGTCAAGCCATAGATTGCACACTCATGGACACAAGCCACACATATACTATGCACTCACCTCATTTCTGTTTTCTTCTTACTCCATTTATAAAGATCTCTTTTCACTTAATTTTCTTCACACACACATTGTGCACACACACAAATCCTCCATCTTTCCCTTCTCTATATGCATCAGCTTTTTATGTGAACACACTCACACACACACACATGATACAAGCACACATGTCCTCTCTCTCTCAATTTTTCCATCTCTTTAAATGTATTTTCAATAAAGACATGCACAAGCATTTCTCATGGCTTGTTAGTTTTCCTCTCTCTATGTGTGTGTACAATTTTTGCATGCTGAACATTTAACAAAGCCACACAACACTCTGTTTTTTGCAATTTCTCTCCGAGTTTGAATTGTCAGCATGAGCATTTCACTCAAGAACATGCATAAGTCTCTCTCTCTCTTTCTCTCTCTCTCTCTCTCTCTCTCTTTCTCTCTCTCTCTCTCTCCCTTCAGTCCTCCAAAGAAATTTATGGATCAAAATATACACACAAGCTTGATGAAACACATTCCATAAAACAACATCAAGAAAAAAGAAAGGAAGAAAAAAAAGAAGAAAAAAAAAGCGAGAAAGAGGAAATACCCTAAACTCTATTTATTCAAAAAACAGCAGATCCCCATCCACAAGATTCTACCAAAGCCCTCTACTCACATATCACATCTACAAATCATCATGATACCAAGGAAGATCACAAGTGAATATATCATACACCAGTATCTCGTCACATCGGTTGTAGCTCTTCACGAAAAGCAAAAAAATCCAAGTGAAGGCATGTCTCGCATTCTGGTTTTTTTTCTCCCTCCATTCAAATACACACTGACGACTTCTTTCTTTTTTTTTACATAAACACATCCTTTCTTTCAAATAGTAACTCATTCTTTCTTTGAAACAAGCAGCCAAATTCTTTCTTTTAAATCCAAACGGGTCTTCTTTGTTTTACCTATACAGTCGTGTTTCTTCTTGTTACAAGCAGAATCCTGTTCCTTGTGTAAAAGGCTCAGCCGTGTACCTTCTTTTAAAGGTGTTCCCTCCTTTGAACGCCTTGCCATGTTCCTTCTTTTATGTACAAGAGTCATGCTCCTTCTTTTATATATACAGTCACGTTCCTTCTTTTAAATACACAGCCATATCCCTTCTTTTAAATACACATATTTATGTTCCTTCTTTTGAATACACAACCAGGTTCCTTCTTTTCAATGCACAGCCATTGTCCTTTCTCTGAACTACACAGTCACAGTTTTTCTTTTAGATATCTTTCCCTCGATATGCAGAGCCACATGTGTTTGAACTTCCTCCTTTGATGCGCATAGCCATGGCATTTCTTTGCATGCACTACCATGTTCTCTCTTCTCTGTGCCCAGCGATGTTATCTCCTTCAATTCAAATTCTTTCTCTTTACTATGCAGACATGTTTCTTTTCTCTTAAGCATACAGCCATAATTTGTATGTCTTGTCGTGTGAGCATGCACATGGTTATGTTTGGACAGCAGGGTTCTGGAGAAAATATGATCATTAATTCTCTCCGCTGAAATCATAAAAAAAAACATGGCAGGTACATTATTTGGCCAAATCTGTTGTCTTCTCGGAAGAAAATAAACTAGCCTCCTGCACAAAAAAAGGTGTAATGGAACCATGAAACATAAAAAACATACCGTAATATGATTATCGAGACAGACATAGCAAAAACACTCTGCATAGACAGCAAAATAATGTGAAAATTGCAACGTTCTACATGCTCGAGAAAACCGAATGACTCGTACAAGAAAAACACAGAAAGATGTCAGCGCTTGGGTCGCACTGTGTGGATTATAATGTACCCATGTTTTCAGTTCTCTGCATCACAACTTTCCATCAAAATAATTGTAAATACAACAAGCATTTGCCCACTCACACTCAACAGAGCAGTGTCATGTTCTCCCCTTTTCTTTCTTTCGCTTGTTCAACCACACTTGGCACATGCCTTTCTCACTTTGGGTTAAAGCTTGACTAGAAAGACAAATGAAAAAATCATGGGCAGTCAGCCATGTGTATTATGATCAGAGTGAGTTCCCCTTGATGGACCTCCCCCTTAACTTAAAAGTTTACATGTTCCATGACTGTCTGAACCAGAAATCTGCCATTCATAAGCTGTCCAATACTTAAGGTGCAAGTCCATGCATAAATGACATTCACTGTAAACCATAATCAACGAGCCATTTTGCAGTGTTGTCTCATGGGTGTATGCACATTTCTCTTCCACAGTTATTCACTATGTTTGCAAAAATGCCATGTGCCAGAAATTCATTCTGAATAAAGCACTGTATTTTAAAATTGTCCTTTTCATTTATTATCATTTTTGCTCTGTCCTGATCAGATTCAGCTCTTCAAATCCTTTCTTTAATTTTGGCTGACAAGTGCCTTGGCTCTCAAGGCCACCATGTTTGGCCGGCACCACTTCGCTCCATGTACCAGCTTGTGACAGAACCCAAGATGTCCACCCTCCACACTAGAGTCGCATACTCTTGGATCTGTGACTGATGTCACATGGAGTGAACATGCACAGGAACTTATCTTACATCATGTTCTGGCCTACCATGGTCAAAGCTTACAAAACAAATCTGCGCAAGTTAACCTACAGCCAGAGAATTGCTAACACTCAGAAGGGGGGAAGGGGATTGGGCTGGGAGTCGGGGAGAAGAGGAAGGGGATGTATGAAGAGATCTGGATGGGGAAAACAAACTGGGTGGAAATTTTGATGAACGAAAAAGAAGACATTTTTTTACTTGACATTACGTAAAGCAAAAGACAACGCCCCTCATTCAGCCAACTGGATCTTGAACAAGCAGTGTTGTGTACGGGAATTTATTGAGTTTGTATGGTGCATGTAAAAAGGGACACGAATCCAAAATGAGGCTGTACTCACTGGACGAACATGGCAGCGCTCTCATGCTTCGACCCCACAACTAAACAATTCAGTCTCATTTCACGCAGTTTTAACAGCTGTCATCAGTGTGGGGGTTTAGTGCGTGATGTTCTGAATATGTGGAGTCGCAACAGGCACCACTGAACAGCATCACAGTGACTCGGCAAAAGTGCAGTGTCCCCTCTGGCGGGTTGCCATATGATTTGATCATGATCCCTTCCTGCGGACTGCCCACGCTGGAACTGTGACAGAACATGACCAGATGTGGCTGCCTACAGAAGAGGAGGAGTTGGGGGGGTGGGAGGGTGGAGGAGAGGGTAGCAAATTGAGACAGTTTTTTAAAAAAAGGAAAAAGAAAATAACAAAAAGTATGCTGTGAAGTTGTTGTTTTTTTCTTTTAAAACTTAAAGGGTATTTACTAGGTGCCTTAATAAGAAATTTGGGTGTTGCTGCTTATACACATATTCACTCTCTCTCTCTCCCCTCTCCCACTTGAAAGAAGTAAAATAAAATTAAAAAAAAAAAAAAAAAATCCTGAGGCTACTAAGCAAATCTAAGATAGGAAAAAAAAAAAGACTGAATCAGGTTTATTATACCAGTAAAGCACAATGAAAAGGTTAACGGATAACATTTCGTTTGTACATGAATATTTCCAGACTATGAAACACTACCAGCTGTTTCATTTGGATTTTTTATATCAGGACATTTAACGAGTATTAAAGAAAAAACAAAAGGTTGTTCTGAACAGTTAATGATCACTAAAATCACAGTTCAAAACTGATGATCACAGGCCAGGCCACATCAGGAGAGGTGACAAAACAAAAAGTAAACAACCAACAACCCAAAAAACAATGAACAAAAACAAACACACACACACACAAAACAAAAAAAAACAAAGAAACAAAAAAAAGCTCTGAAAGTTGATGACAATACTGATGACGGGTATGGCCAGTCTGAGACACTGCAGCTGAAAACGATTGTTAAGAGTATTTCTGACCGCCCTTCTCCTCAGACAATGAGCTTTTCCACTCCTAAACATTTTTAACAAGACAACGACACCGATCTTGTTCTACGAGCGCGCACAGACACAAACATGCGCCTACATATGCACACGCCACTTATGTACACATGATTAACTTGTACACCCAAAATTTAAAAAAAAGCGACTGGCTTCTCAGTTGGTTCCTGCTTACAAGAAGAGAGATTAAGAACAAAATTAAACTCAAGAGGCCACGATGCTTAAATTCACCTCCACCTACACAATCTATCAACGTTTACAACTAACCACCAATAACGCTGCCCAAAATATTGGAATTTTTTGGGGGGGGGGGGGCAAATTTGTTTGCTCGTTTCATTTTTTTCTCTCTTTCAGGTCTGCATTTTTTCTATACTTAGTTTCTTTTTTCTTTTTCCTTCTTTAAATCCTTAGTAAATAATAAGAGGACAGTTTCCTGTCTTCCTGTGTTCAGAGGTCTGGAAAAACAAATAAAGCAAAGATATTTCACGACACTGTGGCCGACACATTCCATAACCAGTGGGAAAGCATAATTCATATCACAGTGCCGTATTTAAAGACCGAAGACCTCCTGCAACCCATTTTCACCTTTTTTTTTTTTTTTTTCAATCATCCACCTATATGTACAATCAATTCATAAAACCCTCTCTCCTCTCCACATCTTACTGTCACAGGTAAACTAGAGTAGTCAACGTGTGCACTCAGAGCAAAGACAACTCAGCACACATGCGACACACAAATTCCCAAACCCACATCCTCTCAATTGGCAATTATCTCTGGCCATTATTACCTGTGATGGGAGCAGGCATTAGACCTGGAGGTAACCAGCCAACCAGAGCACTCCTTACCAACAGAACTTGTCGTTAATGTACCAGTGCATCGGCAGCTTTGCCTTTTTTGTCTCATATTTCCTCTGAAATTTTTTTTTTCTTTCAACACGCTCAAAAGCAGCATGGCAGGATTGAACCCCTCCCGCCCCCCCCCCCCCCCCGACAGTTCTGTTGAGCAGCTTCAAGACGAAAAATGGAAAGGGCGATATATTTAGTCTTTATGTTGATCTGCACATTTCTCCGAGAATGCGGGGAGAGGGGAAGAGGGGGTGGGGAGTTACTGGTCAGATAAAAGGTATTTCTGTATTGTGACTGTGTTGTATTGCAGTGTGCTGCATCCCACAGTTCTACATTGATTAACTCTTGTCCGCGAAGAGTGCGACAGCAAAAAACTGAACTTTGGGTCTGCTGTCCCTGGGCAGAAGACACTGACATAAACAGCATCACTGCGTGTGTGTGTGTGTGTGTGTGTGTGTGTGTGTGTGTGTGTACTTGTTTACCTTTTACCCTTTACAAATTGGATTTTTGTACAAAAAGTTGCCTTTAAGTCCTTTTACATATGTATCTGCAAGTATGTTAAATCTGTGTCACAAATTACCTACACAAACTTGTTGTACCTACCAAACTGGATTTTTGTACAGAATGCTGCCTACAGGTTCCTTTACCTGTGTATCTGCAAGCATGTTAAGTCGGTGTAATGTATGCATGTCTACACACATTTGTTCACCTACAAAATTGGAATTTTTAAAACAGAACACTGCCTTGGGTCCTTTACGTCCGCTAACTGCGTACAGGACAAATGCTTGACACCGAGACCGCCCCTACTGGTTGTGAAGATGGTGATGGTGGAGGGAGGGGTGCGGATGGACTGGGAGAGTTCCAGCTCGTACAGACTAAAACCAACACCTAAGATCCTCTGATGGATGGAATACTGTTCTTTGGAACCTTCTCAAGTTCAAACTCAGGATTCTGGGGATGTAGGGGGGCAGCGTGGCTTTGAATCGCGCACTGGTTTTTTTTTTAACTCCTAACAGCTTTCAAAACCAAGAAGGTAGGCTTAAAGACAACTGGTATCTTCTACAACTACATGTCGTTGCTGATACTCACAGACAGTCACAGCTTTACTTGGTAGTGTTTTGCCTTCCCTTTTGAAAAAATTTTAAAAAATAAAAATTTTGTTCCCAATCCCACACTTACAAACCCAGTAGGTGCAAAGGGGAAAAAAAAAGATGGTGGCTACTGACACTCCTCTCTGAAATTTGAGAAGCTACTGGATACCATCCATAACACAATGCTCTTTCCCACTCCATGATTTCATTCCAAAACTCAAAGCATAATATTCGCTCTTTCTCCAAACCTTGACTTCTAGCCAACTTTCCCTGGAGAAATGCCCAACAAATAGGAGGACAGGGGAGGACAGGGGGCTCAAAATAAAAACAGGGCTCACTATCTTTTTTTTTCTTTACAAAACTGAGAGCCACTTTCCCTAGACACTGCTCCTGGTGTCGTAACATTATAGCGACAAAATCTGCAAAGAAAACAAAAGAAAGAGCAGCTGAGTCAGATCATATCACCTTTCACTGCACAACAGGGAAAAAAAAACGAAACAGACCAAAAAAACAAAAAAAGAAATTGCAGTATTCTCTTCAGGTCAGCATGACGTTGGGTGGAATTCTCAGAGCTCGGGTAACTCGCACATGCCGCGCCTGATCTCCCTGACCGACACACAGCAGTACAAAGGGGACTCCAGGAGGCGCCTCAACACATGTGACACCCCACCACCCAACCTCTACGCATGAACGTGACCCATGAGTCAATCTCACAACAGCCATCGCCGACCCCTCCCACACAACTGTCCCAGACGTCGTTATACGACGGCAGCACCGCAGCCAGCGCGCGGCACGATCATGTTACTGATGTAAGTCCACTGGTCCATGTCAGGGTCGTACATCTCCGCGTCACTCAGCCGGTTCTGCCCGTCAAAGCCACCGCACACGTAGATGCGGTTGTCGAAAACGGCCACGCCCGCCCAGGCACGAGGTTTCTGCATGGGTCGGATGGTGGTCCATTGCCGAGTGACAGTGTTGAATCTGAAAAGACAAAAGGGAGACAATTGAGAAACACACACACACATATATATACATACATATTTATGTATGTACATATATATGTATGTATATAGACAGATATACAGATTGATAGATATGCCTAATAACAGCCAAATTTCATACAGCAATATCAATACACAATTCCAGACTTTCCCCGACCAAAACCTTAATATTACTGAAAATCGTGAAAGAAACTGAAATGAACAGATGTCTTTTCGGTGAATATTTCCCCAATACTGCAGTGCTCCCAAAGTGATGGACACTATCACTGACAAAGCAGTCAGAATGCAGGAATGTTAACACCTTGTTTTTGAACCTTTTGGTATGGTTTCTGGTTTCCAGTAAGGATCTGATTATTGTCCAGTTCTGGTCATGATGTTGTACACCTGTGTCAGCTTTTTCAGTATGTTGTCGTTCTTTGTCAGCATATAAGGTAAAGAGACAAAGTACTTCCCCAATGATGTCTATGTAAGTGTGTGTGTGAGGTGTCCAACTACTGGGGGTAAATGGTCGACCATACAGACTTACAGTGCACAAGTGATACATAGAAAGATTTGTGTCTGAAGTGAGGTAATGTGAAACAAGACAGGTCAGCACCTATGTCTGAAGTTTGCTGGAATTTCACACTTCAACCTCAGTTGGAATGAGTGAGAATATCATCATGAGAAATCTTTAGCAATTTGAATCTTCCAAGCATCCCTTAACGAAGAAGCTGGTGGCTCATGAGGTAAATAGAAAGAAGCAGCTACAGAACTTTACGTTAACTGGAATGCAAATGTCCAGAAGGAAGTATTCTGCAGAACAGTCCACTTGATAGGTAATTATAAAAACTGGGCGACAAAAAAAAAGTCACAATCATAAAGTAAGAAGCATAATTATTTCACAGTAATGTGGTTTGAATTACTCTATACCAGTGGGGAAAAAAGCATGACCAGACACTGCGACATTTCAAGGTGAAATCCTCTGCGACAGACTCTTCTTCATGCGTGTGCATACAAACAAATGCCGTTTTCCTACTTGGCATGGAATCGCCCCAGACAATGAGGGTGCCCCTGAAAACAAAGATGTACATATTAACCTTGCAGAACGATCCAGACTCCCGGCCACATTCCATCATGTTTCGGTAAAAAGTCAGTTCTGGGGTACCTGCATAATCTTGTAACCGATTACAAACCAACACAGAGACATGGGCGAAAACACAACCGTGGCTGAGGTTCATAATGGCGACACACATGGGTGCACACCCACACACACACCACAAACACACCTCTCATGACCCCTCACCTCTCCACTAGGTCAAAGTACTGATCCGTGGGACGGAAGCGACCACCAAAGGCGTAAATGTAATGGTCCAGCGCCACCAGCACCAGGCCAGACCGGGCTTTCTCCATCTCTGCCGTCAGCGTCCACTCCTGCGAGTCGGGGTCAAAGCACTCCATACTGGCACGGTCTGTGTGCAAGATCTTGTCGTAGCCACCTGGAAACAGCAGCCCGACAAGCGGTCAGTATAACTAGACCAAATGAGAATGCTTTGTCACAGGCACATGAAAACATCATCCATAAAGTCATCATCACAAAATAAAAGGAGAAGATGCCATAGCCACTTAAAACTGGCCATAGTCATAAAATACCAAGTCATGTGAAAACAGCAACTATAAAAGAAGTCAAAATGAAAAAAATAAAATAAAAATGAGGTTTTATGATTTAAAAAAAAAAAAAGGTAGGGGATCTCATTTGCAATTTATGACAAATAAGCATTCCAGCACCGATGTTTTACTGAAATGTTTTAGTTTATTACAGTGTCAGCAAACTCAAAAGTCATCAACTTTGTAGAGATCTCCCAACAACAACAAAAAAAGTACTCCACAAAGATGCAGCCAGGCACGGGAAAGAGCGCAGCCCGTGAGCAACTTACCGGCAACGTAAATCTTGCCGTCACACACAGTGACCCCTGCCCCTGCTCTCTTGCCCTTCATGCTGGGGGACTCCGTCCAACGGTTGTGCTTGGGATCAAACCTCTCCACTGTGCTGAAGCTGGCCGTGCGGTCTTCCCCTCCTGCACATGCGCACGCATGAGCACGTGCATGCGTGTGCACACACACACACACACACACACACACACACACACACCCACACACACATGCACCTCCAACAACAATCCCTGTGAACTTGTCAACCCCAAACATTTTAACATCAACTCACAACGTCATTGTCGCGGAGAAGAAATCAAGATGGTCACCCATTTCGAGAGATGGGCATGAAAGCCGCAGAATTTTTTTTTTTTTTTTCCAAACCGTCCATAATGATGAGGAAGATACAGATAATGCGACTGAATTCCAGTCTGATCTGGAACTACATGACAGGCTGCACGCCATGCTTACTTTCGTAAAGACATCCCAGCATCAACCCCCTGAAATACAGGAACCTGTATGTGTAGGTCAGGATATCAGAGCAATACTCTCTGCGACATATCCATTACAGCGGATGGAACTCAGCTATGCGCCTCCAGTCTTACCACTTGTGCATGCATCAGACTTCATACTTTTCGAAGAAGTAGGCCAGGACCTAAACATCCCACCTGCCTCCGACAGAACTCGCACACATTCCGGCCCACACCTGTTCACACCATCAGTGAATCGCTGCTGGTGGTCAACACTCACAGAATCAACTCTCAGGTAGCCTGCATTTTCAGACAACTGACAATGAACACACAAATTCTATACAAAGACGGAAAATACAACAGAAACAATCAATCCTACAAGATAGGCCAAAAAGCAGTCAAAATCACTGAACATTATCACCACCATTATCACCACCAACATTATCACCACATTATCACCACCAGATATGCCCATTTATCAAGGCCAGCGACTTCAAAGACTTTACAATATCATCCCTCTTTTTTCAGAATTTCATCAACTTTGTCTTTTCTCAATTTACTATTTCAAGGCTAGAGGGCATTTTCAATATCATGTAAAAAATAAGGAATACTACCACTAGAAGTAGTTCTAAGATTAGAACTGAAAACCTACTCCAGAGACAGCAAACACAAAAAGATGAAAGATTCTCTTCAGCAGACCTATTTACCCCCCCCCCCCCCCCCCCCCCAGTGACCTACGGCAAGCTGAACACAGTAATCCAAGAGTGGAAACTGTCATTTCAGGGGATGCACTGCAACACGACCAGGGTCATTTTACATTTGCAGCAGCTAAACAACTTCATCAAAGTGCTATTACTAGTATTAGTGGCATTCCATTACAAAATCCGACATCAAAATCACTCTTACAAACTGCGTAGTTAGTGTAGGCAGTGCCTTCTTTTGGCACGGCAAGGCAGCTGTATTTTTCATAACAGAAACAGCAACAATCGTGCTGAACATGCATCTTTGTGTTCTTCATTTTTCTTTTTCAGATGCAGCAAGTTCCGATTCATTTTCAGATCCTTTGTGCAACCTCCCCATGGATGCAATCTTGAACTAAACCACCAGCACGTCTGCCTAAATCGTTTACTGGCCATCTTCCTTTGCTCGACGCCATTAAGCAACATGGCTGCCTGGTAGAGCTACAGCACAGTGCTACTTCCAAGCACATTCAACCACAGTGGGCGCTCATCGTATTGAATAGGGCAGCTATGTTCTGAACAGCCCAGTGAGATCATGCATGGGTTTTTTTGGTTAGTGTAATTTTGACAACATCTGAAGCAGAATGTAGTGTAAGAAAATGTAATGGAAGAGCACAGCTTTCAAAAGCATAATTTACTTCCCCAAAAGGTGTACAGGCATACAGGCCTGCTTCAAGAATCCAACAACAAAACACCAACATGTGAACCTAGCCAGAGTTTGCTTTTACGCCCAACGACCCACTCACCTATGGCGTAGAGAAAGCCCCCGACAGCCGCCACGGCCACAAAGGAGCGGGCTTTGTGCATATCCGACATGGGGTACCACTGCTTGAGAACAGGGTCATAGCACTCGGTGCAGCGCAGATACAACGTGTCGTCCTGTGAGTCAGCCATGGCACACTCTCCGCCCACCGCATACAGCAGTCCGTCCAGACTGGCCGCCCCTACTGCTGTTCTGGCTGTGTGCATGTCCATCTGGAAAAAAAGTTACAATAATGATAATAATAACAAAAACAATAATCAGGTATTCTCACTGTGCTTACCTACACCTTACATCATTTTACAATAAAACCACAAACTTCCATTATTCCGCTATTCACTCCAAAACATTCATCTCAAACCATTCACCCAAACCTCTTACCCCTATTCCCTCGTCCCCAAACCATTCCTTTCAAACCACTCGCCCTAAACCCATCACCTCCAAACCCCAGACTACACCAAAGGGACCCCAAGTGTGGCTGTGGACACAGGGTAGTCGGAATGAGTGGCGTGGGTGCAATGCCACTGAAGTGGCACGGAAGATGGAACAGCAAAAAACAAAACAAGAAACAAAAAAACAAAACAAAACAAGAAGTGTGTGTGTGTGTGTGTGTGTGTGTGTGTGTGTGTGTGTGTGTGTGTGTGTGTGTGCTGCTGCTAAGCGCTCACCATCTCAAACCACTCGTTGGTGAGGAAGTCAAAGCGTTCCATGCTGCTCAGCTGGCAGTGGGTGTTGTTGCGGCCGCCGATGACGTAGATGCAGGGGGGCTGGGCCCGCGGCGTGATGCGCTCCAGCTCACGGCTGTCCTGCTTGGTGCGGATGGCGCGGCTAATCAGCAGCTGGCACTGCTCGCAGGTGTGGAAGAACTCCGACTTGAGCACGATGTTCTCCAGGAAGGCCAGGTCCAGCAGGGCCAGGCGGATGTTCTGCAGGATCTTGCAAGCACACAGCTGCCGCGACTTGGTGTCATGCCGGATCCAGGCACACGCCGCCTCAAACACCTGGATGACACAGAACAGGCAATGTCCATGTTTCGTAATGAATCGGAAGTCCTGATCAACCTTGACCTTAAGTTGACAACACGCATGCCTATTAGGTTTGAAATGATCGCCTGTTTAGCAACATAAATAAAACGCAGAATGGTGCAAATCGTCTCCGTAAGATTTACTGTTTCGTAGTCGGAACGCTCTCAACATTGGTTAATCCTAACACAACAGTACAATGATCGTTTACTAGGATAGACTTGCTACTGGGAAAGTACGTGAGGGAAGAGGGGGAGTGAGGGTGGGGAGGGAAGGAAGGGAAGCAGGGTGGGGGAAGGGGGGTAGGAATCTGCATATTTGGAGACATGAAGATCCCACTCAGGTAGCAGGAAACTGAAAGCAAACATCAAGGTGAGAAATCAACTTAGTGCATGTAAAAATGTATGAGCTGCTCAGTTCAAGTAAATGTGTGTGTGTGTGTGTGTGTGTGTGTGTGTGTGTGTGTGTGTGTGTGTGTGTGTGTGTTGTGTCCTGATTTTTTGTTTTTTGTTTTTGGCTGAAATCTTTTGGGGATGATGGAGAATGTCTTTCCAACATCAGACATCCACCAACAGGTGGAAAATTATAGTATTACCCCTCCCCCCCCCCCCCCCCCCCTCCCTACACACACACACACAGAGACTCACACACAGACTCGCCCTTCCCCTACAAACACCACACACCTGATTCTCATTGGTCACATGCAGCTTGTCACTCTGCAGCAGACCAATCAGCTGCTCCTCAGGCAGCTCCAGGAACTCCTCGGTGTGAGACACCAGCAAGAAGTTCTGGAAGATGAACTCGCGGGCCGTGGCCTCCAGCTCAGTGCAGGAGTACATGTCTGCGAACCGGTGAATACCTGCCGACAACAAGAACAATCACCTCAATTAACCATCTCGAGACCTCACTGCAACGAGAAAAAAATTTTCCAAAGAAAATAAGGTTTCACAAACACCAACCTGACTGTGACAACAACAATCATCCCAGCTGGCATGGAGATGCCCTTGCTAACTAGGATGCAAAAAAAAAAAAAAAATCAGAGATTAATCCTCCTCTTTCCATGCTCCAAGATAACTTATTAGTTACTTCATTTTTTTTTTCTTTCTTTTTTTTTTTTTTTTGTGGCATAATTACATGCAAAAACAATCCATATTCATGAAAATGAAAGGCAAAGCACTCCATCCACTAAATGCAATATGCATCAACACATCTAACCGTTACAATAATCCAATCAAATTCACACATGCACAACAATCCGTGAAGAAAATATTAGAAGGTATGAACATTTCTACAAACGGTTACTTCAACGGCAGGTTAAGGAAAAGAAGGAGTATGTCCAAATTCTTATACCCCAAACACAAAGCATTTATCACGAGAACAGATGCTGCATAACAAAACAATGCAAGCAGAGAGCATACATGTAGATTTCAGAAAGAGGGCACCAACAAAACATTTTATTCATGAACTCGCGAAAGGATACACCTACAACTGTGGAAGCATACTGTGACACACACACACACACAGAAGCACATAGTAAATTAAAGGATTTTAAACAAAACCAGATATAAACTGATGGATAATTTAAATGAAAAATAAGCGTACAGAACGCTGACACCCCCCCCCCCCCCCCCCCCCCCGACCAAAAGTTCCAGTCCATGTGCATGATAGAAACGTCCAGTAAGTATTTTCTGCACACATTACCTTGGAACATTTTGAACTGATGATGTTCAGATCCAACCCTCATCTTACAACCCAATCACAGACAGGGAGGAGCAAAATTAAAACACTCTGTGTGTGTGTGTGTGTGTTTGTGTGTGTGTGTGTGTGTGTGTGTCCGCGCGCGCCAGAGTGCTGGTGCATCTTTTGACTGCCTGACTCTCAGTGTGCAAAGAGACAGACATGTTTTGTAAGCTTATTATAAAAAAAAGGAAAACTCTGCTGGATCCTACCATACCATCACTTCCTCCACCACCCTCCCCTCACCACGACTGTCATGATCTTCAGTTTCAGTTTCATTACAATCCAGCGAACCACATAAGGGCCTTTCACAGTTATCAGCACAAAGAAAAAAGTTACTTCTGTTACGGAACATACACACATGCACAGTATATACGACGATATGAATCACATAGCTTTAACTCTTGCTCAAATCTCTCACACACACACAGACACAAAGACACACACACATATACTTACACACACATACACTAACACACACACACACACACACACACTCAAACACACACACACACAAAAGACACACACACACACACACACACACACAAACCCCCTCCCCTCCCCTTCCTCACCCAAGCAGTTGGAGGACGTCAGGTGGGACTGCAGGAAATGAGCGCACATGTTCTTGAGGGAGGTCAGCCCCAGGAGGCTGGCCCCCTGCAGCACCCGCTGCACGTTCTCCACGCTGATCACGATGGAGCACGTGTACATGAAGTCCAGCAACAGCTCCATGGTGTCCGCCTCGATGCCGTGGATGTCCACCACGTCCCGGCCCGACTCCAGCATGCCGTTGGTGAACATGGCGCGGAGGTAGGGGCTGTAGCCAGCCAGCACCACCTGGGAACGGAAGAACAAGAAATACAAGACGAACATGGCGCGAAGGTGGATGCCCAAACAATAATTGATTCGTAACGACTGTGGGGCGAAGGCAGAGGACAAAATAACACTATATACATAATAAACATGGCGCCAAGGGAGGGGACAAAATAAAATATACATAACAAAAACATGGCACCACAGTAGGGGACAAAATAACTAGACATAACGAACACGGCGCAAAGGTTGGGAACAAAATAGCAATATACACATAACAAGCATGGCGCCACGGTAGGGGAAGCAATGACAGTATATACATAACAAACATAGCTAAGGGTGGAGGACAAAACAGCAATATATACAAGAGGTATTATTAAAGACTTAAAGACTCTAGACAAGAGCAACAAAAAATCATCCAGGTTGAAAAATAACACACGATTAATCTGAGTCTCGACATTAAAGATAGACAAACAGCAAGACATTAAACAAAATCTAAAAGTTCAGGGAGGAAATGATACTGATAGAGACAAAAAACAACTAGCAATAAGGGCAATATGAGCTGAAGTTGACCATGTAAAGGGCGCAGCATAAATATGTATAGAAGCCAGAGCCCAACCCTCACCTTCCACTACCCTACCCTTCCTTGAACTGAACCACGTAACTGTTTGCACTCATAACTGTCAACTCCACAACTGAACTCTGACCAGTAAACTGCTGGACACTCTTAGCCTTACATGACATGTGACTTGACTATCAGGACAGTATGGAGAGACTGACACAGAAAAATTACCATCAAACAATTTAGCTGAAATGATTCTCGCTCTCTTCTCTCTCTCTCTCACTTTCTCTCTCTCTCTCACCTTATGAGCGGGGAACTTGGCCCCACTCACGCTGAGCACAATGTCACACAGCTGCTCCTGTAGCCGTAGCTCATGCATGACGCTGAAGGCTTTGGCAGCATGGCTGTGCACATGGAATGTCCTTGAATCAATCATTGTTCAAGCTAATTTCCAACGATGCGTGACAGCAACTCTGATGCGTGTTCTGGAAGACGGGATTCTCACAAATTCTGAAAAAAAGAAAGTTAAAAATTGTGACACAGTCTTATCAGGATGGTTATAAATGCTAGAACTCTGTGTGTGTTTGAGAGTGTGTGCCTGTGTGCACGAGTATGTACATGCACGCGCGCGCACGTGTGTGTGTGTGTGTGTGTGTGTGTGTGTGTGTGTGTGTGTGTGTGTGTGTGTGTGTGTGTGGTGTGTAAACTTGAAAAATTAAAATTACAGGGAAGAGATAAAAATTCAAAAAGACAAAAATTTCACCTTCGTTAGTCTGGGACTCCTGTAAACAGTGGAATCATTAACAATACTGGCCTTCATATGATGTTTTGACACTGTCATCAAGTCGGACCTGATTAACTTTTATCTTCATTGTATACCAGGAACATACAATTTTCCAAAACTGTCAGAACTTTTTCAACAACAAATATCTTCATATCAAGGGACTGATCTTGGCCACTGATTCTAGTACTTAGTAGTAACTTTCTAGCTTGGATTAAAATTACACTTCAGGCTCACATGCAGCTCTGATGAAGCTTTAACTAATTCAGCCACAGCAATGCTCCTAAACATCTCACAATGTGCTCAAAACACACAACTTTACAGAAAATGGCTTTCCACAAAGTTGTCTTCAATAGCTTCACCAGACTTAACATCTAATTCCTTTTCCCTTGAGTCTGAGAACTCTTGTAGAAATTCTTGACTCTTATTACTGAAAAACTGATGAAACTGATGTCAGAGTATTTCTCCTTCTTGTTCCTGTTTGCGACCGTGATCACTGCTTCAGGGGGTGCAAAGAGGTTTTAAAAAAAAACACTTATTGGTGGCTTGGTTAGTGTTGGGTTTATACCATCTCAATAAAGGCATCAGTGGACAGGGCCAAAATTTCCTACAGGAACGAGTTTAAGTCTCTGTCTGGAAAAAAGTTAACGATGCTGTGCTGTTCTGTGGAGCAGAGCATCCTACAGTTTTGCTGCCATCTTGTGCTCGGGCACTGCGGGACTTGACATCACAAATGATGTGCAGATGATAAGATGGGTGGTTGTTTTGTTTTTTTTCCTCACAGGTCAATTCAGTTTTTCAGGATCACATATCACACCAGGACTGCCTATCACCCTCTGCAACATCCAGGGACACACATGGTTTCATAAACCAGGGGAAAAGTCCAAATTCCATGGATACATCTATGGCCCCAATACACAAATTTCAGAACACATATACACTTGTCTGTCTTTCTTGCCATACATGACAAGTGTATGTATTTGGAAATAAATGTTTGTTGCTGCTTTTCTATTTCTCCTTTGCACCTTCATTGTCGACATTGCAATATGAAGCACTCTCTTTTATCTTTGCTTCGCTTTATGCCATTTCTCTCTTTCAAAACTTCGGCAGATGGTCTACAAATATTGATTGATAAGGCTATTGTTCGAGTACGTCCAAAAGTTTTGGCTGTATGAACACAAGTCTATGCTAGTCTATGTGTATTCACCTTCACACCTTTTCATCCAGAGACATGAAACAGAAAAGTTAATTCCCGGACAGGCTGTCTGTTGTCTCTGTGTCGTGGGACAAATAGTGAAATACAGATACTCCAGTCCTGAATGAAAGCATTCCTGTGAAATTCAATTTTGTGACACAAAGTGTTGTTCTTTAGATGCTATGTACAAAGCATAATGCATGCCTCTGTACTACTTTTGTGTCTTGGGTGATATGTTGGCTTTGGGATGGGTGTATTGCACAATAGAAGCATATTTTAGATATGAATATACTTGGAATTCATATGCTTTTTCTTGTTCACTTCAGCCACCACAATCACCAAGTCAATCATATGGCACTTACAGGCTGGATGGAAGCAAAAAAAAAAAAAAAAGAAGACAGGTGACCCAGCAAATCAAAGCCTGTTCAATGGGCCTGAGATGTTATTAAATCCTGCTAGAAAACCCAATCCAAGATATGATACAAATATGGTCTGCCATATGTGGACGATGTTGTTCCAGATCTTGTACAACATTGCGAGTCTTGCTGTCTGCTTGCACTGATGGACGATGGCCAATCCTACTGTCTAGTCAGGATGTCACCGACTCTTGAGGTGTTGTGAATGTGGTTACATGCAACGTGAGGCATCATTCTCTTTATAAATGTCTTCAGTCATGCTCACATTCCTCGGTGTGTTAGAGTCCCACAAGCAACTGACATGTTTCAGGAGAGGTCTGACAAACACCCAGGTAGAGGAATGTCTTCTTTTACATATTTTGATGTCAATTTTAAAACACCACTTCACAAAACCTTAACCCTTCAACTCTTTTGTAATTTTTGCATCCTTTCTGTTTGAAGGGCTATCTCTCTCTAATGCTTTAAGTTTTGATTTGGGTCTATTTGATATTTTGTGCATTTCTCACAAAAATCATAGACAAAAAATATTCCTAGTGGTCCTATGTTTTCAATTTCCTTTCTCCAGCCCATGAACCCTGAACCCATGTCTATATTTTCTGTGAGAGTTAAAGGCTTAAGTGGCAATGCTTTTGGACAAGTTATCAATTGTCTCTGAACTTGAACAAGTTGAAGAAAGATGTCAATACTTATTGCACTTTGTTTTAAAATCCATACAAAGTGGTGGATATTGCTTGGCAGAATGCATACACAACATCAGTTTTTGATTACTGGTTCACAAATGATTCCTGGCACAATTTGCTGATTTAACTTAAGAAGCGTAACTAGACTGCTCAGCTCAGATCAGAATGAGCAGGCAAGATTCATAATTTTTGTTAACGTGTCTATTTGATCTCCAAACAAAGAATGTACAACAGAAATGAGAGAAAGACACTTCAGATAAAAACATGTGCAGTACTCCATAGTCTTGCTTTGTACTTTAGTAGGTATCTGTAAATCTGGCATTTGCCTGCTGCACATGTGTTTGTAAAGACAGATGACTATTGCAGACAAGGCCCGACAGTTAGACGTCGCTTATGAATTATTCATGATGCCCAACCATATCTGGCAGCATGATGTATTCAAGAGGTTTCTGCACAGTGATTGGCTCAGGTAAATTTTGTGTAGAGCTAACATAATTTTGCTCCCAGGCATGCCCTCATCTCAGCAGCCCGAAATCCATTAGCAGGACTTGTTTGATCCTTGTTTAGTCCTTGTTATCACAATGTTAAAATAAATACAGGGACTAGTTTTTCACTTTAGTGAGTGTCTGCTGAGTTTCACGTGAAACAATGTTTTGCTCATAATACATTAATCTTACCAGGTCATTTTCAAGTGCTGAAACGGCAAGTAAGTGGAATGCAATAGGCATTGTTACTCCAGCTGCTGTCACCTGTCATGACCTGCTGTAACCTTTGTGTTGGGTGGCACCTAATTCTGTGTTGTACACACACACCTCTGATGCACTGCTGTTTGTTTTTGAGAGAGAAACTTAAATCACTTAAGAGCATTTACTTTCTTCTCTGATAGTCCATTGAATTACTTTCTGCACCATGTAACAGCTTTTTGTGCTCTTTCTTCTGTTAGCCTATATTTTTAGATCCAACGAAATATTTGTTTTCCTGCACGTATATATTTATCTATTTGAAGATTCCAAATTTTAATGGGAACAGATGAACATTCCCGCAGTATAACAAGGTATATAATTTAAAACAGTACATTCAATTAAACTACAAATAAAGATTTTAAATAAAGAAGCCGGGCCTTTTTTACCGTTTCAAAATATAAAGTTCTACAACTGTTACATACATATAGCATCATATGACAAAGACCACTGTGCGTGCACTCAGACGTTTTTAAAAACATTATTTAGGCGGCTGTCTGAAAAGTCAACATATTTGTATCTATATACTTACATGTAAAGCCAAAATTGTGTAAACTGCACTTAATGTATGTAAGTGCAAATAAAACCACTGTAAGTAAGGAATGATGTCAAGAGCATCTTTGGAAATCACTGAAAACAAACAGCAAAATTTATCAACCGGAAGTTTTCAATCGCAATGTACTTGGTTGCCTCCCTTAGTTGTCAAAAACCAGTATATCTGTGAAATTATGTCTCACTTGCTATTCATGTCGTCATGTGACACGTTTATATGCAAATTTATATCATTTCATTTCCAATTTTATATCAAAAGGTTATATTTTCAGATTTCATTGTTATGTTTATCGCAATGATTCGTGGCCCCCCCCCCCCCCCTTTTTTTTTTTTTTTGATCGGTTGAGATTTGTGTCTGTGTGTCGGTGTGAGTTTCAAACAAGCTTTCCAACTGGGTCTGGTCTAGGAAGCAAAAAGCGAAACTTCACTATCGTAGGCTTACATTTCACAGCTATGAACAAGGGGGAAAAAAAATCTGGGAGTAGAAGGGCAATTCGGAGTCAGGACCTGGAAGCTTCGTGGCCCACATGCAGTTAGTTCAGGGCTGAAACACTTGTCTGAGGAGGGTTTTTTTTCCCCTGAAGACGTTATACTACCAAGCTGTCCCTATGTTACTTCCTAACATGTAACAGTAATAACAATCTAGTTCTATATTTGGCACACAACATTCTTGTTATCAATAAAAAAAAATTCGGCAACATTAATGATGAGCAGCTGACTATTCAAAATCTTATCGCAGTAATTATTTGATTTCTCACTCTGCGAACATCCTTTATAGCGTCAGTATAATCACCATAAAAAAAAAAATCTCTTAGAAAAAAATGTCCATGCTCTTTCAAAATCCCTTCATGTGTGACTAGCCTTTTGCGTTTTCTTAACTTTCTTATCTTTTCTTAGCCTTTCTTTTTTTTCTTTTTTTTTATGGTGATGAGCGTCAGCCAAGGACAGCTGTGAGAAGCTTCCAAGACAAACAGGTCAGTCAGTGAGTAGCACAAGATTACAGCTGCCGGCCGTAAAGAAGAAGGATATTCTGCCAGGATGTAGAGCAAGTAAACATAGATGCCATCTTTATCTAAACGGCTAGAGCATCTGAACCAAAAGTATCTCATTACTGCTTTTGCTTTTTAAATCAGTATATCATCTATTCATGTGCCTCAGGGCAACCAATGCATGATTGTTCTAATTCTGTTTTCATAGCGTGGAAAGAGTTCATCTGAAGGAAAGAACATTGCTATGTTGTTAAAAACAAGGGCAGAGTTTGGGATCTACAGTAGAGGTCGATGACCAATTACCTCTTGAGTAGACAGAAATCGTCCTGCTTCTCTGAAAAGAGTTTTTATGTGAAAAAGACGATTTTGTCCTCGCAGTTGGGGTCAGTACATTATTTCAGTACCTCGAGTCAGCTAGGATAGCAAATAATATATGCATGTCTCATTTAAATGAGGCAGGGAACAGTAAACAGTAAATAACAAACAAGTAGGGTGACTCTCGTTTCATTAATGAGATAATTATACGCCCTGTGTTGTTGTTCTGTGTGGTCTTCGCTGACATTTGTGACTGCACACCAAAAAGTTAATTTGCTAAGCCCTTCCTTAAGTACTTGAGTATTCATAGACAGGCACAGTTAGATTGTTTTTAGAATTTTCATTGTGTCTGAAAGTTGATTTTCCTTCGTTTCTTTCATATACCCATCAAGGTATATGCCAGGTGGTTCCAAGCAGTTAGATTAAGATCAAGGGAATGGGACTATTTTGGAGAGACCACCTGGCATATAGATAGGGTCACGAGTGAGTGTGAAGGCCTGAAATAAAAACATCAGCTAAGGGGTAGTTCATGCATTTCTAGATTGTGAATGATGTCATCGGTAGAAACCCCTAAATACAGCTAAAATGATTGGTCGGGATTGTTCATTTGATCTATTGTCAGTTCAAAATCAATATATGACTCACATTTATGCTACGCCTCAAAACGCTTGCATGGATTGCATTGCGATTTGGTGCAAAATCGGAATTGTGGTGTGTGGCCTGTGCTAAGCGATTTGGTGTTGTGAGCAGCATTCATTTGGAGATATGGATATGTTATTATGATATCAAGGGAGCTAGACTTACATTCCTTGTTTGTTACTAACAGATGATAGAAAAATGGATTGTTCTGTAGAGTGTGGCCACTTGCCACAAGTACGCACCAAGATGCTGTATAATCTATGTAAGCGTTTTAAGGCGTGGCATGAATTCGAGCCATGATTAAAAAATCAAACTGGAATAGGTTAAATCAACCTTCACCTTTCACCTCTCACGAACTATTTCACCAGTTTTTTTAGGGATTTCCCACCCATGACGTGACACGAAATTCAGGAATACATGAACTACACCACACCTGATGTCGCATTTCAGGCCTCAGAGCTTACCTGTGACCCTACCTTTATGTAAACCGGTATTCCCCAAAGATCCCATTTCACACATGGATCAGGGATTAGGTGGAATGAACGAAGTTTATAAGGTCATCGGCTGAACTGCTTTCAAAGTCATCAAACAGCCATGGATGACATTTCCTAAGGAATCATTATTTTCGCTTATGATATATATTTGCATATTGTGTTACCTACTGATCGCAGGCAAAGTCCTGTTGACAGCAAGAAAGACTGTAACCCAGGATCCTCCTCTGAGGACACGTAAGACCTCATGCAGTGAAAGCTCGGCATTGTCTAGCATTGTGCTGTCTTAACCTATCAGCGAATCAACAACTAGCAAGGCTGTGGGATGCACACGGCTGTTGCTAGACTGTAGCATCTTTTGCCGGTGGGCTCTGCAGTCATGAAATAAGGGCTGGTACACCCCGTGGGGACCTCCTGTGAAGGTTCTGTCGTGTTGCAACCAGTGGCCATTACACAATGGCATCTGCCGAAGACCAATTATGTCCCTTGACGTCCTAATAGAACGCCCTGTGCATGCATGCATCATCTATGTGAACATAGCGCAGGCTTCCAAGGGTGGTGCAAGATTGCTCCCAGTTGGTTGGTTCGGCGGTTGTGGACAGTACTTCGTTGGCTCCCATTCGCACCCTTGATGTATCATTTTTTCTTTTCAGCTTTATATTCATGGAAAGCGTGGAACATGCAGACTGTATGTGTGATCTGTTTAGAATGGGAGACGACTAAGTTTGACAAGAGAAACATTCTGAGAACTGAAGAAAAATGCCCTAGCTTCAAGATATTTAAACTGTCGGCTAGTAATACAGACACAGTCAACAATGCTCGTGTGTGTGTGTGTGTGTGTGTGTGTGTGTGTGTGTGTGTGTGTGTTGTGTGTGTGTGTGTGCGCGCGCGCGTTCTGCATTTAACGCGACAGCAGGGCATAAAGCATCATAGAACTTTATGTTTTTATGATGTTTAACAATGATGGTGATGCTAAGAACTTCCATTCTAGTCAGAGACTACATGACAGACTGTACACTACATTGGTTCCTCTCATAATGCAGGCCTACCCTAACATCAGCAAGGTCCCAAAGATGCAGGCAGACGCCTTCAGCATTGAAATCACATGTCAACAATCTTCTGTTCTCTAGATGTAGAGCACTAACTAGCAGTTCTCTTCCTTCTCTGGATAATACAGATATACAGTAATCTGTCTGAGGATCCTGTACAGTCCAACTAAGTCCATCGACATCTTAGAATGTGTGCATAGTCTCTCACACATGATGAATACAGCTTTTTAAAGGGCTGGCTGATTCCCAATTTTCGGTGACATATTAATCTTTCAAATCGTTGATTGTAGCTATTATGCATATATAGAACAGAAAGAGTTCTATAGGTTGGCTGTTCTCATAATATAAACTTGTATGTCTTTTTTAAGCTGTTCATTTAAAAAAAAAAAAAAAGGGATTGGGCGGGGGGTGGGGGGGGAGGGGGTGGGAGAGGTAGGGGGGGGGGGTGAGAACAGCAACAGTCAACAGTTCTGCACACTTCACGACAGCTTGAAAGTTTTTTTTGAGGATGTGTTCCCGTTCTTCAGATCTCTATGTTTTGTGTTTACATTTGTACCAGGTGAAAATTACTGTTATCAGCTTTGGTTCGAAGTTATGGGCATGTCATTGTCTCATCATGGGTGTGAGAGTTACCCTTCTTGCTTTTTATTAAAAGAAAAAAAGGCAGGAGAAAAAAAGTTGGCTCCTTTGCAAATCTATTCACCTTTTTTTTTTAACAGCGGCCAAAGAGGTTTTGTTTTCATCCTTATTATTTTGTGCTTGTTGTTGTTGTTGTTGTGTATGTGTATGTGTGTGCGCGCGTGCTTTCGTGCGTGCATGTGTGTGTGTGCGTGCGTGCGTGCATGCGTGCGTGCGAGTGTGTGTGTGTGTGTGTGTGTGGTGTGTGTGTGTGTGTGTGGTGTGTGTGTGTGTGTGTTCTGTCTGTCAGAACAGACAACACTGCCTACTGAATCCACTTGGACCAAACTTAGTGGAGAGGTGGAATGTGGCCAAGGTGGAACCTATTACATTTTGGCACGGGTCTCTCTCTGTGCAGGTCCCATACAAACAGCAGATCCATGATCCTGTCAGCGAGTTCCTTAGAAATTTGATGATGCCACCTGCCGCAGAACCTGTTCAAACGAAACTTGGTCAAAACATGGAACGTGTCCTAGGGACGACTCCATCTTTCAGATCCGAACATCAAAAGAGGAAGTGGCCGCACCTCCAGACTTAAGGGAAGAGCAAGAGACATCACCAACCAAACATTGGAATAATCTCAAGGCCAACACTGCGAAGACTCCTACAGATTGGAGCAAACTCATACTGGGCCTTTCCAATAACATCACAAATGATCAAACACATGTCAACTGAGACAAGACTTTGAATCTCTCAGGGCCCCCAGCGTATACTGAAGACGTGTGTGCGCTGGTGTGTGTTCATCAGTGGGGTGATGCAGGCATGTTAATTAGAGAGTCCACTGACGTGAGTGTGCAAGCCTTGGTGTGTGAGTGTGTGAATGTGTGAGTAAGAGAGAGAGTGGTTGAGTGAATGTGTGTGTGTGTGTGTGTGTGTGTGTGTGTGTGTGTGTGTGTGTGTGTGCGTGCGTGCGAGCGCAAGATGTGTGTGTGTGGTGGGGGGGGGGGGGGGTAATGGATTTGTTGTTCTTATTAGGTGTGTGTGTGTGTGTGTGTGTGTGTGTGTGTGTGTGTGTGCGTGCGCGCGTGCATGCATATGCATGCACGTGTATGTTGTATTTGATGTTCTTGTTCTTGTTCTTGATCCTAAGTCATCTTCTGAACATTCATTCCCCACAAACATTTAAAGGCACATGCAGTCACTACACACACATATATACACACACACGCATATATACGCATGCACGTGCATGCAAACACACATGCATATGCGTGCGCATACATGCACACACACACACACATGCACGCGTACATGCGCTCGCTCCTACGCACACACATATGCACATGTGTGCATGTGCACATCCACATCCACACGCATGCACACATACACGGATACACATGAACGTGCACGTGCATACACATACACACATGTGTACACGTCTACGTACAGAGAGATACACATACACACACATATGTACACATACATATGCAGATACGTGTGTATGCTCACACAAACCCACAAATCACACACATGCACATGCACTTCTGCACACACACATACACACACATGCAGGCACACATACACACCACACATATACGCCACAGCCTGCACACACACACATGTGCACGCACACATACACACACAAGTGCGCACACACACACATGCGCACACACATACACTCATGCATACACAAACATCATGCACACACGCATGTGCTCGTACACACACATTGGCCCGTATCCACACATCCATACACACACATGTGTACATTCACTACACACACATACAATGATAAAAAAAAAGGTACAAACAATGTTAGGTAGGCACTTAAGGTCTGACAAGAGCGTTGGGCTAATGCGTAGGTCAGACATCTGCTAAGTCGTAGCCACGAGACCCTCTTCTAAATGTTTTCATCTTAGTTGTTAATTCATTTATCCATCAGCTTAAAATCATGCGCAGTGGGTCTCAAAACTTAGTGGATGTGGTGTAGCGTATAAAGACTAAGTCCGCACGCAGTGACGCCTCCTGATAAAACTGAACTGAACTGAACCGTTAAATTTTGGTGCAGATTTCCTCAGGAGCGGATCCAGATCACATCCTAGATCTGTTCAGTTAGCCAGTGGCAAATTCTACACTGAACATGAACACTGAGAAGCTATTACTGCAACATTGGTAAAGATTTATGTTGTAACATGTTTGTTCATGGGTTATTTCCATGTCCTATGGAGGAGGAGGGCGGGGGAGGGGGGGGGGGGGGGGGGGGGGAGGGATGGAAGTAGAGTAAGTGGGCGGTAACTCTTTTAGTCCACATTAATTATCCCCTGGCTGTGAAACATATAATTTTTCTTTTCGTTCATGAACTGACTGAAAGGGTGGATTTAAGGTTCAGTTGAGCTAGGGGGAAAGCTTGCTCTCCCAAGCATCCTTCTTCATTTTTTTTTTTCATGAGATTAACATGTATCGAGAATGATTTCGAGTCTGCGCATATCAAGTTGTACTATGAAGAGTTTCTGACCCCCCCCCCCCCCCCCCCCAAAAAAAAAAAAAAAAGTAAAAAAAAAAAAAAGAAAGATCATGATCAAGAGTCCTCAGTTTCTTAACTGCAGATTGATAGTGAAAATTCAGACGTAATAACAGGTGTGATGCGGTCAGTTTCAAACGACGTGACTGAAGGCGAAAAATGAAGCAAAATTTAGACATTTCTGAATTCAGATGTGATACAATTTCTTTCTTCTTCGGGCAACCACAAAATACGCTTAAAGTAATATGAAAATGAGCTACTGTGTTTTCATTTAGTAAGATAATATGAACAGTAAAATATAAAATCATACAAATACATTTTAAGTCTTGATTTCAATGCACCAAATGTTGTGACAGGTTGTCTCACGGAGGTTCAGACCCAACTACTGGTTCAACAAAAAGTAAACGACAACTCTTTCACTATTTCCGGTGTTCCCTACACGTGAGAAATTTTGTTGTGTTGGCTATCATTGGTACGACAACTGATTAATTTACTAATTTCAGTTTGGAACTATCTGGAACAATTGTCTTGAAAGGTTTGTAGCTTAACCTTCATCATAGAATTTTGATTCTTAGTTAAACATTACAGTTGAATTATGCCAGGTCGAAAAATCGGTCGTCGAGTCTGAAAGCGCAAACCGTGATAATAACCGTGTCGCCTAACAGAAACTTTGCAACTTGAGTTAGCCTAGGCTAGGTGTCTAAAACACACACACACACACACACACACACACACACACACACACACACACACAGATGGGGTGGGGGTGGGGTAATGCTGTTAGATTTATTTTTACGATGAATTTTTTTTGTTTTTAATTGTGGCAGATATGACTTGGTTGACTTGACGTAAATTTAATATAGGTTTGCTTTCTTTTTTCCTTATTCATTTATTCATTGTCATGTAATTTTTAGAAGTGCCAGACAAACTAAGACTGCAACCTTTTAAGAATCGATGCAGTGTAAGAAATAAACAAGCATACCCCATTTTCTAAAGTTACAACACAAGAAAAGTGTGCAAGGAATGGTGCATAGTGCAAAATCAAAATATAGTCTGATGGGCAAAAGAACAAATAGAGTCACAATATGAGACTGGGAGTGACAGCAAGACCATGAAGATGCCAAAGTTACAGAAACAATTAAAATACTGTCATTATAATTATATACAAAATAATGTTCAGTAATCAGTGGTAAATGTGACCAAAAGATTTAACTCAGTAACCCAAAACAGTCACGTGATTATGATCACGCTAGAAAATTTTAAATTCAGCAAAATGTTTACGTTAACTTTGTGATCATTTAATGGTTTATCACTGATAAGATTTTGAATGTTTTTATTGTTAGTATTTTTATTACATGATGAAGAAAATGTTAATATGATGCAGTGATAATCTATTTTCTTACTGTAACCAAAGACAGTGCAGTTAAAGCATGGGGCTAGTCACAATCAACATTACATCAGACTAAGAGCTGTTTGCTTCTAGCTAAGAATACATTGACGCTTGCTGTGTTGGATCTGTAGGTAGTTTATGATTGAACACATATCAAATTTAGAACAGTTTGAATGAAAGAGGTGATTGTGGCAAACATACAATTACGTCTTAAAACAAAAATCTGGGTTTACATAACAAAACAAATTCCCTTTTTTTTTTTTAGAGAACTTCAAGTGTTGCTGAATAATTCATTAATTGTAATAAAACCAAACCAGGTTCACTGCAAACTGTAATACAGTGTATCAACAAGATTTGCTGATCTATGTCTGTTATCTTCCAGAGAAACGACAGCATGAACATTTACAGACAATAGGAGCAGTTGCAAAGAATTCATGTGCCGTAACCTTGTACTGCCAACATTCAGTTCCATGTAACTGCTGAGGAAAGAAAAATTATAACAAATTAAAAAAAATTTGTGTTTATAATATAGTGTAACTGGATATCAAGTTATAGAGGAGGACAATTCTGTGAATTTCATGTTGACGTCAGCAGAGTGACACCTTGTTTCAATCGAAAAAGAAAAATATCACACAAATGAAAAGGAGCTAAAGGTTTAAGACCAAGGGACATTTTAAGGTGTGCAGTTGAAAGACATCATCTGCTATTTACAGAGCATGTCTTCAGCCGAGGATTCCAGCGGTGAGAGCAGTGGGGAAGAGGTGGAGATGAGGAAGCTGATGCAGGCACAGAACAGGAAGAAGAAAAAGTCAGGAGGGTTCCAAGCAATGGGTATGTGGAGTTTTGCTGTTTTGCTGTGTGTTTAGGCATGCATGTAAGTGCACTTCTGTATACATGTATACACACACACAGACAGTGAAACACACACAAAGACATACAGACACACACACACACACACACACACAAAACCACAGACACCAGACACACACACACACACACACACACACACACACACACACACACATGCACACTGTATACATACACACAAACAAAAGATGATGCAAGTTATGGGAGTGTGATGAAGAAGATGAAATTTTGTTCAAATCATGGCCCCCCCCCCCCCCCCCCCTCCCCCCCAGCTAGCTATGATCTTTATCAGTAGGTGATGAAATCTATGGAAAATATAACACATGTTACTTATCCTATCTTATTTTTTCTTCTTTTTTTTTTTTTAAACTTCAGAGGGAACTATATCACTGTTACTACTTGTCCTTAAATTCTGGGGTTGGAAATCTCTCCATATTAGTGGAAGAGAACCTGTGTGCATGTTGCCCTCTCCTTCAGTCCCCCTGTTCCCTTTGCCTTCTCCTTGTCCATGTTGCAGAGTTCAGGAACATCCACATTAATTTCGTGGCATGCAAACTTTAAAGAAGCTTTATTTTTCACCCTAACAAAAGAGACTAAATAAATTACATGATGAAACATGATACATTTTGAGCTCTTTGATCTTCTTCCTGAAGGCAAGACAAAACAACATTCAAGACAAAACGAAGGACAGACAGTCACTTATCTTCTCAAATTGGGTACAAAATCGAAAATGGATGTGGAATATGCCCCCTTCTTGGCATGCAGTTCAGTGATTCTGAAGGGTTGTTGGAGGGATCAACCTTATTTTCAAACCAGGGATTCACATGTACAAGTGAGGTATAGCATGCATAAAAGTAATAGATTAATGCTTTTGAAATGCGTGAAAGGAAATGTAGTGTGAAAAACTGGGACTTTGAGGAGTTCTAACTCAAACCTCCACCAAGGTTGAACAATTGGTTGCTCGCTGGATCCAGGTTGTGATGTGGATCTGCACCAGTTATTACGACTTTGGAGGTATTAGTTCATCTGATAACCTAACCTATTTTCCATTAAGTTCCATGCATTGGTGTGGGGTGTGTTTTGTGTGTGTGTGTGTTTGTGTGTGAAACTTCCGGAAATGTTCAGAAATGTGACAGTTTGCTGCATGTTAAGGAAAGAAAACAAAAATCTTAGATCCGTTCTATGATTCAGATCAACAACAAACTTCACTGGCTTCCTACTTGGTCCGCATTTTCATAGTTTTCTGAGTGTTGCTGCTGTAGTTTTCACATTGACTTTGTCAATGTCAACAGAAAACAACAACAACAACAACAACTCCGCTGGTGAAACCATAATTTATGTGGTGGTGATAAGAATGCATGCAATACATGTGTCAGTGTGTATGCTCTTCCTTTCGCAAGTATGTAACATTTTTTCCCATTGATTTTTCAGGCCTGTCCAATGCTGTCTTCAAAGCCATTACAAGAAAGGGGTACAAACTGCCCACCCCATACAGAGAAAGGTGAGAACACACTGTATACACATGGAACTCTCTCAAGTAATAACCACATTTACCCATGTGTGCTCTTGGTGAAATACAGAACAGCAACTTTCTCAAAATAGCTCACCAAGGGGTATGTAAGTCTGAGAAAGTTGTTTTTCTGTATTTCACGCAGAAGACGTACATATGGGTAAATGTGGGTATTACCCGCTCTTTTCATCAATTTTCCTTATTAAAAAAGCCACCAGTTCTCCCTATATAATGAGGGATCCTCCCCACCTAGTTCGCGCCCCCAAACTCTGGTTTCTCTTCAAACAAACGAGAAAATCTTTCGCCACCTAGTTGTAATCGTTAAAGAGCACCTTCAGTTCCAAATGTTAGCAGATATACTGAGATAAGCAACAGAATCAGAGTACTTGCACATGACAATCAACTTGCTGAGTGAATTAGGAATGGTGGAGAACTGCATGCCAATGGGATCAGAATTTGCCTGAGGGGGGCACGCATGGGACAGAACTGACTGACGTCTTATGATTGTGCAGAATTACACAGGCTCGCTGTGGAGAATGCTTTGAGCCTTGTAAAATTTAGGATTTCATTTCGAGCTGGAGTTGTCTCTTTTTGTTGTTAGATGCATTGGAGACAGTGAGATAATGTTTGCCTTAATTTCTCTTGCCATATTTCACTGCATTGGCTTACCTACCCTTTGACGTTTGACTATGTTGGCACATTTCTTTTTGGATAAGGTCTTCTTCCTTGTTTTTTTCTCGATACTCTCTTTAACACTGTCAACACAGACCCTCGTTCTGCTCTGTGTGCCCGGTTAACACTGCAGTCACAGCACTGAAATTCCCTCAGGACACCTGATTTTGACCATTTTTAATTAATTTTACTTAAAAGCCTAAATCTGACTTTGAATTTATTTTTGTACAGTGAAATAGAGCTCTCTTTCATCTTCTTGATGATAAATGATGTGAAAGTCAAAACGATTATTTCGTTGTTGTTTGATTTAGTTGAAAATGACATACTTCCAACAAGGACCACTGATCAGTGATTGAAGACACCAACGGGTTGGTTGCATTCTCTTCGAATTAACCAATGAAATCAACTGTAAGTAGCCTGCTGACTAGTATGATATGATGTAGGAAGGACTGAATTTGTATGCTGACACCACTGGTTAAAGATTCTCCTGGAAATTCAGTCATATTTATTTTTAGAAGACTGTCGTTATCATTCTCGCGACGTGCCCTGAGTGATAGATTGTTTGCCGCGAGTATTTTCGCCCCACGTCGCCGAGTGGTAAATCAGGTGCCGCGATCATTCTTGCGGCTGTGCTGCGAAAAAGTTAAGGATGTTCTGAAGATTTGCAATAGAAAAAAAAGAACAGTAATATCAATGTTTCAGTCACAGACAGTCTTCGGGTCTGATGAAAAACAGAACAGAAATTGTCAACGTATTAGTCATAGACCGTCTGCGACCAAAACATTGCCGATTTCTGTTCTGTTTCTTTCAATTGCAAATCTTCAGAGATGTCCTCGAAGACAGTTTTTATTTGTGAAGAAGATAGCAGTCGAGAATTTTTTTTTTTTTTCAATACTTTTAGAAAAATTGATTTCAGGGAATGTATCACAATGAATTGTATGCTGATGCTTTTTTTTTTTTTTTTTGTGATTGATTTATTGATTGTTTTCACCTCCCCCATCCATACAGTATATCACACGGGTCGTGGGCAAGGTTGATATTAGAAAGACAGACTAACTGTAGTGCAGCTCCTCTGTGTGCAAGGTGATAAGATTCATTGTAAAGATTTTCGTACTTCCTCAGACTATACCGCTGATCATGGAAGGCAAGGATGTGGTTGCCATGGCGAGGACTGGCAGCGGGAAGACAGCCGCTTTTCTGGTGCCCATGCTGGAGCGCCTCAAGCTGCACTCGTCTAAGGGTGCACGTGCACTCATCCTTTCCCCCACCAGGGAGCTGGCCCTGCAGACTCTGAAGTTTACCAAGGAGGTAGGTGTGTGTGTGTCGTGTGTGTGTTTGTGTGTGTGTATGTGTGTGTGTGTGGTGTGTGTGTGTGTTGTGTGTGTGTGTTTGTGTGTGTGTTTGAGGGTGTGTGTAGGCGTGTGTGTGTATTTGTGTGTGTGTGTGTGTGGTGTGGTATGTGTGTGTGTGTGTGTGTGTGTGTGTGTGTGTGTGTGTGTGTGTGTGTGCATGGATATGTGTTTGTAGAGGTGTGTATGTAGAGGTGTGTGTGTGTTTGTAGAGGTGTGTATGTAGAGGTGTGTGTGTATGTGTGTGTTTGTAGAGGTATGTATCAAGTATGTGTGTGTGTGTGTGTGTGTGTGTGTGTGTGTGTGTGTGTGTGTGTGTGTCCGGTGATTTGCTTGTACTATATTATTTACGAGGGGAAAAAATATACATAAATTTAAAAATCTTTAATATAACTATTTTTGACCATTCCTTTCTGGTGTTTTTATATTTAAGTTGGGAAGATTTATGGGCCTGACACAGATGATTTGCTTGTATTATATGATTCATGAGAGAAAAAAATATACATATAATTATATACACATATTTTGTTTTAGTTAGTATTACCTATTTTTGACTCTTCTCTTCTTTTATTTTCAGTTGGGAAAATTCATGGACCTGAAAGCTGCAGTCATTCTTGGTGGAGACAAGTAAGCACGATTCTCGTGATCCGTATTGTCATGTTACATCGAGAGTGATCTAACATTGTTGTGGTTTTCGATTGGTGGGGCAGGAGCCGAGAGAAAGAGAAACCGAGGTCTGCGTGAGAGCATGCCATGAAGGGCCATAGAATTTGATTTTTTTACTTTTGTTCTTTTTTTTTTTTTTTTTTTTTTTTGATGCTGATGATCAGTAAGGATGATGAAGCACAGGTGTGATTTTTTTTTTTTTTTTCTTTTTTTTTTTTTTCTTTTTTCTTTTTGTCACCCTTTTCCACAGCAGCTGAGGTACAGTCTGATGGCTGTTGGATGTAACACAACACTATCAAATCTGTTGCCATGGGGGCATGATAGTCCGTGGGTATTTTGTGTTTACAGCACAAGAGATAAACATTGCTTTTGTGTCGGTCCCAGTGGAACCACTTTAAGACGACTTCCAGAAACTTGTCAAAATTGGGTGTTAACAGGGAGGGAGTCCTGTGGAGAGAGCAGTACTAGTTCGGACAAAGACTAATCTCTTGAAGACAGGGAGCTCTTATTCACAGCATTGTCATTAGGAGTTTTTTTTACGTTCGTCTCAAAATCAGTAATGGAAATACGTAAACTTCGGATTTCTCATGTCACATGTGAGAATTTGTACAGTTTATGCAAACGTTTCAGATGTTGAGGACCAGTCCGCTGTAAAAATACGTCCTGAATGAAACGGCTGTTTCTTCCCACCCATATGTAATACACAGACTTCTTCTTCTTCTGCGTACGCAGGCTGATACTCCTGCGGACACTCCCTATATGGACAGACAATATTAATCCCGTCTACCCAACAAAGGGAGTGGAGTTTTGTGTGCATGACTGTTTTTTTAATCCCGCCATTAAGGCAGCCATACTCCATCTTCAGGGAAGGTGCATGCTATGTGTAACCTGTCATCCATACCAACGGCCTAACTGGCCTTCTCTTCCGAAAGTTGGTGATGGGATTTTACGTGTGTGCAAGATGTTATGCGTGCATTCACACACGGAACCTCGGTTTATAGTCTCATTCGAAGGACTGTATGGGAAATGGAGTCAGAACTGATGTTACTCCGAGGGAAAAATCCCCCTGTACCGAAACGGCCCGGCGGAGATTCGAACCCGCAACCCTTGGATTACGAGTCCGGCGCTCTACCAACTGAGCTATTCCGGCCCCCAATACGCAGACACTTTCTGCTACCCTCCCTCCCCATCTCCCTTCCCAACCCTCTTCTCCACCCGTTTTCCCGAGATGTATGCACAGGGAATAATGCTGGTGTGGTGTGTTGTCGACAGGATGGAAGACCAGTTCTCTGCCATGCATCAAAATCCAGACATGTAAGTGCAGTGTGTGTGTGTGTGCTGTGCCACTGGTAAGATTGGAAGATTACGTTTTACACACCCGTGCATGTGTGTGTGTGTGTGTGTGTGTGTGTGTGTGTGTGTGTGTGTGTTTGTTTGTTTACTTGTATTTATGTGTGTGCGTGTGTGTGTTATGTGGGAGCATACAAGTATGTATGTGTGTGTGTGTGTGTGTGTGTGTGTGTGTGTGTGTGTGTGTGTGTCTTTACTTGTATTTATGTGTGTGCGTGTGTGTGTTATGTGGGGACATACAAGTAGGTAGTGTGTGTGGTGTGTGTGTGTGTGTGTGTGTGTGTGTGTGTGTGTGTGTGTTGAAGTTTGTCTAAGTGCCTGTGTGTGTGCTTGTGAATGTTGTAGAAGTTTATGTTAGTTCATGTGTGTTTGTGCCTGTGTGAGTGTGTGTGTGTGTGTGTGTGTGTGTGTGTGTATGTATGCTTGTGATACATGTTTGTTTCGAGTATGATTTTGGTCTTTATTATTTGTGGAGTTTTAATGTGGCATTTAAAGGTGTACACATCCATAAGCATGCATTTTCCTGAGTGCCTGAGACGAGAGAGAGGGAGAGAAGAGACGTAGAAAATGTGACACGATCCAGATTAGAGAATGTGCAGAAGCATCACAGATGATTGATCGATTGATTGTTACAGCATCATTGCCACACCTGGTCGACTCCTGCACATTCTGGTGGAAATGAACAAGTCATTGAAGGAAATCATCTACGTTGTCTTTGATGAAGCAGACAGGTAAGATGTCATGTCAGCACTGTAGTTTTAAACTATCACCCACCTGAAAAAAAAAAAAAAAAGGGAAAAGAAGAATGTTTTCACTCCTTTTTCAAAGCCCCCCAAAACAAAGGTTTTCAGCATCACCAAGAACTGAGAGAGTAGATACTGCCAGAAATTACTTTTCTGTTTTGAAAAAGTGGCTTTGCACCCTGCACAAGAAACTGGTACCAGCCATATCTAAGAGGTATGTAGTTGCTCCTGTCACTTACGCTGTCAGATGTAACTAATCTTCAGCATGCGTTATGGACTGGAAATCACCAGTTCTCCTGGTTTTGCCTTGCGCTTCTTTTAGGGTTTATGGTGTTTTCATAACTTTTTCTGGTGATTTGCCAATGAAACATTGCACCACTTGGTTACGCTTTGTTTGTTTTGTTTTGTTTTGTTTTTCAAAATTTTTTCTATGGTACTTTTCACGTTAAGTAATTGTAGTGGGATTTTATGATGACCTTACATGATTGATCAGTTTGTTTGTTTAACTGAATATGTATATTGTTAATTCATTGACTAGAATTAGTTTTCTCACTTTGCACTCTTACAGTGTGTACATATACTGAACATGATGCACTGTCTGGAACGTCCACACACAGTGATTGCCTCCTTCTCAAAAAGGGTTAGAAAATTTAAAATAACAACAAAACAATCTGATGAGAGTGTTGTCAGTTGAGTGACGTTCTTAAAATAAACAACAACAAAAACAATCTGATGAGGTGTTGTCAGTTGAGTGACGTTCTTAAAATAAACAACAACAAAAACAATCTGATGAGAGTGTTGTCAGTTGAGTGACGTTCTTAAAATAAACAACAACAAAAACAATCTGATGAGAGTGTTGTCAGTTGAGTGACATTCTTAAAATAAACAACAACAAACAATCTGATGAGAGTGTTGTCAGTTGAGTGAGTTCTTAAAATAAAAACAACAAAAACAATCTGATGAGAGTGTTGTCAGTTGAGTGCTGTCCTCACTAATTCAGTAGTGCTAAAACCAGAAGACTGTGCATCAGATTCTAAAAGAAAACAGAAAAAAAAACCAATAACAACAAAAACAGTCAAACAAACAAACAAAAACCAGCTGAGACGAAAGGTGAGGTCTTGTTACCATAGATAGTATAGGTCACTGGACACCACAAATCATGAGGACTGTTTATTCTATGTGTGTGTGTGTGTGTGTGTGTGTGTGTGTGTGTGCATTTTTGTCTTATCATACATGCGCGCCGCCTTGTTCATCCACAGACTGTTTGAGATGGGCTTCGCGGAACAGCTGAAGGAGATCCTGCACCGGGTGCCGGAGGCTCGTCAGACATTGTTGTTCTCTGCCACGCTGCCCAAAACGTTGGTGTCGTTCGCGCAGGCAGGGTTGTCCACCCCTGCGTTGGTGCGTCTGGACGTGGACACCAAACTGAGTGCCCAGCTCAAGGTACTGTTAGCCACCAGCAGTTTTTTTTTTCCATTTTTTTTTTTTTTTTTAATTCTCTCACATCTGTAAAGCCATCTTTGTGGCATTATTCCCATGTACACAGCCTCATTCAAGTATATCATTTTCCTGCTACAGCGTAGGCAGTCCACAGGGAGTTTTCAGTAATGGGTCATTTGAGGCAACCCAGCTGAGGAGACGCTGCACTGCTACTGTGACATCGTCTGTGGCGCCTCCTGTTCTGATCCAACATATCTACTTATCCACCAGGAACGATGAGAGTAATTGCCTAAGACGCAGTGTTCCCTTCCAGAGCACACCACCACGTCCGTCCAACGACAGCCCCTGTGGATTGGCTGATACTGAAAACTTTCGCAGGAACCCAGCGTGGGCTTGGACATGGAAAGGAGACCGAAACTCAGGTCACGGGGGGAGTGGAATGCTAGGAAAGAAACAGTATTCCTACAGAGATGTCATGGTGTCTGATGGGTTTGAAGGTACAGCCTGCCCTCTGTCAAACCATTGATTTTTAGAAATTGGGATTCTACTAGGTTTTTTTAAAGTAACGGTGAAGTTGGGTAACGCTTTTCGAGTATTGCCTGAAGTTGCTTGAAGTTTTGATGTGCTTTGGAACATGAGAAAAAAGGCCTGCTGTTTTTGAAGATGCACACACACCACGCATGCCGCACATGCGCGCACACACATGCCAGCACAACACACACACACACAACACCAACACACACACACAACACACACACACACACACACACAACACACAACACACACACACACACGCATGCACACATTCACACTCATACAAACACACACACACACACACATACTTACACACATGCAAGCTCGCTCGTGCACACACCACACACACACACACACACACACACACACACACACACACACACACACACAATCATGTACACAAACACACACGCATGCACGCACGCATACATGCACGCACGCTCAGAAAATACCACACACACAATAATCAAACACACGCACAACACACATGCATGCTCAAAAACACACACAAAATGCAACACAGCACAAACACACAAACAACACACCACACACAACACACACACACACACACACACACAACAACACACACACACACCACGCACACACACACATGCATGCAATGCAATAACAAAGAAAACCATGCTTTGCTGGTGAACGAGAAAGGAACTACTGTCTTCATGCCTGTCCAGGTGAGTCTCCTGTCGTGTCGTGGGGACGACAAGGAGGCTGTGTTGCTGCACCTGCTGCGCAACGTCGTCAAAGACGATGAGCTCTCCGTGGTGTTTGTGGCCACCAAGCATCATGTGGAGTATCTGCACACTGTAAGTGTGTGTGTGTGTGTGTGTGTGTGTGTGTGTGTGTGTGTGTGTGTGTATGTGTGTGTCTGTGTGTCTGTGTGTGTGTGTGTGTAAGAGTGTGAGGATTGTGTGTGTGTAAGTGTGTGTGTGTTGGTATTACTCTGTATGTGTGTGTGTGTGTGTGTGTGTGTGTGTGTGTGTTGTTTTAAAGCCTCTAACATGTTTGCAGTCAAATAGAAACAGGACAGGGGTATAGTACAGCCTTATTCTGTTTTGAAACAGTGGTGCCAGCTGCGTGGTGGTGGTGGGCAGATTGTTTTTCTTATTTCGTTCCGTCGAATCTTGGGGAAAGTGAAATTATTTTCTCAGGATCGGAAGGGAGGAGGCTGTGGAGCATTTTTTCAAATATGAAATTTGAAAAGCGACAGTATTGGAAAATTTACGAAGGCTTGTTGACAACAGTGAGGAACAGCTGAAAGGAGATGGGGATGCCTTAGTAGTTTGTGTTGAGAACTGAAAACTGTATGACTTGGGATATCGATTGGGTAATTCCTAGTGTTGGTATTGGTTTATGTTGAGAACTGAAAACTATGACTTGGGATATCGATTGGGTAATTTCCAGTGTTGGTATTGGTTTATGTTGAGAACTGAAAACTGTATGACTTGGGATATCGATTGGGTAATTCCTAGTGTTGGTATTGGTTTGTGTTGAGAACTGAAAACTGTATGACTTGGGATATCGATTGGGTAATTCCTAGTGTTGGTATTGGTTTGTGTTGAGAACTGAAAACTATGACTTGGGATATCGATTGGGTAATTCCTAGTGTTGGTATTGGTTTGTGTTGAGAACTGAAAACTGTATGACTTGGGATATCGATTGGGTAATTTTTAGTGTTGGTATTGGTTTGTGTTGAGAACTGAAAACTGTATGACATGGGATATCGATTGGGTAATTCCTAGTGTTGGTATTGGTTTTGTTGAGAACTGAAAACTGTATGACTTGGGATATCGATTGGGTAATTTTTAGTGTTGGTATTGGTTTGTGTTGAGAACTGAAAACTGTATGACATGGGATATCGATTGGGTAATTCCTAGTGTTGGTATTGGTTTATGTTGAGAACTGAAAACTGTATGACTTGGGATATCGATCGGGTAATTTCTAGTGTTGGTATTGGTTTATGTTGAGAACTGAAAACTGTATGACTTGGGATATCGATTGGGTAATTTTAGTGTTGGTATTGGTTTATGTTGAGAACTGAAAACTGTATGACTTGGGATATCGATTGGGTAATTTTAGTGTTGGTATTGGTTTATGTTGAGAACTGAAAACTGTATGACTTGGGATATCGATTGGGTAATTTCTAGTGTTGGTATTGGTTTATGTTGAGAACTGAAAACTGTATGACTTGGGATATCGATTGGGTAATTTCTAGTGTTGGTATTGGTTTATGTTGAGAACTGAAAACTGTATGACTTGGGATATCGATTGGGTAATTTCTAGTGTTGGTATTGGTTTATGTTGAGAACTGAAAACTGTATGACATGGGATATCGATTGGGTAATTTCTAGTGTTGGTATTGGTTTATGTTGAGAACTGAAAACTGTATGACATGGGATATCGATTGGGTAATTCTAGTGTTGGATACTGGTTTATGTTGAGAACTGAAAACTGTATGACTTGGGATATCGATTGGGTAATTCCTAGTGTTGGTATTGGTTTATGTTGAGAACTGAAAACTGTATGACATGGGATATCGATTGGGTAATTTTAGTGTTGGTATTGGTTTATGTGTTGAGAACTGAAAACTGTATGACTCGGGATATCGAATGGGTAATTCCTAGTGTTGGTATTGGTTTATGTTGAGAACTGAAAACTGTATGACTTGGGATATCGATTGGGTAATTTCTAGTGTTGGTATTGGTTTGTGTTGAGAACTGAAAACTGTATGACATGGGATATCGATTGGGTAATTTCTAGTGTTGGATTGGTTGTAGTTGAGAACTGAAAACTGTATGACATGGGATATCGATGGGTAATTTTTAGTGTTGGTATTGGTTTATGTTGAGAACTGAAAACTGTATGACATGGATATCGATTGGGTAATTCCTAGTGTTGGTATTGGTTTATGTTGAGAACTGAAAACTGTATACATGGGATATCGATTGGGTAATTTTTAGTGTTGGTATTGGTTTATGTTGAGAACTGAAAACTGTATACATGGGATATCGAATGGGTAATTTTTAGTGTTGGTATTGGTTTAGTGTTGAGAACTGAAAACTGTATGACATGGGATATCGATTGGGTAATTTCTAGTGTTGGTATTGGTTTATGTTGAGAACTGAAAACTGTATGACTCGGGATATCGAATGGGTAATTTTTAGTGTTGGTATTGGTTTATGTTGAGAACTGAAAACTGTATGACTCGGGATATCGAATGGGTAATTTTTAGTGTTGGTATTGGTTTATGTTGAGAACTGAAAACTGTATGACTTGGGATATCGATTGGGTAATTTCTAGTGTTGGTATTGGTTTATGTTGAGAACTGAAAACTGTATGACATGGGATATCGATTGGGTAATTCCTAGTGTTGGTATTGGTTTATGTTGAGAACTGAAAACTGTATTACATTGGGATATCGATTGGGTAATTCCTAGTGTTGGTATTGGTTTATGTTGAGAACTGAAAACTGTATGACTTGGGATATCGAATGGGTAATTTTTAGTGTGATTGGTTTATGTTGAGAACTGAAAACTGTATGACTTGGGATAATCGATTGGGTAATTTTAGTGTTGGTATTGGTTTATGTTGAGAACTGAAAACTGTATGACATGGGATATCGATTGGGTAATTTTTAGTGTTGGTATTGGTTTATGTTGAGAACTGAAAACTGTATGACTATGGGATATCGAATGGGTAATTTCTAGTGTTGGTATTGGTTTATGTTGAGAACTGAAAACTGTATGACATGGGATATCGATTGGGTAATTCCTAGTGTTGGTATTGGTTTATGTTGAGAACTGAAAACTGTATTACATGGGATATCGATTGGGTAATTCCTAGTGTTGGTATTGGTTTATGTTGAGAACTGAAAACTGTATTACATGGGATATCGAATGGGTAATTTTTAGTGTTGGTATTGGTTTATGTTGAGAACTGAAAACTGTATGACATGGGATATCGATTGGGTAATTTCTAGTGTTGGTATTGGTGTGTGTTGAGAACTGAAAACTTTATGACATGGGATATGGAATGGGTAATTTCTCGTGTTGGTATTGGTGTGTGTTGAGAACTGGAAACTGTATGACATGGTATATCGAATGGGTAATTTCTAGTGTTGGTATTGGTTTGTGTTGAGAACTGGAAACTGTATGACATGGTATATCGAACGGGTAATTTCTAGTGTTGGTATTGGTTTGTGTTGAGCACTGAAAACTTTATTACATGGGATATCAAATGGGTGATTTCAAGTAGCTGTCTGAACTCTTCCCAACCAAACCACCTTCTCCCCCCTTCCTCCCCCCCCCCTCCCCCCCGAAAGGAAAATTGAAAGAAAGAAACAGATCATGTTTCTGCTTCCTTTTAACAATTTTGTTAGCCCCAGTTGAAGTTCGTCAAATGATTGCACCCCTTTCCCCTGACTGACCCCCATGATCAGTTTTTGGGATTGGGGGGAAGGGGGGGTGTATAATTATAGAATTTGGAAGTACAGGGTCGTAATATCATTTCATCCACATCCAGTCAGTATTTTGTCTTACTTACCTGTCCAAACAAGTGTCTTATTCTTATTCGGCACAAACATCACCCTTACCAATCAGGATACCCCTAAAAAAATTTAGGAGAGAAGGGAGCTAAATCTTTTCCTCAGTGTGGCCTCAGTCAATACTCATACTCCCCGAGTGACTTCCCTTGAAACAAATGTCGCTTCTGCTTTGTCAACTGTTTGTCCCATTTCTTTTCTTTCCTCGACAAGAAAACAAGCCCACCTTTCGCTTTCAGTTCTCTGAATTATGGAACCCCCCCCTCAAGAAGCCTTAACAAGCTGGCTTTTGTGTTGGATTTTTTAAAACTTCATTCGTCTTGCCTTCACAAGGCCACAATTCTAGTGGAAACATTCAGAAACTGAGTGAACCCTCTTGCATTTGTTTCGCCCGTATCCGGCCGCTCTGTTTGTCTCCCCTGGTGTTTGTTACTGCTGCAACTGGCTGTACGTGCTGCACTCTGTGACCTTGTTTTAAGTCAAGGCTGGCCAAAACAAGTGGGCCTCCCTGAGAGGTGTCCAATGAAATGTTAGCAGTCGTATGGGGTGTGGGAAACGATTCATTCACAAAGACTAGGGTCGTGAACTGAACGCATTCCATTGATTTCTCGGAAAAAATACGAACACTAGGAGCAGTTTGGGGCTGAAAAATGCAAATGCAAGAGGGTTAAGCGACTGTGCTCGAGACTGAGCTGTCCAATGGGTTGTTGTAGTGTGACTTCCCCTTGATGTGGTCAGTATTTCCTCTGCTGTCTTCCCTCCTGCCGAAAGAAGGAGCAGTAGCAGAGGCACTGCTAACCGGATCAGGACTTGATGGCGCTGTGGGCAGCTGCTGACGAAGTGCGGCATCAACTGCACCTACATCTACAGCTCCTTGGACCAGACAGCCCGCAAGATCCACGTGGCCAAGTTCACCCAGAAACAGGTCAAGGTCATGCTGGTGACAGACCTGGCAGCCCGGGGCATCGACATCCCCCAGCTGGACAACGTGGTCAACTACCATTTCCCCGCCAAGGCCAAGCTGTTCGTTCACCGAGTCGGTGAGTCGGCTGTGTCGCCTGTGGCTTGTGTTGGGAGGAATGATCTATAAGAATCATATATGTCATGTTGTGTATTTGCAGTCAATACTGAAGCTACTTTCCCTCTCTTTTTTTTTTTTTCCAACTCCTGAGATAGGACATCGGACATCATAGGGTAAGATCAAGAAGAATGGGGTATGCTTGTGAAGAACAGTGTAATATTCCACTCTTTAAAAAAGCAAGGAAACAGAACGAACAAACAACAGTGACAATGACAAAAACAACCACTGAATATGTGTGTCGTGTTTTCATAGTTGATTTGCAAACTACTTTCTCTGTGTCTCACTGTCTGTCCGTCAGTCAATCCATCTGTCTGTCTGTCTGTCTGTGTGTCTCTGACTCCTCTCTCTCTCTGTGACTCTGTCTGTCTGTCTGTCTGTCTGTCTCTCTCTGTGTCTCTCTTCATTGTTGTGGACTCCAGAAACAGGCCTGTCAGCATAACTGCTTGCAGGTAAACTGTGTTCTGTAGCGGGGGGCAGGTGCTCTGGGGGCAGGTGCTCTGGGGGGAACTGAGGGCACTGAAGATGAGACAACATAAAGAAAATGGAGATCTCATGTGATGTTGATGAGATAGAAACCCCCAGCATAAGATCAGCAAGAACAGGATTTGTCACTGAACATGTATGAGTTGTCATTTCATTTACTCCTCAGTGATAATTCTTACGCATAAATTGGCGTCTCTGACACATAAGATTTCTGTCTGACACACTGGAAGTCAGTCCAGTGTGTCACTAAAATGTACCAGAATTTACCACGACGCAATGATTTTCTTCTGTCCACAATGCAATGCCAAGCAATGCGTTGGGTAGAAGCACTTTAGTCCGATTCGCCTCGATCAAAGTTGATAAAAAAAACGTAACTTTCCTCGAAGTTTTAGAATGTTTTGAATCAATGAACAGCTTCCGCTTTAGAACTCTTCTCTGCTGAAAACCAACAAGAGTCATCAAATTAGACAACCCAAGACTATGATAGGACCGTAAGATCACATGATTCGACCAAGCACGAACAGCATGGAAAACTGTATATGATTCGGCTTTTCAGAGACAAAATCGACAGTTCATCTGTGGCTTGCAGATGATCACCCAGCGAATGGAACAAACGTCAGGCAGTCTCTGCAACACGACCACTTCAGATAATCAAAATGGCTCCATTATGGATGTAGGAATGTGTAGCGCACAGTACAAGAGTGACCAACCTACATAGTATCGTGAAAGGTTCCATGAACATTCATCACTCGCCTCTTGTTTGTCACCAGGCTCCCTATGGTCATTGCAAGGCAACTTGAATAACTGTCAGATAATGAAATGTTTCCGTATTGAAGGAACTGGCTCACGTTGTGTGAATTCTGTAATGAAAATCGCAAAGAACTTCCTACATATCAAGTTTCACCGTTAAAATCCTGATAGTGGAAGTATTCATATTCATTCACTTTAAGTTAACATTTTACTAACATTGGAACTTGAATCTAAATAAATAATGTTTAGCATAATAAGGAAAGTTTTTATTAACTTTGTTGGTAGCACCTCATCCATTTTGGTCTTTCTCTGTGATTTCATGTATGTGAGCCTGTCAGAATGCGCTCTTGTGTGTGTGTGTGTGGTTTAAGTACATTTATAAGCAGTTATAAAGTGTGACCCCCTAAGTATTTTTGTGACCCCCTGAAAATTTGGAAACAAGTTTTCCACACGGAGTCTGACCCCCTAATTTTTTTGGAAATGATTATCACTGCTTCTAGTTTTGGATCATGCACTCATGCAGATTTAGAGTGAGGAAGCTGGAGGATTTCCTCGAAGAACACAGACAAGTTTTTTTGTTCAGAGGAACACCCAGCAGCAAATTTCAGACGCACAGGTCTGGTATTAAAGAACTGAGAGGAAAAAATGATGACAGACATGGACTGCTTACAGGTAAACTGTGTTCTGTAGCTGGGGCAGGTGCTCTGGGGGGAGCTGAGGGCACTGAAGATGAGACAACATGAAGAAAATGGAGATAAATGGAGATCTCATGTGATGTTGGTGAGATAGAAACCCCCATGTGCTGAAGGTGTGACAAAGACGGTCATCCACTTAAATGGATTGATACAAACCCATGGATTGACACAAAACCCATGGATTGACACAAAACCCATGGATTGACACAAACTTCTGGATTGGCACAAAACCCGTGGATTGACACAAAACCCGTGGATTGACGCAAACCCATGGATTGACACAAACCCATGGATTGACACAAACCTATGGATTGACACAACCCCGTGGATTGACACAAAAACCATGGATTGACACAAGCCCATGGATTGATGACACAAACCCATGGATTGACACAAAAACCCATGGATTGACACAAAAACCCGTGGACAGTATTGTATCTCCAGGAGTGATGGTGGACATTAAAACTGAATTGTAACGTTGCGCTCAGTTACATCCCAAAGAAGCGACCCCCCCCCACCCACCCCCCCCACCCCTCCTCCCAAACACACACACTGCCTTTCCAAGAACAGCAAGAACAGGAGTAACCATTAGGCGAACTGAGCAGCTGTCATACAACGTAAAGTTTTTGTTGTTTTTCTTTTCTGTCCCAGGTCGTGTGGCACGTGCTGGTCGAAGTGGCACTGCTTACTCTCTGGTGGCTATGGACGAGATCGCCCACATGGTCGACCTTCATGTCTTCCTGGGTCGGCCACTGAAGACAGTCCCACAAACAGGGCAGGTGGAAGGTACAGTGACTGATTTTTTTGCTTTCTTTATCCACGTCTCCTGAGGTTACTGTCATTATTGTTGTTATGAAGACTGTGTAATACAACTCTTTCTTCTTTATCCACGTCTCCTGAGGTTACTGTCATTGTTGTTGTTATGGAACCTGTGTATTTCAACGCTTTCTTCTATATCCACGTCTCCTGAGGTCACTGTCATCATTGTTGTTATGAGGACTGTTTGATAAAACTCCTCAAATGAATGCTTTATAATCAGCAAACTACACACAAACTGTGTAAGTGCATATGGGAACAGACAGCCATGCACAGATGCCGCAGCCGAACACTCGCGCCACATCCGATCATTCCACCACCCTTCCTTGGCCTCTTAGTGCTTGTCTTCACCCAGCCCCTACCCGTCAAACAAAACAGTTACAGGTAGACAAACCTACACACGTGTACCTGCAGCCAAGGAAAGGTCACTCTCCCAGATTATACCCTGCTTGATAACTGTGTCATGCATCAGGAAAAGAAAAGAGTTTAGGTTTGATTGAAAAGGGAGGAGGGGGGGGGGGGGGGAGGGCAAAGTCGATGTGGGAGTTGGTTTCAACCGAAAGGAGCTCAACAGGTAAAGGAGCATTGACCAAAGCGTTTGAATGGACAGAGGGAATGAAGAAAAGACCGAGTATCAGAGGAAGAATCAAATTCACATGATTGGGTGCACAGGTGGGGCAGGTCAGTCGGATCGGGGTGCATAAGTGCAACAGATCAGCCACATATTAATGATACGAGGATTCTGGGGATACGAGGATTCTGGGGATTTATAACTCAGAGCTGCCGCTTTGTAGCAGATTCTTTGCTCAACAGGGAACTGGTGAAGAGAATGCAATCATGGAGTAATATGGTCAAGTGCAGAGCAGCGAAAGATGGGTCAGGCAGCATGATTTTGGATTTTCTTAAATTTAGTGGTAAGATTGTTCTATATTCAAAAAAGAAAAAAATTGAGAGATTAGGTTTTTATTTCTATTTTTAATTTTTACTTTCTTTACCTGAGAGCCATTGCTGATGAGGCTTCATGGTTAGAATCGAGAATCACCACCAGCAGTACATGTCAGGATGTATTAATTGCTTGCTGCATGTAGCATGTGTTCACAAGAGGCGGCTATTTTCCCGTGCTTTGGTTGTGCATTGTCCACATTTGGATAATTTTGCCCAGAGCAATAGTATTGAAAATATGCCTCTGTCATAGTAACCAGATAAGATGGTGTCGTATTGATTTTTCTTGGCTTCTGTACCATTCTAGTAAAGTCTTCTTTGTACACATTTGCTGTCTTTTCTTGCTGTGCCCTTCATGTGATTGAGCTCTCTTTTGATGGAAAAAGTCAGGCCACATGTGCATACCGACCATGCGCCATGCCTTTGTATACAGTTGGATCGTTTTTTGACATGAGAATCATTCACCCTACCCAGGTGGTTCTGTTTTACATATTTGATGGTTCACTTTATACCACAGTCGGTGTAGAAAAGCATGATTCAAAATGGTAAAAGCTGGATGGGGGAAGTGGGCGGAGAGAAGGGGTGGGTAGATGGGTGGGGAGAATGCAATGCGTAATCGGTGCATTGCCTGCTATGTTTGTCGAAGATGTTCTCCTGCGGCAGTTGGATAAACAAAACAAAGAACAAACAAAACAAACAACAGAACATGCTTATCAAGGTTATGTTCAGATCATTTTTTTGGACTTGGGTAGGGGAGACACATGAAACCTTCTCCCTTTTCCCCCTATCTCTTTTTTTTTTCCTCCCTCCCCTTCATTGTCAGTCATCCCCCCCCCCCCCCCCCCCCACTCTCACCCACCCCCACGCCCCTTGCCTGACGTCCAGAAACGCCAACAACCAACAAAAATCTGTTCACAGTCCAGTCATTCCTGTTCCCATTGCACTGTGTCTTCCTGCGCTGGTATCAGCTGTGACAGCAGTCCGTGAAATGGTATTGCTTGAGGACATCTTGACCTGAAACAAACAAACAACATCCTTGTTAGATAGGCATGCCAGGCAACGGATACACTCTTGCGCATTGCGTTTTCTTCTTTGTATGGGGGTTGTTCCACCAGACATGTGTTGGCCCCAAAACCATGTCACACTGTGAAGTGTTAGCTGTATAGACAGTGGACTTCTTTTATTTGTTTTTATTGTATTCATTTTTTGTGAATTTCTAGAAGAAAACGCTGTCCAGATGTAGATTGACTCCAATGCTAATGATGTTAATGACTGTTTTCAGATGAAGACGGTTATTTTGGTAATGTACCAAGAAGCATTATCAACGACCAGTGGGATGAATTACGCTTGGTCAGCAGTGAATCTGTGGACCTGGTGAGTCAGAAATGTTGTTTTTGTTTGTACTGGTTCTTGTAAAAACAGTTTTACAATGTGTGTGTGTGTGGTGTGTGTGTGTGTGTGTGTGTGTAAGAACTTTGATGTTGTTTGTCCGGAAAGGAAGTTGTAAGAATTGATCAACGTCAATACCAGTTGGCAGATAATGTTTAGATAATGTCCATTATTATCATTATCATCACCATCCTCATCATCTTTATTATTATTGTTATTATTATCATTATCATTATTATTACTACAACTACTATTATGATTATGATTATTATGGTAATGATTATTATTATTATTGCTGCGATGATGATGATGATGATGATTTTTCTCCTCCTCCTTTTTCTCCTCCTCCTCCTCCTCCTCCTCCTCCTCAAATCATCATCATCATCATCATCATAGAACGTGGAGACCTGATTCATATACACTGGGATTGTTATTATCATCACCATTATCATCATCATTATTATTGTTATTATAGTTATTATTATGACTACTATTACTATTACTATGATTATTATCATGATTATTATTATTACTGTGATGATGATGATACTCTCCCTCCTGCGTACCAGAAGGTAACTTCACAAGCGATTGAATTAAGTTCTGTGTGATTTGATACATATTTATGTTTGCGCTCGGTCACGTTTGGTTGGTTGGAATGGTCATCCATTGATGTAGTCTCACTCATGATTGTTGTGGCTGTGTTTATGGTAACTGTGAAGAATAGCTTGCATAGAAAAAGATCGACCTTCGGTGATTTTAAGTTTCAAGAATGAACAGCTCATGTTTAATGTGATTATATTGTTATGGTGTGTGTGTGTGCGTGCGTGTGTGTGTGTGTGTGTGTGTGTGTGTGTGTGTGTGTATGTGTGTGTGTGGTCTGCTCACATGCAAGCATTTATGTGTTTGAAGGAGAGATGTTTGTGTATTTGTGTTCACTTGCGTGTATGAAAGAGAGAGAAAATGAGAATGTAAGTGTTTGTGTTCGTATAGTTGTTTGTATGTGCTGTACGCTGTAAGTGGCACATTGGTGAGCTGCTTTTTATCATTCTAAGATAAAGTTATCTATATTTTACCAGTCATATGCCTTTTTTTTTTTAACAGCAAAACCAGAAGCGCGTCAGCGAGAACGCTTACAAACAATACATGAGGTCACGACCCCCAGCAGCATCAGAATCGATCAAGCGTGCCAAGGTGTTGGACAAAGAGAAGGCTTCCTTTGGCATGCACCCTATCTTTAGTGAGTCTCTGTAATGCCTGATTATTTTGCTTGTGTGTGGGTTGGTTTTTTTTTGTGTGTTTGTTTTCAGTCCCTTGTTTGATTGCCTGCTTCTGCCAGTTCTTTCGAATGTTGTTTTTTTTCGTGAATTTCCCTTTTTGAACATCCTTCTTAAAATTCCCGAATTTGACGGGGAAATTTTGTTGAAGAAAAATATGTGGAGTTGTTGGAGGGGGGGGGGGGGGGGGGGGGGGGGGGCAAGGAAGGAGGATGGGGGAGAGGGAGGGAGGAGGAGGATGGGGTAGAGGGAGGGGGGGGTCATTTTTTGTTTTTTGGTTTGTTTTTTTAAATGGTGTTCATGAGGTATGCATTATGGAGGTTTTAGCAAGTTGCAGGTTAGTAGTTGGGCTGGTTTTGTTTTGCTCGTAGTTTTCTTTTTGTTTTGTTTTTTGTGTTGTTTTTAAAGATATTTGTTGGTAGGCAACGCGGCAAGTGGTCAGCTGGCCAGCTCATGATGTAAATTTCATGGTGATTTGACGTGATGTGATTTTGTTGTTGTTGTTGTTGTTCCAGACCAGGCGACAGACCAAGGTGATGATTTTCACCAGCATGCGCTGTCTGTGCTGCGGAACTACAGAGGGAGAGCTGTGAGTGTCCGTCTGTCACTGTCTGTGGGCCAGCCAGTTGCCACGGCCTTCAGTCAATAAAATAACCAGCAAGTAGGGTAACTCTTGCTCCCATGAAGAATTAAAAAAACACGCCCGGAACTCTGAACGAATGCTGCTAACGAGATCGGATCACCTCGCAGAAAAGACAACACAGAACAAACAAGGAGATATTCCTCCCTGCACCCCCCCCCCTTCCTCCCCCACCCCCATCACCAAATAGGGTGTTCGAAGCTTGCCTGTATATCCTGGACCTGACACATCTTCACAGAAACAACTAGAAAGATGAACCAACACAAAGTAAGATTTGTTCAGAAATGGCACAGGTGTTCAGATCGTGAATATCATCAAACAAACACAGCCTTTCCTTTCATACCAGTGAAACTGAGGTTACCTGTATTTGTTGCTGTTCGTCCTTTTGTTTGTTTGACTATACTCGAGATAGAGAAAACTGAACACAAGAGTTACCCTGCAAAAGAAAAGACTGAGCGAGAGTTGCCCTACTTGTTTGTTATTGACTGTTGACTGTTCCCTGCATCGTTTAACGTTTCCTTTCGCTGTCTTCGAACATGTCTCTGTCCCTTTCTCTGCCTCTCCCCTCTCTCTCTCTCTCTCTCTCTCTCTCTTCCATTGTTCCTCGGCTAGAATTGTGAGGTTCACCAAAAGTGCATTTTTTTTTGTGTGTGTGCATGTGACCATTTTCAATCCCACCGTTTAGGTAGCCACATTTTGTCGGCAGGGATCATGGTAGAACACAGCACCCATCATCACGTGTTTATTTCCTTGTCATCCATCCTACCAGCACACCGTTTTCTACTCTTCAGGGAAGGGGGGAATGGGATTTAACATATATGTCAAGATTCATGGGTGACCTGGGTTTAAAGTCTGACCTTAAACGGCTAGGATGGGGTTTGAATCTGCGCAGGTATTCCCTCTGAAGAGAAATAATTCCCAGCCTGGATGGGGTTTGAGTCTACACAGGTATTGCCTCTGAAGAGAAATCATTCCCAGCCTGGATGGGGTGTGAGTCTGCACAGGTATTCCCTCTGAAGAGGAATCATTCCCAGCCTGGATGGGGTTTGAGTCTACACAGGTATGGCCTCTGAGGAGAAATCATTCCCAGTCTGGATCGGGTTTGAGCCTACACAGGTATTCGCTCTGAGGAGAAATCATTCCCAGCAACGCTGTCTCAACTGAGGATCAAACCCTGGGCTGTGGGACAAGAGCCTAGCGCTTTACCCACGAGGCCAAAGCAGGCCAGTGTCTCCCTAAGTGTGCCCCCTCTCTCTCTCTCTCTATGGGTTTGTCTCCTCCTCTTTCACTCCCTGCCTTTTCCTTGCCTCTTTTTCTGTGTTACTTTAAAAGTATTTTCGTTTCTTCATCCACCGTCTTCTTCCAGTTATATATGCATCAAAATTTACTTCCTAGGATTCACTGCATGTGACTGCACACATGTCATTATTTTCATGTGTATGTGCGTGTACCTGATGTATATAGTGAGTGTAATTGGGGGGAGAAGCAGTGAGACGTAAGAGTCTCAGACTTTTGATTTTAGTTACGGTTTTGTACAGCCAGATCAGCTGCTCCCATCTTCTTCTTTCAGACGATTTTTGAAATCAACGCCACTGCCAAGAAAACAAGCCACTCGGTGATGCGGGCGAAGAGGGACGCACATGATCACATCATCCAGAAGGCGCGGGAAAACCAGGCGTCTGCTGCTGCAGCTTCTTCTCTCCCCCTGGCACCGTCGTCCGGTCAGCCTGCCGCCGAAGCTGACGAAGACCTGTTGGTGAGGGACGACAGGCAACATCCACACTTGCCCTCAGAATTGAAGATAGCTCATTCACCAGACCTGTTTACCCTTACGATTTTGCTGTAATTTTTACGGGAAAAAAATCGAAATTACGGGAATTACAGCCCCCCACAAATAATTACGGGGGAAAAAAAATCAAAGAATATTGTTAAATGCAAAGTTTTGTCTGCTACTGTTTTGGTCAAAAGCAGTAGAAAGACATTTCCCAGCGAGCCTTGCATCTTTTACCGTGTCAAAGATGGCAGCAAAGTGGTCTTAGGCGCCAATGGCCGGCTCTTCCAAATCTTCAAAAGTTGCGAAAGTATTGCGATTATGAAGATTACGTTTTTTTTTTCTTCTTCAAATTACAGGTTTTTGTCTGAGATATTACAGGTACACGAATTTGGGGTAAACAGGTCTGCAATATGGATAGAGCCGGATTTTTGGGGGAAAAAAATCTTTTTCATTTCTTTTAAGTGTCCGTCATCTTCTGTGCATCCCTTTAGTAGCATTTCTCACTGCTCAGTCTGGCCACCCCATACACAGATGTGCCCACTTTGGTCATGTTACAGCAGTCCACAGGGAGCTCTCAGTATTAGGTCATCAGGAATGTTACATTTAAAAAAAAAAAAAACGTAATGGCTTTCTTTCTTTGCATGTTGGATCACAAATTTGTTCACTCGACATATAAGTGGCTTTATGCCAGGCATGTCATCAGTTAGGGGTCAGAAGCTGGTGTCCTATGTACGCTGGCTCAAGACAGCCATCACTGAGCACCACCAAAGTGACTCGGCAACAACGCAGCGTCTCGTCAGGTGGGTTGCCTCATGATGACCTAATATTAGCTATTACACTGTTGGCATGGGAAAATCTCCCAGCGGAGATTGTGGGCCTCGTGTTCACCCATGATAATGTAATGCATTATTTTTGTGTCCTCGTCCACAGGAGATGTTCAAGCAGACAGCCAGCGCAGACGACACGCGCAAGAAGAAGAAGAAGAAGGGAAGCAGAACGGCCAGAGACGAGGCGAACTACGTGCCGTACCAGCCAGCCAACAAGCATACGGAAGCAGGGTGAGCGTCTCACTCTTGGGTTTTTTTTTTTTTCTCTTGACAAGGATTTTTTTCCCTATGGACGTTGCCCATCGTGGACACTAGTGGTCCATTCTGGGGTGTCTGCTTACGGTCTGTTCTGGGGTGTCTGCTAGTGGTCCATTCTGGGGTGTCTGTGGTCCATTCTGGGGTGTCTGTGGTCCATTCTGGGGTGTCTGTGGTCCATTCTGGGGTGTCTGCTAGTGGTCCATTCTGGGGTGTCTGTGGTCCATTCTGGGGTGTCTGTGGTTCATTCTGGGGTGTCGTCTGCTAGTGGTCCATTCTGGGGTGTCTGCTAGTGGTCCATTCTGGGGTGTCTGTGGTCCATTCTGGGGTGTCTGTTAGTGGTCCATTCTGGGGTGTCTGTGGTCCATTCTGGGGTGTCTGTGGTTCATTCTGGGGTGTCTGCTAGTGGTCCATTCTGGGGTGTCTGCTAGTGGTCCATTCTGGGGTGTCTGTGGTCCGTTCTGGGATATCTGTGGTCCATTCTGGGGTGTCTGTGGTCCATTCTGGGGTGTCTGTGGTCCATTCTGGGGTGTCTATGGTCCATTCTGGGGTGTCTGCTAGTGGTCCGTTCTGGGGTATCTGTGGTCCATTCTGGGGTGTCTGTGGTGCATTCTGGGGTGTCTATGGTCCATTCTGGGGTGTCTGCTAGTGGTCCGTTCTGGGGTATCTGTGGTCCATTCTGGGGTGTCTGTGGTCCATTCTGGGGTGCGTGTGGTTCATTCTGGGGTGTCTATGGTCCATTCTGGGGTGTCTGTGGTCCATTCTGGGGTGTCTATGGTCCATTCTGGGGTGTCTGTGGTCCATTCTGGGTGTCTGCTTGCGGTCCATTCTGGGGTGTCTGCTTGTGGTCCATTCTGGGGTGTCTGTGGTCCATTCTGGGGTGTCTGTGGTCCATTCTGGGGAGTCTGCTTGCGGTCCATTCTGGGGTGTCTGCTTGCGGTCCATTCTGGGGTGTCTATGGTCCATTCTGGGGTATCTGTGGTCCATTCTGGGGTGTCTGTGGTCCATTCTGGGGTGTCTGTGGTCCATTCTGGGGTGTCTGCTAGTGGTCCATTCTGGGGTGTCTGCTAGTGGTCCATTCTGAGGTGTCTGTGGTCCATTCTGGGGTGTCTGCTAGTGGTCCATTCTGGGGTGTCTGTGGTCCATTCTGGGGTGTCTGTGATCCATTCTGGGGTGTCTGTGGTCCATTTCAGGGTGTCTGTGGTCCATTCTGGGGAGTCTGCTTGCGGTCCATTCTTTATGTGTGCATGTCATTTAAAAAAATTTTTATTGCATGAGAGGACTTGGTTTCAGTGTGGTGCCAGCTCGGAAAGTCTGGCTGTGTGTGGTGGGGGCTGGGCTATAGAAGAATAATTAAACTGAAACTGAATGAAATAATTTCTTGCCCATGATTGCTGGAAACGTCCAAGTAACACTTGTTCGTTTCTGTTTCATTTTTAACCATTTAACTGACTGTAACATTTAAATGTATGTATCTGTTTATTTATTTCTCTGAAATCTGTAACCTTTAAATGTATTTATGTGTTTGTTTATTTCTCAAAAATCAGTTATGATTCATGCTACCTTCTGACTAGCCATTCCACACATAAACCATATGCATACAAACATACGCTTACATGCACATGTTCACACTCATGTGCATCCACAAGCACAGGAACACACACACATAAGCACACTGACCTGTACATACATGCCGCACACACACACACACAAACACTGTCTAATATCACATAGTTTGTGAAAAGACGTAAAATTAAAGTACTACTACTACTACTACACACAAAACGCTCACACACACCCACACCCACTCACACACACACACACACACACACACACTGACACTGACTCACACACACTGTCACTGATACACACTGCCACACACACACACACACACACACACACACACACACACACACACACAGACAAGACACACACAGACAGACAGACACACACAGGTACACAGACAGACAGACAGACACATGCATATACGTACGCACACGCACGCACGGACGCAAGCACACTCACACATCACGCTCACTCTCACACACACACACACTACACACACACACACACACACACACACACCGCTCAGTCTCACACACACACACACACACACACACACACACACACACACACACACACACACACACACACCGCTCAGTCTCTCACACACACACACACACACACACACACACACAGGACATGGAAAATGAGGGCTGTTTCTTTTTGTCTCTCCACAGGTACAAGATTGAAAGTTTCAAAAACGAGATCAGCAGCGCGGTGCTGGACTTCACTGGGGACGATGAGGAGAACATGCGGTCCCTCAGCAACACACGCAGATGGTGAGCAACCCCCTTTGTGGAATGTCTGTCGATCTCAGTGTCTTTTAGCTCTGTGTCTGGTCACCAGTATTTCTCAGTGTCGCTTGTCCCACTCGTTTTACGTGTTAAAAGCCACACAGTATTATATATCCTGTTGATTGGTGGGATGTACATAACAGATCGCAGGCACAAGTATGTTTCTTTGGACTTTTTTAGGTGTTCCACATAGTGTGATTTTATGTCAAACTTATGTTTGTAAAGTACTCAACTGTGACTCAATCAGGATTGACAATAGCTGTATATCAAGTCTGTGCATTGTTTAATGTATGTCTAATGTAGAGATTCTATAGTCGGGTGAATATAAGTCCATATCTAAAAATAACAGCAATTTCTGGGCCAGACGGTAATAGATTTTACTCAAAATCTGACAAGAACATCCTAAATTCCGAAGGGGCCCTGTACGGGATTTGACCTATATATTTGACCAGAGATACAGTTGGGGTTGCGTTTGTGAGCCCCGGGCAGATAGCATTGTCTTTTTCATTGTCAGAACACAGAAATGAGCAGTCACATGCTCTAAATGACAGAAATGCACATCCGGATTGAGGTAAAGCACTAGCGATGGGTATGGTTCGGAGTCATGACTGATACTTCTGCACTTTTCATGCAAAATTTAGACTACACATAAACGTGTGTCCATATCTTTGGTCCCCATACACACTGAATGCATTCCCAGCTAAATACGGGCTAAACCTTTCACATCTGACTATGGATATATCCAGATCAGAGTTTAGGGTTACAGCAAAGGTCAAGTAGTATGAACAAAGTTTGAATAGATAAAAATCGCCCTGGCTCTGTGAAAAAAAAAAAAGAAAAAGATTTGAACCTGAAAAATATGATTTTATCCTGGAATTTGAGATCATTAAATTAGTTCAGTGCCATGTGTCAGCCAAAATAGCAGAATGATGCATGACTTGTGGACTCTTGTGTTTCTACGCCATTGGTAGTGTACTAGGATTTTTTAGTGAAAAGTCCAGCAGACGACAGGAAAATGAAGGGTCATGTGGATCGTGCTTGCAAAGAAAAAGAAACGGACATGAGTTCTGCCTCGGAGTCAAGTAAGGTATGAGTCAAGGGCCGGAGAGTACGATGAATATGTTTTTGTACTGGCTGATATTCTGAGAAAAGCCAGGTGTAGCTTTGAGTGTAACAGAAAATTTATAATGTTTTGGGCCCAAACTGTAACTGTGGACTCGGACCTGTACAACGCAATTCAGGGATCATGAGAAAGATGGGAAAGCAGAAACACATGTATGTAAGAAATTATTTTTATGTATGAATTAATTTTTTTTATGAGAATTGAACTGAGAGTTAAAAAAAAAACAACAACCCCAAATCAAAACTTCCAGCATTACAGATGTTGACAAACAGCATGACGAACTGAAAGGATTGAAAACTCCAGATAGGTCAAGGGAGGTAAAAGGCTGAAACTGTTCCCTAACTGTGGCGGCCAACTTGCACACATGATGTGCCATCATGGTCAGGGCCTGCTTTTGTCCAGCTCAGAGAATGGATCATCCACTGGGCTCATCAGCACTGCACATACACCTTATCATAGTTCTGGGCTGCAAGTGCAGGTATGATAGCAAACAGCTGCAAACTGTAGCTTTGTATGTCATGAAATTAATGCGTCTTATATTCCAAACTGTACATGAGGGAAACAGATTTTTTTTGTAAATCAAGGACTGAACCCCATATTTCAGCAAAGTACCTTAGAGCCTAGAAATTATAGTATGTGAAAGCCGTGTTTTGCTTTTCAGGGACCGGAAGCGAAAAAGGTTTGTGACCGACAGCGGAGAAGGGAAAGCGAAGAAAGTGAAGACGGAGAGTGGGAACTGGATCCCTGCCTCGTACAAGTCCAACCTATATCCTTGACTCTGTGTGTGGTGCGTGTCGTGTGTGTGTGTGTGTGTGTGTGTGTGTGTGTGTGTGTGTGTGTGTGTACATGCGTGCGGGGTGTGTGTGTGTGTGTGTTCATGTGTGGTGGTGTGTGTGTGTGTGTGTGTGTGTGTGTTGTGAATAAGCCAGTTGACCCAGTATTGACAAAGAGAAAAATGTTCAAGAAAAGTGAGCCTTTACAGAGATTGTTTAATTGGAAATTCTTTATTGGAAAGAATCTTTAGAGATAAATCTGATGTAGATTAACAAAAAAAAGTTCATCTTAACAGAGATACAGTTAACAGGTATAAACCAGTAAAAACACACAGTAAAGCCTATGTAAACTGTATAGCTCATGGGCGACCCTCATTGTCAGTAGTGTGCAGTCGAAAGCAACAATGAGTACTGGTTAATTCTTTCTAGACAGACGCTGCTCAGTACTTTCTCTCCCTTGCCAACATGTAATTTACAAAAATTTAATTTTCTGCCTCTTAATGCAAATGTAGTAGTCTATTGCTACATATTAGCGAAAAAGGTGAAACATTAACTTTTCACCTGGTATGCTGTTATAAAGAAAAAAGGAGCTTGTAATTTTGACTGCCAGACATAAAGCGTGTCCGATATTCTATATTCTAAACTCTTTATGCCAAAAAGACCATCTTCATTGTTAAAAGAAAATCCACTTTTCCATTAACCAAGACCTAGAACACCTTGCAAGAATAATTGCATCGTTTAAGTGTTAAGGAAGAGAAACATGAGAATTTCTTTTTTTTTTTTTAAAGACTGCTGGCTCTCTATGACATGGCTGCAAATACACGGACACCTCATGATGAAGTTAAAGGGGAGAGAGTGCTAAGGAGACAGTGTGTTAAGGTTTAAAACAAATTTTTTCTCGAGGGTTCACTATTAACCTGGAAGATGAAAATATATCCTCTCTTGACCCCAGTTAATGTCCTTCCACCCTTCCCCAGCACCTATCCCCATCCCCACAGAGGCACTTCAGGAATTCAAACCGACCTCAAGACCTGCACGATGAGAGGATCCAGTACTTTAACAATTTGGCTGTTGTGCCCCTTTTCATTTCAAGCGATCCTTAACAGATCGTACATACAAAACGTGGGCAACCAAGGAGAAGATGGAGGACAACGACGAGAGCGATGATGGGCAAAAAACGGGCCG
>CM065747.1:14913715-14991215 GCA_033310375.1 Conus canariensis | reverse complement strand
AAGGCTGGTACCTCTGATAAACCACAATGACTGGCGTCTTTGATAAACCACAAAGACTGGCACCTGTGATAAACCACAAAGACTGGCGCCTTTGATAAACCACAAAGACTGGCGCCTTTGATAACCACAAAGACTGGCATCTTTGATAAACCACAAAGACTGGCACCTGTGATAAACCACAAAGACTGGCATCTTTGATAAACCACACAGACTGGCACCTGTATTAAACCACAAAGACTGGCACCTGTGATAAATCACAAAGACTGGCGTCTTTGATAAACCACAAAGACTGGCACCTGTGATAAACCACAAAGACTGGCATCTTTGATAAACCACAAAGACTGGCACCTGTGATAAACCACAAAGGCTGCCATCTTTGATAAACCACACAGACTGGCACCTGTATTAAACCACAAAGACTGGCACCTCTGATAAATCACAAAGACTGGCATCTTTGATAAACCACAAGACTGGCACCTGTGATAAACCACATACACTTGTGTGGTGCCTTTGATAACCACAATGACTGATGTCATGGTATCTCTAATAAACAAGAATGGTGCTTGCTACCTGGGTAAACTTCTAATACTAGAACCTTGGTACCTCTGATAAACAAACCAAAATTGCACATCTGGGTTCTGAACAACAGAGAATTGTATCTTTGATAAACAACAGAAACAGACATGCACATACACATAAATGCGTTTAGCCCATGCACACATGCAAACATACATACTTATACTTAAAAAAAACAAAAACACATGCACACATGTATGCACGCGGGGGCATGCTCACACAAGCCCAAAGATATCGCACACACGCACGCACGCACGCACACACACACACACACACACACACACACACACACACACACACACAGAGGTCATGTGTCATGATGTGAAAAGAAAAAGATGGGCTCAATTACAGAGCCTTGTGGAATTCTCGTATCACGTATTTTGTTAAGTCGATGTCACAAAGTCCCAAGCATTAAAGTTAAGATCAACCACAACCCCAAGGGTTAGTAAAGATATGCTGCAACCATGTCTCCCCCCTCCCTCCCTTCCCTTCACCCTCCCCCCCCCCTCCCCTCCAGCAAAAACGAAACAGACCACAAAGCCCTGGTGAGACCTGTATTAGAATAATGTCAGCCCAGCATGGGACCTTTTCCCCAACACCAGTGCAGACGCCATGGAGAAGATCTAGAGGCAAGCGGTCAGATGGGTTCGACATGATGTCACGCCCTGGCTGCCGTGTGGACAGTACGTTTCTTGACCCGCCAGTGGAGTGGCCAACTTTCTGGTCAATAAGAAAGATGACCGGACTGACCATCAATGCCTGTACAAACTCCGCCACGATAGTATCATTGTCGACACTGCAGTAGCCTCATCCCACTCCCAACTCCGAACAACCCATCCGTCCCATTGTGACTCCTATGATGTCCCTTCCTGCAAGACCCACTATTGTTAGGAAACGTTTCTGCCCCACACTGTCTTAAACGCTTCCATTTCAGTTCCTCTAAACACATTTCCAGTGACAGAGCCATCTACACTGCTGAGCTGACAGCATTGGTCATTTCACATGGTCTCTAAATCAAAACATACAGACTTACTCATTCTCTTGGATTCCCTTTCAGCTTTGGGAACCATTGCTGGCCGCGATTTTAAGCGTTCTCATTTGGTGAAATTGTTTGAATCGTACATCTCTCCGAAATGTGATGGCAATAACATGGTTTTTGCTTAGGTTCCCCCGTCATGTCAAGGCAATGAAGTAGTAGATCAAGTGGCCTAGAATGCTACCAGTGAAGCTCAGAGTTGACTGATTCTGTATCCCTCACATTGATCTGAAACCCAAAACTCAGGCATATGTCAAAAACATCTGGCAAGAGGAGCGGAACTCGCGGACAGGAACAAACTTTTCCACCCCCCCCCCCCTCCTCCCCGAGCTGAAAGAATTTTTACCGTGCTCCTTGGCTAGCCGTTAAAAAAGAAACAGTCTTGTACCACTCGCACACAGGCCCACTCCCTTTATACCCTTTGGTTATCTTCTGTAAGGTGAGGAAGCTCTGTGGCGCATTCTCTCACGATGAAACAAGTTCATATAGACTAAGGGGATTTGGCCTTCATGATGTCAGATATAGATACTTTACAACAGATTCCATACAAAGGAAAACAAAAACAAAAACAAAACAAAACAAAAAAAAAAAACAAAAAAAAACTTGTTCAAAGATTTCTAACCTTATTTTTTTGAGTTTCTGACGGAAATCAACATTTTTCATTTAACATTATACGGACGGAAAGACTTCAAAGCAATTCCGGCATGTTTTCAGAAAATCTGTTATGACGAGTTGTGTGTTTTGCATTTCATGTTACTTTTACTCATTTATATATTTATCTATTTGTTTGTTAACCTTTGGTCTCATCGGTTTTGTGAGTTGACTTCAACGAAGTGTCAGCCTTGGTATGGCCCTTTGCGGTCGGCTGGGCTGTAAGCAACCTTATCTATTCCCCGACACTGGTAAGAAGGATCAATGAAGGGTGGGGCTGAGCCGGTCGAGTGCATGGCTGGGACACAACCATTTCTATTGTTAAAGTATTTTCTCCCTTTGGGACACTGACACCATCACCCACTCCCCCCCCCCCCCCCCCCCCCTGCTTCGGTTATAACTGGCGTTCTTCATCAGCTGATTGATGTTGACCGCTAAAGCTGAAGAACACATCTTGGAAACATCGCCATGTTTCCGCCATGAAGGCTTCCGCCCATCGAACGCCAACAAAAAACAGGTCGAGCTTTAATAAAACCCACAAAAATCGAGGACAATAATTTCTTCTTCTTTCCTTTGGTGCCCACGATCTTGAGGATGATCATTCCATGTTGCGAAAATATCGTGCGGCAGTTCGCAAGGAGATACTAATGTCAACAGTAGAAAATCCGTCCCCAACACCCCACTTCTACCTTTTTCCCTTGAACCGTCATATTTAGCCACTAGGTGCTGCCGGCTGCGAACATCACGATCTAGCTTGTTGTTGTGCAAGCTTCGTACACTAAACATCATGTGCCTATTAGGTCAACCGGAAGTAAACACCAGCCAGGCATAATGACGTCATGTGTACGCATGCGTAATTAGAAATCGGAAGGTGATCTGTAGGAAAAAGAAGATAGCAGAAGAAGATTGACAGTGATTTTTACATCAAAATGCCTCTTTTCGCCTCGTCCTCGCCTTTTGACAATGATGTTGGTAGTATATCTAGCGTAGTTAATACACAAATACAAGTCTGACGGGTATTTTCTTTTAACATCGTAAGTAAGCTTTGGACATGGACGCATTCTTGTTTTTAGTAAAAAAAAAATTGTCAAACGAAAAGTCTCGGGAACACGACTCATCATAATAATATGTTTTTGTCGAAGCTTATACAACGTGGAATGTTTCAAAAACGATATAAGTCACAGTAAATAAATGTTGGTTGTGTCATGATTTATTGCTAGCTCTCTAAAAACGCCAGACAATGATGACAAACGGCCATGATGACGATGAATAAAAGATCATCGCATTACGGTAGTCACACCCGTGACATGATAACAAAGGAAAGTGTGACAATTGATTTATATTAAGTTACTTCTATTTTATTAAGAAGTAAGTGTAGTCATGTGTGTCTTAAATAAGGATAATGTTTGAAATCGTATTTTGACTTTGAGTAGCAGTACTTCTGGTAAAGAAAGATTGAAGGAAGCAACGTGTAACCTGATGGTTAAAGCCAAGATCAGAAGTATATACCTCACGTGCAGTTTTTAACCCAAATTTTGCATTCTTGGCTTAAACTTTAGTCCATTCTTCTCCTGTCTTCTTCTGTTTGGGGCCCAAGTTCAGTCTTGATCATTACAGCACCTAACTAGATGGGGAGGGGGAAAAAAAACAACTTTTGCATATTATCACGTTAAGTTGTGTGCATGTGGAAACAGCCTCTTAAGTTTCAAATTGCTAATTCATATCATTGTCATTTTCAATGATGCCTTCAATTTTGGATCTCCAATGAATGAAATACATATAGTGTAGCTGTCGTGTGTGAACTTGAGTATTCACAAACACACACACACAACACACACACACACACACACACACACACACACACACACACATGCATGCATGTATACAGAATCTTGGCACATGCACACTGTTTATGACATGCTTTAAATACCAGATGTGATTAGAGCATCAATAAACCTGTAGACCATCAGGGGTGGCAACATACTCCACAATATCGAAGACAAATGGAGTTCTAAATCTGGTGACCTTGAGCAGTTAACCAGTCATGATTTGAGAGGAGTCTCCATGCAAAGTACATAACATCAAGTTAACATTGGCATGCTTTAGAGTAAACGGAAATGGACAACAGGTTACAGGTCTGTTGAAGCCAGAAACAATGCAAAATTTGGGAGAGAAAATACCCTGGAGGTAGGATTGGAAAATGTTCAGTGATCAGCACTTGTTCGCCATTAAAATGTTGAAGTAGCACCTATTGTCTCTGTATGTAAGATCAAACCCTCGCTGGTTATTAGCAAATTCTCCATGCTGATCATAAATAAAGAATCCATTTCCATTTTGCAGACCATGATTGACACAATCCAGTTCACAGTAAATAACTAAACTTTAACAGTAAACAGTCACATGCATGCGCGTGCGCGCGCACACACACACACACACACACACACACACACACATGTATTGATAAATAAATAAATGTATGCACACACAAAGGTGCGTGCACACACACACACACACACACACACACACACACACACACACACACACACACACACACACACACGCTATCATTCAAAATTTATGTTTCCTTGGCAAAAGTCGCTTTTTAGATAAAATAGAACTCTTTGGATGTACCCCTCCCTCCGAATTGTTTGTAAGGGTATTACCCCCCCCCCCCCCCCCCCTAAAAGAGAAGAAAATGTAACTTGAGAGTATGAAACTCTTACATTTTTGATTATAAATGTGAAATCCTGATGCCATTGATCTAGTATTTACCCAGATATTATTGATAGGAAATAAAAATTTAGACAGGAACTGAATTGTTTGCACAGTTTGATTTGATAAACCAAAGCCATTTAACTTCAGCTGTCACAGGCAATGTATCTTATAACTTTTAAAATTCATAGTGACTTTAACTCTTTCTTTTTTCAAATATCCAGCTGGGCTAGCTGACAGTAAAAGCATGCAGCCAGATCAGAATCTTTACAGCCAAAGTTTGATTTTTGCACTGCAAAGTAGTCACATGCAAACAGAAAGGTTTTAAAATTTAACTGTTGGTGCAGAACAGTCAAGATAACAGTGTATTTTTTTGTTGTGCAAGAATAAGACAAACTGTCCAGAAACATTTTGAAATAGCCGTCATCAAGACTCGGTGACTGGAAGACAATTGATTTAAAAAAAAACTTTTCATATATATATACTATTGTATGTATGTATTGTATTCTTTCTTCTTCGTCTTCTTGTCAAGCTTGTGAAGTGCTGGTTAACTCTCAAAATTTCTTCCTAGTTTTTTTTTTTTTCTCTTCGTTTTTAGTGGAAAAAGAAAAGCCATGTAAGTGACACAGAGTGACATCCTTCGCATGCCTGATTTTTAGAGAGAGCAAACATCAGTTTGTGATTGATGATAAATCTGCACAGAGTGCTTTCTTTTTCTGTGGTGCAGGGGATGGTCCGAAGCTCTTTTTTTTGGTAGGGCAGAGGGGGACATTGGGGGTTGGTATGGTATATATACACAGACAGAGGTACATGTTGATCGAACAGTTTCAAAGTTTCCTCTCATACATGAATGTATTGTAATTGTTTATTGTGTTATCTCTAACAATAACACAGTGTCTAAATGATAGCCTTTGGTTTAAGGAATCAGAACTCAAAGAGCCTTTCAAGTGTAGTACCCAACAGTAAGCTCTGGTGCACTTCTGGTTTTCAGCTGCTTGCGGTGTGGGTGGCAGGCAATGAAAGGGTTAAATGATGAACATTTCGATAGAGCCATCATATAATTCAATAGAGACAGTGTATTTATTTAAACATATTTTTAGTCGTCCTTCACATCTATCCATTCCACAGTTTCTTCATCTGCTCTCTCACTTATCCAGGAGCGCGGTGATAACTGGCTGTGAAAGGGTTAAATGCTGAAAACTTTTTTTTTACTGCCGTTGTGTAATTGAGAGTATGTAGTTTAAAATATTTTTGTATTCCGCCTTCTCGTATCTCCATTCCGCAATTGCTGCATCCATTCTGTCACTCATTCAACTAATCCCTTTGTTTCATCTGTGTTTATAACACAGGATTACCTATTATGGACTTCAAAAGGAAAAGTCAAGGAAATATATGTGGCAGTAAACAAAGTATACTAATATAGTGACTTAAAAAAAATGCTGATTGATTATTGCTACTAAGAAGATATGACTTTTTCTTCTAAATACACATGTATACTGTGCTACAAGAGGAAATAATCCTATCCTTACAAACGCGAGTGCACACATACATCTAATACGCTCACACACACACACACACACACACACACACACACACACACACACACACACACACACACACACACAGCACAGAGACTCAAAAGAACAATAGATAGATTTGCAAATATGAAGAGAACGGAAGAGACAGTGAAATGAAATAAAGCACAGACAGAAAGAGGACAGGGTGTGTGTGTGTGTGTGTGTGTGTGTGTGTGTGTGTGTGTGGCATGTAAATGATAGCCTGGTGGGAACTGAGACCATATACAGCATTTAACAAACTGTAGGTCATAGAGAATATTCCTCAATTGTTTGGTTTGGTTTTGTACATGTATGTAGATAGTGCTTACAGACTGACCAGTGCATTATTGAATGGAAATAGGAATTGATTGACTGTGGGAGAAAGTGTCACTGCTTGTTTATCATTTGACTCTGGGAGATCGAGTTACCACTTGATTATCATTAACCTCTTTTAAGATTTTTCAGTGATGCAGTGTGTTTGTTGCATTATTATCTTTAATTATTTGTCATGTAGGTATTTTTGTTTGTGGGGGGTTGACATTTTGTGGATGATTGTGACTTGTACTTTCATATTGTGATAACAAATTTTGGAAGAAATGGAATACTGAATATAGATGATGACACTGCACAGGCATTATAGTTCTGATTTCCCAGCAGTGGGAATAAAGTGTTACTGAATTGACACGAACTATTATTATGAATGCTATTGTTGCCTATTAATTAGCCACATGTTCTTAAACGTAGGTGTTTTTTGAAGTTGGGGTATTTCTGTCTTTTTGTTCCAGAAAAGGCAACTCATGAAATGAGCACAACTGAGGACTGGGGGCTGATTTTAGACATCTGTGAAAAAGTTGGAAGACAACAGAATGGGTATGGTGATGACTTTTTATCATGTGTTATAATCAGACATTCTCATATCTCATATCAGCTGTCACATCAGAAAATGTTAGCGATAAATCTGATACGTGTGCACATGTGTGGGTGTCAAGAGCGTGGAACCTCTCACAAAAGGCATTAAACGCTTAGAGGCAAAAGGGACGTTGTACGTAGTATACAAATAGGTAATAGAACCATTAACAAGTATGCCGTACCCATCGCACACGGTCGAACCGTGTCAAGGAGGACGAAGCGGTCAGGTGACAGATGGCACCTAAGGTAGTAAGGAGTTCGGACCTGCCCGACAGCGAAAGGGGAGAGGAACATAACCACTAGGACCTCGGTGCACCAAGTGAGCGCCAAATACTCAGCTGAGGTTCTTTTGTAAACAGTCAGTGAAGAGCAGGAGTCTTGGACTCGTTCGGATGGTATTGCCGTGGGTCACTGGGTTGGTTCTATTGTCAGGCTGGTTGAACGCGCATGGATGTTGTTATCGTAGCCCTCTTTAAGATAATTACTGTGTTAAAGTGGCCTCCGAAGTCGGCGGGAATTTTCGATGTCCATCTGGTGCCAAGTGTTTGTTTGCTAATCAATCAGGTAGGGATGTGTGTAAATGCTGATGTGTGGTATACTTTCTGAACCTACAAAATGGGTTAACCAAGAGGTAAGACACCCAGAAAGTCTTTTTGTCTCTTCATCTTTTCAAGGCTGCCCATTTAATGCATCCCTGAACACTGAATGCATTTTAAAATCATAGGGGGTCCCAGGAAATATTTAGATGGAAAACTAGTGTACGCAAGGACACATTACATCATGACCAGTGAGTGTCCAGTATCATGTGTGCTGGGTCGTCCTCTGGTTTTCTGACTCGGCCTCATGAGTAAAGGAGGCAGCCAGAGTGACCTGCTGCCATACACACAGCTGTGCCTGGCAGGGTTATGGCTTTTTAAATTAAGAACGCTATTACTAAGCGTAGAAGGCTGTAATTGTGGTAGGCAGTTTGCCATTGAACGACAGGTCTTGTGTGCTGTTTGGTGCACATCAGCGAGAGGCATCAATAAGCATTGGTCTGAGCGACGTTCATCTTTGCTAGCTCCGTCCCCAAAAAAATAGTAGATCTGATACAGGCTGGCTAAAACCTGCCCCTGGCTTGATCGTCAGCAAGGCAGGATGTTTGCACTGTGCATGGTGAAGAGCAAGGCGAGTAGAACTTTTAAGCATGCTCCACCAGTTCAGGCCATTTGCCCTTGCTTTTCTCAGAGAGAAGCTTTTCTGCCTGTGAGAACTCCTGCCAATGATTTTGACTGGGAGTGAGGCCTCATAGCTATGACTTTGCCGAAATCTGCTGTCTGAATTCATACATGTACTTTTCAAGACTTTCTGAGTACAGATTTTTTTTTTTTAGAAGTACATCCTGTAGCTTTGTCTCGATCAGTAATGGTAACAGCTACATTTGGAAAAAAGTTGTATTAATGTTGATGTGCATGCTCTTTGCTGCCGTATGTGTTTTGGACTGATTAAAATTTGAATTGTGTTTACATATGCTTATGAATGAGATATAAATGTGTGTGTGTGTGTGTGTGTGTGTGTGTGTGTGTGTGTGTGTGTGTGTGTGTGTTTTTGTGTGTTTTTGTGTGTGTGTGTGTTTGTGTGTGTGTGTGTGTGTGTGTGTGTGTGTGTGTGTGTGTGTGTGTGTGTTTAGCTGCTGTGCACATGCTGTTTTTTTTTCCCGTTGTGTTTATCTTTTTTTATGTGTGTATATGTGCAGACACCATGAATTATCTAATTTTTTTTTTTCATGATAAATAACTGGTATATTTCAGAGCACGCGATTGTCTGAAGTCCATTGTGAAAAGGCTGAATCACAAAGTTCCCTTTGTCGCCATGCAGGCACTGACAGTAAGTGAATCTCTGCATGCATGTTTCGGTTTGTTCCTGTGGCATGTTTCGGTTTGTTCCTGTGTGTGTTTGTGTGAGTGTGTGCATGTGCACTTGTTTGTAGAAAAGAATATCAATACATAGCTTTTACATTTAAATCAAATGTGATGTTTTATGTGTGTACTGCTAGCAGAGTAATTTGTATGTCTAGTAATGTTCCTGTGTGTTGATAGGCATGTTTGCAGATTCAGGGATTTATTTTTGTGGATTCCCCCCCCCCCCCCCCCCCCCCATCCCCCTCCAGTTTGTCTTGTTCATCTTGTTTTCGCCAAACGTGTGTAAACTATGCTAAAATTAGTAAATTTATACGTAAACAGGTCTGGTGTTACATAAACCTCCCAGATAAGAAGACAAGCTGGCTTTTGGTCAGGCTGGCTAAATCTCGGCACTGTACAAGCTCCAAAGTCGAGAATTTTGTGTTGCCCTCATTCTATAAAGGTTGTGTCTGCAAACATACAGGTTGGGATTAGGATCAGGCAAGCGTTGGGGTTAGAGACAGTGTGATGCATTCAAGAGATGGAGACTTGTTCTTTATTCTCAGTAAGATAATGCGTAGAAATAAAGTGCCCTCTTGCTTATGTCTGATTCATTCAGCAAATGCGTGCCTTTTGTGGTGAGCATGTATGTCAAAGACTGTACACTGTACAGAAACTCTACTGCGCACAAAACATTTTGTGTTACCACCAGGACAAAGGGCATGCTTATCAGGAAGTGAAATTTTGACTTCTCTGTTCAAAGTTTCTGTCTGATTCAGCCTTCTCAGAAATGCCTACCATCCATCCGTATGAGTCCCAAAAAGTCAGTTAAATCGGTTGCCATTTTCCGGAAATACGATTTTGAGTTGACCGTCCTGAGAAAAACAAAATCACCAAGTAGTGAAGGAAAAGAATCCGCCCAGATTTACTTGAGAGATGGCCCCAAGTAAAACACCCGGTCAGGGGTGGAATCAATAGCGAACTGCCAGTTGGCTGGTGCTTCCTAGCGCATGCGCAAAGTAAACTCAGTCTCATCTGTTTTTCACCAAAATGGTGTGGAAAAGGACCGTGGAAGAAGATTCGCAGCACACTCTTTCTCACCCAAGGAAGAAAACTGCTGTGAAATGGTAGCAAACATTCAGGAATGATTATAGGACAAGTGGCCATTCATCAAGCATGGAAAGAAGGGCGAGTGGAATGTATTTTGTTGAATTTGTGCCTCCGATTACTCTGTCAAACATGGCGGGAGAAACGACTGCTGGCGGCATGTTGAGGCCGACAAGCATGTTTATAATGCGTGTCGTGAGTGAAGACGCACTGACAGAGTTCTTTTGTTTTTTTTTGTGGGCAATATCCTGGAAAATGATGCTGTGTCCCTGATTTTTAGAGATTTGTGTCCCTGAAAGTAGAAAATAGGGGTAGGCGTCTCTGCCTCATGTCAGTCCAGTATGAGCAGTTATCAAATCCTTTGGTTGGCTTGCTTCTCAGTCATCAAGATCAGGCAAAAAAAAAAAGAAAAAAAAGAAAGAGAAACAAAAGACTAAACCAAATTGACAAAATTTGGAAGAAAGATGGTGTATGGCCCAAGGATGATGAACCCATTAAATGTCGGTGTGTGTTCAGATCACGCAGCCGGGGTCAAGGTTCTCTTCAACATGATAATGCAGAAACTGCAGAACCGATTGTTGTATTGAAACATATTGGATAGATGGAGTGGAACTGATGGGAAGGTGGCCCCATGGAATTGCGCAGATCCAAATCTGCGGGTGGATCCTGGATCTGCTTGACCTTGACAGAGGTCTGGGCTCCCAGAGAGTCATCAATCAAGGGAACTGATTGGTTGGTTTTGTTCTGAACGGTCCATGGATGTGGCTCAATTGTGTCAGTTTTCTCCGTTCATTGTGTTTCAGCAGTTCCACAAATTGATTTACAGTGTTGGGGTTTTTGAGGTGTCATGTTTATTTTCGTGTATGTTGATGACCTCTAACGAACATTGATCGGCACTGACAGCTTTTTGGAATTTTTCTTGTTTTTGTTTTCGTATCTGAATTCCTGATCCATCTGTTGTGCAGTTACTGGATGCATGTGTCAACAACTGTGGCCGGCAGTTCCATTTGGAGATTTGTTCCAGAGATTTCACATCAGAATGTCGCACCTTGATCAACCAGAAGGTATGTCTGTGCTTCAGTTCAGTATTCTGTGGCGTTTTTTTTTTCATTTTGTCAAATGTTATGCACTGAAGATCATCTTTCTTTCTTATTCTTTTTCTTTTATATCTTTTGGCCAAATACACACAAAAAATCGAGTCTTATGGATGTGAATGATTTATTTTTTGTACCAGTATGAGTTCGTATCAAATGGTGGGAACACAAAAGATGACAACAGATGGAAGCATAGGGATTTACTAAGATTACTTGTATAATTATACTTGGTTTACGGTAGAAATGTCCAGTTTGATTTCGATTATTGAAAGTCTGTTGAGGAAAGAAATGAAGTGAGATGCAGTTGCAGAACATATGCAAAATGAGTCGGGTTTTAGGGTTGTATGTCTGCTAGTCTTTCAAGAGTGACTGTATGTTCATTAGGACTACTCCAGTCACGTGACAGGATGCGTAAATTTTCTTTCCTGCAATAGACTCGAAATAATTTCAATTAGATTGCATCTTTTTGTCATAAGCCTAGTTTCATTATACAGTTTGTGATCATTTCTTTCTCGTCCAGAGAAATCACACAAGATTTCAGAGAGGCTAGTGGACAAGCTGCATACCTCATGCAGTCAGAGTGAAGGCATTGCAGTAATTTACAAAACCATGTGACGTCCAGTGCAGGTAGATACAGCACGACAATAGGAGCAGACTCATGTAGACATCACCTTTTTGTTATACAAGTGTCTGTAACAGACTGTCCAAAGTTTGATGTAACAGCCCTTGATGTAGAAGTTGTGGATGGACTGCTCCAGCCTGCAGCTTTCATGTTTGATGTTGGATAGGCACCATAGTCAGCAGCCACCCTGGTGCTAGCAGAACGTGTACTGTGGCTTCCATACTGTTGAAGGTCTATACCAGCTACTCCATGGAAGTCCACTTCAACTGGGAGCCAGGCACCACTTGGCGACAATCTGCAGAAAAGAACATCCCCCATTCACCTTTGCTTACGTTTGATGTGATAGTGGCCACAGATTCTCTGTCAGAAACAGATACTGGTGGCACAGTCGGTATAATTGATCTACCACGACAAATTCTTTTTTTTTTTTTTTTTTTGGGAAGAAAGGTGCACAACGCCATCAGAATGTCATCTGCTGCACTCGAGTTTTGTATTCTTGCCCTCTTCAAAATGGTGATAGTAAAGTGCCCCGTACTTGACAGTTTGAAAAGTGGTTACCATCATCTCCATTAGTTTTAGTTCTAGGCCCATCTTCAACAGGTATGGACATCAGGGAAGCAAGGTCAGACATCATACATTCTAATTTTGAATTCCAACTCTGAAAATCACTCTTCCATATTGCATCCACGTTTTCCAAGGCTGATTTTGATTTTTTTCAACATCGACAATCAACAACTTGAAGTTTACCTTCAGTGAATATCCTTTCTTTTTCCGACACACGGAAATGTTGACCCTTGTTCTAGGTGAACACCCACTGATTTGACAGGCTGATTGGACAGCGAACAAACGCCCGAGTTCGGCAAGCCCCAATACTTTCTTGCACTATTGTAAGGAGTGGATTGTTAGAATCATCAAACAGCAGCACAAACTTGGTGTAAGGCTAAATAAACACTCAAGACACAGAGAATCTGGATCTGTTCTGCTACACTTCAAGTCAGCAACGAATCTCTCTCTCTTTATGGTAGCACCCAGCTCATCTTGGCGTTCACCAACTTATTCATTCTGTGCACATTCCACAGATACAACTCATGTGATTTCCCTGGATGAGAAATAGATGAGAAACAAGTACAGGAAAAGATGTGCTTATACTAAAGAATACCTGATTTTTTTTTTACAGCCTGTTTACTAGTTTACTAGGTTTATATCTGAGAAGTGTGCTTATGTGTATATGCAAAGTTGTTCATGTTAGTCAATGGATTTTGCACATTTCCACGCAGTGTTCTATTTAGCTGAGAATTGTATGGTGATGTTTTTATATTTGAAAGAGGCTTGTTGACTGTTAAGAAGATTGTGTGAGCAGCTGTATGGACATGTTTGTTTATTGACTTCTTTTGTTTTTGTTCTGAATTTCAGGCTCATCCAAAGGTTGCCCAGAAATTGAAGTTTATGATCAAGAAATGGTCGGAAATGTCAGAGTTCAAAGATGATGCAGCTCTAAGGTAGGTTGGTGGTGATCTGCTTCAAGTGATTCCAGCGTTGGGTAAAGCACACAAGAGTGCTCGGTCTGTCTCCCCGCTTCCTCCACCCCGCCTCTTCCGTTCTTTCCCACTCTTGATCTCACTGACTTCACCTATATGATTATTTCCCACTCTTGATCTCACTGACTCTCACCTATATGATTATTTCCCACTCTTTATCTCACTGACTCTCACCTATATGATTATTTTATTTGCCATTATTGTAAGGGAAGAAAAAAAATACAGTGATAACATCTCTCGTCTTGTCTCTCTTCTTCTGTCTGTCTCAGCCATCCAGTGAAAGTACACTTGCTTTAAATACTCTCATTTTTGTTCATGAAATACACCATTTGCAGTTAAAGAGTGAAAGAGTTCTTATTTCTCCTCCCCCTGCCTCTTCCCCACCCCATTTCCCCAGTTCCCTCATACGTGAAACCCATGCCCTCCCTTCTCTAATTCTCTCTTCTGCTATCATCTTCCACGTCTGTTTTGTCTCTGTTCTCTTTTTGGTTTGTCTGTGTTTCCTTTTGTCTTGCTTGAGCCATGAAATACATTCCTATAGTGCAGCGAGGCCTTTGAATCTCAATTGCTGTGTTTGTTTGACTCAAAGGGCACTAGTATACAAATTAATTTTCTGGGGCATCAGACAAATTCACAAAACTGAAGTACAGCTTAAAATTTGAATTAAAAAAAGCAGATCGAACCTCTGTGTAATATTCTAGAGGTAAACATAGCGTGCGTGTGTCAGTGTGATGTTGATGTGTATGGCTGACTGAACCTTGTGGTCTTTTGCCTTCACTGTAATGATCTGTATGTCGATCTGAACATGGATATTTTGCCTTTACTGTAACGATCTGTATGTCGATCTGAACATGGATATTTTGCCTTCACTGTAACGATCTGTATGTCGATCTGAACATGGATATTTTGCCTTCACTGTAACGATCTGTATGTCGATCTGAACATGGATATTTTGCCTTTACTGTAATGATCTGTATGTCGATCTGAACATGGATATTTTGCCTTTCTGGTAGACATCCTGATGTCGATCTAAAATTTGGATATTTGCCTCTACTGTAAATCTATGTCATCTGAAATGGATCATTTTGCTTCACTGTAATGATCTGTATGTCGATCTGAACATGGATTTTTGCCTTCTACTGTAACGATCTGTATGTCGATCTGAACATGGATATTTTGCCTTTACTGTAACGATCTGTATGTCGATCTGAACATGGATACTGACACATGCTAACCTGGTCAGTTAAGTTTTAATGGATTTCAAACTCGTCTGTACTGTCCACATGGATTCCTGAGTCGTCATCTTCTTCAGGTTAGTTGGCACAGTCTGGGCAGTCCAGGTCATCTCTAATTCTTTTGCCAGTCATACTTGATACAAGTTGCCCCCCTCCTCCTCCCCTCCCCCCCCCCCAAAAAAAAAAGATGATTTTTTTTAAAGCTTGTTATCAAGCAGTTTGCAAATGGTAGCAGCAGCAGGCAGGGCAGACAACAGTGGGTTTCACCATTTTAATGCTCAATCTTGCAGCTTAATCTGTATGAAAACAAAACAAAGTTAACTAAGGCATGTGGATAGAAGCGGATCAGTAATTGATGTGGATGGATGGACAGTTAGAGGGTTATAGTAACACAGTGGAGCCCTTATATAACAACCCTCAGGAAATGTGAAGAATTGGGTCTTTAAAAGGAAATGGTCTTTTTGTTGGGAGCTGAGACTAGTAGAGACATAGACTGAAAGACGAAAAGGTTTCAGAAGAAAGCAAGCCTTTCAAGAGAGGAGTTCAGTAGCAGGGTATTGATTGGGAAGTTTATGTAAGCTATGTGTGATAGTTCAGACTCCCACTTGCTTATTGGGAGTTGACACTTGGGTGGTGAAGAGAAAGAAAAGGAAGTGATTTTTTTTAATGTGTTTGTGAAAACATCTGAGTGATCGCAAACTGGATTGTGTTTTCAGTTTGATACCTGCGTTATACGAAGGGCTGAAGAAAGAGGGTGCTGATTTCTCCGATCCTGACAGTGGGGTGAGTGGACAGTGTGTGTGTGTGTGTGTGTGTGTGTGGTGTGTGTGTGTTGTGTGTATGCGGGTTGGGGTGTGTGTGTGTGTGTTGGTATGCTGTGTGTGTGTGTGTGTGTGTGTGTGTGTGTGTGTGTGTGTACTGTGCCATCATATGCTGTGTGCTGTATTGTCCTGCATGTGGAGCCCGTGAATGAAGACATTGGGGTCAGCTGGGCTGCACACCAAACACGAATTGGAAGTGCTGTTGATTTCAAGGGTCCTGGCTTCTGTATTCTCTTAAGACAGGCAACACATTGTCTTTTCGGGGTCTGCGTGTATGCAGATTCCAAGCCCTTTCTGATAATGCTTTAAACCAAGGTCCTGTGTGTTAACGCACACACACACACACACACACACACATACATACACACACACACACACACATACATACACACACACACACACACACACACACATACACACACACACACACACATACATACACACACACACACACATACACACACACACACACACACACACACACACACATACATACACACACACATACATACATACACACACACACACATACATATACACACACACATACATACACACACACACACATACACATACACACACACACGCACACACACACACATACATACACACACACACACACACACACACACACACACACACACACACACACACACACACACACACATACACACACACACACACACACACACACTCCAGAAATTGCATAATAATGATTCGTATAGCGTTATTGCCATATCAAGAATATTACCTGGACATTTTATGATCAGAAAGAACAAGGAATGGAAAAACGCCATCGTGTATGCACCCATGAATGAACAGTTTGATGCTGTCATACATGTGCTTCAGGCAGTAAAACAAAACTACAGTCAACAACTACCTGTACACATATAATAATAATAATAATGAATATTTCTATAGCGCAAATCCTAGATTAGCTCTAAGCGCTTTACAATACATGGACTAACGAAAAGACGCACGCACGCACACACACACGCGTGCGCACGCACACACACGCACGCACACATACAGTGATACACTCACACATAGTACACAGGACAGCTGCAAATGGCACGAAAGTTAGGTCATGGCAGGAAAAGGGAGATTACTGGTTTAAACAGTTGTTGAACAGGTCAGTTCGCTGTCCGGAAAGACAGCTGCCGTTAAGTCTGAAATTCAAATTTTACAGGAGACGAAAAAACTGATTATTTATCCCCACAAGGTATACTGCAAGCTGAGTTACAGTACAAATATTTAGATTACAGAATGTGTTTTTTTTTTTAAGGATAATGTGATTGGGACTTGGCTAGGTTATGCCCCTTGGCCCGCTCTTATAGCATACCAAAAATCTTTAAAATGCAAAAAATTCAAGTTACAGCTGTTATATATCCGGGCAACAAGTTTATAGTGATCTTTTTGAAGGGAGCTATATTCTCTATGCAGTGTTAATCAACTAGGGCAGCAAATTCCGAAGAGATGGTGCATGATAAAGAGAGAATTCCATTTCACCCTTTATAGAAGAGCTGCGTAACACATAAGAGAAGAGTCCATTTCATCCTATATTGAAGAATTGCAGTTGTGTGCTGGTGGAATGGTTGACACATGCGCACGCACGCAAGGCAGCACACCTTCCCTTCCACACCCAACCCCCGCCCCAAAAAAAAAAAAAGGAAGAAAGAAAAAAAAATTATTTGCGCAGTCTAGTGGAATGCTTAGATATTATCCCAGAAGATGGAACGTGCGCACTATGGTGAGATTAAAGAAGGTCAGTTACACAACAACATGTCACAGTAAGTGAACTTCTAGATCTCTAGCCTGAAGAATGAAGAGCAAGAAGAAGTGTACGGGGCCATGCTGTGGTGTGCTCTGTGTCGTTGCATTCTTCAGGACGGTAACCTTTTCTCCAGTGCCTGGTGGTTGACCTGTCAGGAAGTTAGCGTGAAAGTTACAGACTGGACTGATTTCAGTGAAACTTGGGTGAAAGAGGGAGTGTGGCCCAATCATGAGTTCATTGATCAGAGTGTGGCACAAGCATTTTTTTTACCTGGCTTTCTATACCACAATGCTCTTTTTTTTTTTTTTTTTTCTTTTTTTTGAAAATGTTTTTTGTAAATTTCTCAAGAAGTAATGCGTAGATTTCAGTGATAATGAGATTTGCACCGAATGACTGTGTTTAGTGCTATTAGAGTACGCTCCCTTTGCCAACTGAGGCATATCCGAGAGTGAAAGTGTTGATGATGGCAAAACAAACAAAAGTTATGCATTAAAAAACAGACAGACAACTTTTCATTTCAGCTAAGTCAGTGCAAATGAGAATTCTTCCTGGAGGAATGAGTACGCCTTAGTTTTCTAGAAAAGGGTGTGAATACACTTTACTGTGATGGGATCTGAAAAGCTGATTGATAGGTTGATGTTTGTTCGTCAGGGTGTTCTTGTGTGTGTTTATGAATATTTAGCTGTTGGAGCAGTAGCTGCAGTGGGTTGTGCATTTTGTTCCAGACTCAGATCTCCTAGACATTGCTTTCATGACAGTATCTTCTTGGTGCTGAATGGATTTCTTTATTTTTTTTTAACATCACATACCTGCGAACACTCCCATATATGCTCACACATTCGCGTACTTGCCCACTCACATACATTTGCATGCATGCATGTATACGCACACATATGCGTTGCGCTTACTTGGTGTTGCTGTGTATTACTTATTTTATTACAAAAATTTTTTTTTTTTTTTTTAATTTATTTATTTTTTTTATAGCACAGTGTGTTGACAGAATGAATTAAAAAGAATAAACCTCAGATCTTTCCAGGTCAGTTGTGTGCAGATGTTTTTTTTTTTTTTTTTTTTTTTGTCATGGAAGATTTTTGTAAACCAGTCCAACAGATTTGTTGTGATTTTTTGTTTGAAAGAAATCTAGTGCTGTGCAACAGTCTGTTAGTGTGCAGTGCATTTAATGCTCCACTGTATACAGAAAAAAAAAAAAGAAGCTTTTTGATGGTGGCATTGAGTAGAGTGTTAATCTGCTGCTGTCCCGATGATAATGTTTCAGCCCAAGAAGACATCGGAGGCTGTCCAAGCTGCCAAAGAAGAAGACGATATAGCGAAAGGTAGGCTGTGGTGTTGGCGCTCTTTATGGTAGGTGTGTCGTTTCTTGCAGTATGGTATAGAGAACAGGGTTTGTAAGGGATTGCTTCATGAAGTGTATTCCATCAATTCATTGATTAATTCATAGGTCTGTATTTAAAAAAAAAAAAATTTTTTTTTTTATGCTGATCAATGAGAATGAGTATGATTAGGATGATGCTACGGATTTCCATTTCGGTCTGAGACTAAATGACAGGGCTGTACTCTACGCTTCCTTTTGTAATATATCCCGGCGTCAACCAGGCCCGAGAGACACAGGCATCTGCAGCGTTGGTCAAGAAATTTGAGCAACGCTCTCAGAAACGCATCCATTAAGTGGATGAAAGTCGACTGTGTGGTCCCAGTCTTCCCAACTGAGTCCGCAGCAAACTCAACTCTGGGTAGGAGCCGGTCGGGGCAGAAAAACCCACATGACTCTGATGGGATTCGAACCCACGACTCCCAGCCGGGAGTCTGCGACGCTAACCACTTCGCCACAGCGGCTGGTCATATGACAGTGTTTAGGGATATCTGTGACTGTCAAAATTGTGAACTTTGAAATCATACAACTTCACTATTGGTGGAGGAGATGATAAATTGTGAACTTCAAAGTCATGTGACATCACTGCTGGTGGATAAGATGATAATAAAACTGATGTTTTCCTGCGCCAGATGGTGATATTACCTTCAGTTCTCCAAGTTCATGGCAAAAAAATGAAAATAATCAAAAGAGCTTTGCAAGTGTCACCAAGGCATTGGCTTGCTGATTTGATCATTGTTATTTTCATGATCAGTTTAGAACAGTGATGGTGACATCAGTGTCACATACAAGAACACAGATTTTGAAAACACGAATTTCCTATCTACCACTAATGAAGTTGCATATCTTCAAAGTTCACAAGTTTGATGGGTGTCGGTGTGACCAGATACCATGAAACTGCCCATAAGTAGGGAACTGAAGCAGATGGAGAGAGGCTCTGTCATGAGTGAAACTCTTATAGATATGTATTTCCAAACTAATGCTGCTCACAGAACCTTTTAATTGAGTACACATGCAGACAAGTAGAGCAAAAGAGGGGTTCAAAGGGTTCAAACATATGTTCACATTAATTACAGACTGACGTTGCCTCTGAATGGTTGAAGATTGTCGCACTGAACACATGAGTGAACGAAAACAGCCGGGGATAATTTTGGTAATGTTGATAGTTAAGGAAATGTTTAGTCAAGCGGGGAATTAGAAGCTGTAAACTGTACACAGTGAGAAAAGTTCTGCTTCCATGGTGAAGCAGTGACATGTTTCAGACTAATGCTGCTTGCAAGTCCAAATCCTATCAGTTATTATCATATAATAGTATTGTTGTTAAGATTGTTTGCTGTGCACCGTTCATAACTGACCTTTATAGTCACTGACCTGCTTTGTGAAAAATCGGTGATCAATCCATATTGATGCTGAATCTCCTCTGCTTGGTCATCTCACATATTGGCATTTAAGTTTGAAACAGTGACAGAACTGTCTACACTGCTTGCTGAATTGTTGTGCTGAATTCAGAGGCCTCCAGATTGTTAAGGTGTCGAGAGAATCGTCCTAAATGGACAATCTCTCATTACTTTTATTTGTTGTCTGACCTTACACAAGATACCCCCCCGTCCTAGGTTTTGGCCTGACTTGATGCTTTCTTCAGACAGCATCGTCTTCCTCTTTATCTGTGTCTTAATGCAAACCTTTCCCATATAATCTGTATAGAAATGAGAAATAGGGTCACCAGTAGGGCACAGGTGAGTTGTCGGATGGTAATTTCTGACAGGCAGATCAATTCCTAAAACATTGTTTTATTTTGTCAAGTACAATGACTGCATATGAAAATAACTTGTGTATTCCTTTTTTTTTTTTTTTTTTTTTTTGCCCACAGCTATAGCATTGTCGTTGAAAGATGCAGAAAAGTCCCAGCCAAAGACGTCGAGTTTGTACCCGTCTTCCAACTACCCCTCCATCACAGATGGCTCCTTCTCCAAACCCAAAGAAATCCGTAAGGTGAGGGAACTGTGTGAAAAGTGTGTGTGAAAAGAGAGAGGAGTTCTTTAGTCGTCAAATTCTGATGGGTCTGGAAACGGCTTTGAGTCTTTCGCTAGCAGGACAGGACTGCGATAGTGATGTGTTTTGTTTTGCTTCGTTTTTTGAATTATGTATTATTCAGAGTCATCATTAATGTTTCAGGTATTGCACAAATCTTAAGTCTGACAATTTTGACAACAACAACAAAAAAAATAATTAAAAAAAAGCAAATATTAGTAATTCTAGGTACCAGGGCATCCACTGCACAAATACGCAGAGCAAATACATGGAGTTCAACCAGATATAAAACCCAGCATCCATGGGGAAAAAAAGAAGTAAATTGTAAACCCCCCCCAAAAAAGGATTGGGTGGGAGGTGGGCAAAGAAATGGCATTGGAATCAGTGGTGTGATGGTCGTATTTTCGGTATGCTAAGAGATGACCGTGAATCACGAAACCTCATGCAAACTTCTGCATGAGAGCAAGCAGTCGCAGTTTTGTCTACCCCGGTGAAAAGTCAAATGATGTCTCTCTCTGACGTTGTGCATCAGTAAGACACGGCAAAAGTAAAAGAGCTTGATAGAAGCTGTACAAGTGGTTGGACCAAAAGGCACATGGTTCATCACACGGTGCGCAGACAGAATCAGACTGCTTCAGTTTGAACGCAGCTTTTAACAGTTTTCCAAGGGAGAGAGTGCATACGCTGTGGACCTCCCTTAGAATTTCAACTATTTTGCTTTCCCTCAGTTGGAGTGGTGAGTGTCCATGGATGGAAATGTCATAATGTAGAGAGGGAAGATCAGTGTCATGCTATTCCTTGGATGTATGCTCCTCCCCCCCCCCCCCCCCTTCCCCCCCCTCTCCCCCAAATGTGGATTTGAGTGGAAAAAAACTTTACTTTTCGGTTTTTTTTTTTTACCCTAGAAAATCAGAAGTATGGGGAGAAGAAAGGAAAACAGATGTGCACTCCCCCATACCCATCTCTTCCTTTTCCTCTGTCTCATGTAGTCCGCAAGTAACCACTTGTTTTCATATGGAAAGCAGGTGGTTTCTGGTCTTCCCCATTCTCCCCCCTCCCCTTTGTTCTGTTTATCAGTTAGTGTTTGGCGTCATATACTTTACCATGTCAGACCATAGCATTCAACGGCAGTTAGCCAGCTCTGTCAGGCCGAATTTTTTCCGTGGCCAATGCAGTCATAAGACAGTCACGTGATGTCACCCCACTTCCGGCCCCGGAAGAAGCCAGTGTCAACTTCCTATAAGTCATTCATCTTCGGCCTGCCGTCAAAGCAAGATAAGTCTTGTGCTCTGTCTCGCCTATACTTGCCTTTGTGTTAACTTTGCTGTGTTTTGTTCTATACTTGATTCAGTTGTGGCTTGCAAATGTGAGGCTCTTGGTGGGAGCGTATTTATCAAAAGATTTGTCTCTTTTACCGGCACTCTCGGGAGCGTATTTATTAAAAGATTTGTCTCTTTTACCGGCACTCCCGCGACTTTGTTACTCGCGATCGTCGGCACCGCTCGCCGGTCGTGTTCCCCCACCATATTGCCGAGCCTCGGGTTCAGCACGCATTTTGTGCTGGTTCCGGCTTGCACTAGACCCTGAGTATTTTTGCCGTGTGAGGCTCTTGGTGGGAGCGTATTTATTAAAAGATTTGTCTCTTTTACCGGCACTCTCGGGAGCGTATTTATTAAAGATTTGTCTCTTTTACCGGCACTCTCGCGACTTTGTTACTCGCGATCGTCGGCACCGCTCGCCGGTCGTGTTCCCCCACCATATTGCCGAGCCTCGGGTTCAGCACGCATTTTGTGCTGGTTCCGCATATTAAGGTTTAGGGCTCAATAACTATCACACCTGTACTCTTTACCCTTCACAGGTAGAACGTGTTCGAGTAAGGGTGTGTGACACTGATCTGCTTATTAAGATTTAGTGCCCAAGAACTATCACACCCATACACAGTGATACTCCACGTGTAGAGATTGCTATTAATAGCCATACCAGTCACACGACCGGTGGCGTGTACGGGTAGTTCGAGTTTTCAGTCGATCTCTCGAGCACTTTGCACGACACCACACGGACGATCGAGATTAATTGATTTTCTCGATCGGCCACCTTGTCTCCTCTTTGCGGTCGTGTGTTCCGGGTTTGCTCTATCCACCTGTGCCCAACATGGTGAAGGACACCGCCGGGTCGAGCCACTCCACTGCTCGGAGTTCGCTCAATTTCCCGGAGAACCCGCGGGTCGATTCCATCTCGGAGCAATCCGTTCGCACTGATGAACGTACGGTTCGGGTAGACAGAGACGACTTCTCCGCGGAAGGGACGCGTGATCTTCCTCGTCTACCAAACCGACGGACGCACGACCGCGGCGTCCCAAGGCTGATAGGCAAGCGGCCACCATTTCAAAATGCCTTTCATTTGATCTGCCTGCTAGTCTAAGGGCAAAGCTCCCCTCAAGGTGCTGCCCAGAAAGTCTAATGGCAAGGCTCCCCTCAAGGGGCCCGGCCGAGCAAAGACTAGCCAACGGAATTCGCCCTCCCCCACCCCTTCTCCATCGGCCAGCTTGCCCTCTAGCCTACGGACTCGCTCGGAGACTTCTAACTATCATGCTGAGTCACGCGAATCTCGGCCCCCGGGGCACCTTGCCGAGCCGCGGACCAGCACGGGTGACGGATCTGGGATGGAATCACCATCCGTCACTCGCCTTGATGAGTCACGTATCTCTTTTTCCCCCCAAATTGATACGTGCACTCATAGCGCTCGGCCCCACCGGGCACAGGTGCAGCCAACACCTGAGCTCGAGGAGCGCTTCGACTCCGGAAGCAGCCTTATGGTCACCCCGACGCACGACCTCGGTGGTGTCCATAATCCTGGGCGTGCGGGCACGCCGCGCCATGGGCCCGGCCGTGCCCATGCACAAGGACGGTCGACCTACCCCGATCGAACGTCACCTTCTTCCCTAGGGGTATTGGACGTTGGGGAACCGACCTTTCGGATCCCCATTTGGGCAACGTCCGCGGTCCCGCTCCTCCGGGGGGAGGATCTACCAGCGGGACCAAGGGTAACCTGACATATTCCTCCAGGGGGAGGAACACGGGACCGCATCCTGACCAATCCGCACTTTCGCGGGTTGGGGGCTCGACTTCCGCATCCTCCTCCATACCATTATGGCCCTCCCAGGCCCATTCCAAGGACGTGTATGGTGCAGTGCACAGACCTGGACGGGGACGACAGGCCACGGCCTCTCAAGCCCCCCCCCAACAGTGATTCAGGTTACCCGGGTCCCCGGGGACTTTCTGCCTACAAGAAGAAGAGGGTCTCGTGGCTACGACTCGGCGGATGTCTGACCTACGCATTCGCCCAACGCGCTGGTCAGACCTTGAGTGCGGCCTACCTACCATGGTTTTTCCCCAGGGCCGCCACAGCCCGTTTACCTCCCCGGGGACCGGTGGCTCTATGCCCCCGAGAGAGACCAGTGGCTTAACGCCAACACCCAGCACGACCAGCTACATGGTCGAATGTGGCACCCGGCCTCACTTACCTGGGTCGACCTTGGTCTCCCTCCTCGGGCGCTGTCCTATCGGCAGGACGATGTCCCGGCCGCCGATTATAGGGCCACCGGGGACACACTACAGGCACCCCTCGACTTACCTCCTGAAGACGGGTGCTATGAACCCTCTCAGGACCAGTACCTCCCTGAGGCGGACGATGACGAGGAGCTAGCCCCCACCTCATTGTACGATGTCCGCACGATAGAACGGTGGCGACCAGACCTCGTTAGGAGAGAGGCCGCACCCGCTGACGAATTTCTCTCCCTCTCCCCCGGCCCAGAGATCTAGACCAATCTACCCAAGAACCCCTCAGTCGCCTCCTTGTTTACGGACAATCCCGTGACCAGGGAGATGGGCATTTCCCAGTCGGACCGTCGGTTGATCCCCCACCTGCCCCCCCCTACTTCCGGCGCCATCTCCTTTAAGAACCTAAAGGAATGGGTCCGAGTAGCCAGGATGGGCATCCTCCACACCACGGCGGGACACACCTACTTGGACATGCCCCTTCAGCGAGCGGAGGCTCTATGGCCGGAGGACGATGGTGCCATCCCAGTACCGGGGGACCCGGGCTCTGAGGCGCACCAAGAGCCTGACCCTCGCTTGTTCAGCGATCCTTTCATGCGACACCTAGTTAACAGGATTTCGCATCACCTTTCGGCTGCGGCGGACAGCGCAGCCAGAAGCCACTTCAACTGCTTGTTGGTCGCGAGAGAGGCCGTGCTGGCGCGGACCTCTCTCTCCCCGACGCTTAAGGCAGCCCTGCGATGCATCCCGGGCCAGGTCCAGTCGCTCTTTGGCGACTACTCGGCTGACGTCATAGCACAAGCAGTTGAGGAACGCAAGCAGGCTGTGTCCTTTGCGCCCAGGCCACCGCCACGCCCTGCTAGACCCCCACTTCGTTCCTTCCCCAGGCACAGACCCTATCCCAGACAATCGCCTTCCCGCACCGCACGGCCCGCCAAGCGACCTAATCTTCTCCCAAGGCCTAAGCCAAAACCCCATCAGCAAAATTTTCGGTTAGGCCAACAGTCACGCTCCCGGAGCTGACTAGGGAGACAGCCCGAGGGGGACTTAGATCAGGTAGCACCCCCCCTCGCCCTATCCCCCACCCACCAGCCCAGACCCTCGCCCCCCCTGGCGGGCAGCCTCTCCCGGCATGCCCACCAGTGGAGACGCATACGCCTCACCCCTGGATAGTGGCGGTGCTACAGGAAGGGTTTCGCCTTCCTTGGGCCCACGAGCGTCCCCCCCCTCATGCTATCTCCCCCTCCCTCCCCCAACGAACCCTCCCCCGCCAAAGCAGAAGCTCTTCGCACGGAAGTCCAAGACCTCCTCAAAAGAGGGGCCATCTCGGAGATTTCCCACCCAAACCCCGGCTTCTACTCTTTGTGATCCCAAAAGCCTCGGGAGGATGGAGGCCCATTCTAGATTTTTCGCCCCTCAACAAGTTCCTCAGGCCCACCAAGTTCAAGATGGAGACCCCCACCCAGATCCGAGACTCCATCCATCATCGCGACTGGGCCACATCCGTAGACCTGAAGGACGCCTATTTTTCAGATCCTGATTCACCCGGCCCACAGACGATTCCTACGGTTCGTCTGGCAGACCCCGGAGAGGCCTGCACGCATAGTGGACCTCATCTCCTGCCTGTCACAGGCACCCCACACCTCGGCCAGAACCCTGTCCTCCCTCCTAGGAATGATGGAGTCCCTGTCTCCCCTCATTCCCCTGCGGCGGGTCCCCAAACGCCAACTTCAGAGGGAGTTCCGCCGACGTTTGTCACAGACCTCCGACCGCTGGGACCAGGTCATTCCCCTCGGACACTGGTTCATTTCGGCGACGGAGGAGCGGCTCACTCCAGCCACTCTCTCCACCGGGGTCCCCATCTCCCTCCCAACCCAACCCAACCACTGGAACTTTATACAGACGCCTCCAACTTGGGCTGGGGGGCCCACGTGGAGGACAGTCACGCCTCGGGGAGTGGGAGCTGGAAGCGGTCAGGCTAGCCCTTCTCCAACTCCAGCACAAGGTCGCGCACCGACTTGTTCTCCTCCTCACGGACAATACGTCGGTAGCTTGCTATGTCAACAAAGGGGGAGAGGCCCGCTCCATAGGCCTCTCCCTCAGAACAGAGGCCCTCCTTCGCTGGTGTCGCGCAACCATTGGTTTGTGCCCATGATCGACCTGTTTGCCACCAGCTTCAACCATCACCTGCCCCTGTACGTCTCTCCCGTTCCAGATCCCCAGGCGGATGCAGTCGACGCACTATCCCTCCCCGGGACGGGCCTACTGGCGTATGCCTTTCCCCCCTTCCCCATCCTACACAAGGTGATCAGGAAGGCAAGGCTGGAAAGACCCAGGCTGATCCTCGTAACGCCATGGTGGCCGACCCAGTCTTGGTTCCCGGACCCCAAGTCCCTCACCCACGTTCCCCCCCTCCGGCTCAGCCCTCGCTGGGACATGCTGAGACAACCCCGGTCAGGTCTTCCTCACTCCAATCCCAAGATGCTTCGCCTACACGCGTGGCTTCTATGCCAGCCCAACTGCGAACATCTGCATCTACCCCCCACTCGGAGAGACCCCAGTCCGTCCTAGACACACTAGCCGGGGCAGGGGCCTCTCAGGGATTACGGGACTTCGCCTCGGCATCTCGCAGAGCCAGCACCGAATCCCTCTACAACTACCGTTGGGAGAGATGGATAACCTGGTGCTCAGATAACTCTGTTCCCCATTACTGCCCCTCCAACATCCAAATAGGAAATTTCCTCTCCCACCTATCCTCTTCCCTTAAACTGTCGGCTGGCTCCATTCGGGGCTACAGATCAGCTATCTGCACTACCATTCGTCAACTGGGGGGCCCTTCTTTTGACAATGACTTTCTCCTCAGAGAGGTGTCTAGAGGAGTTGCTCTACGGGAAGCTCAGTCCCCTAGGCGCATTCCCCTCTGGGACCTTTTTACGGTCCTCGATGCCCTCAGAAAAACCCCTTTTGAACCCATTGCTTCTATTCCTTTTGACCTCCTCTCCTTTAAGACCACCTTTCTCCTCGCCCTGGCCTCGGCCAGAAGACGAAGTGAGATTCACGCCCTCAGCGGTGACCCCACAGATATCGCCTTCCACAGGGACGGCTCAGTCTCTCTCAAGTTCCTTCCGGAGTTCTGACATCTTGGGAAAGGGAGAAAAAGATGGAGACATGGACCTTTGCCCCTCCAGGTGTCTCAGGTACTACTGGGAACGCACACGCCCCAGGCGCTCCTCCCAGAGACGACTCCTTATCTCCCTCAACCCCAACAATACTAGAGATATCTCGGCGGGAACTATCTCCAGGTGGCTCTCCAAGACGGTGAGATCTACCTACGCTCAGGCGTACAAGGATCTCCCTGTCCTATCACCCAGGGCCCACGAGGTCAGAGCACTGGCCACTTCCACAGCGTTCCAGTACTCTGTCCCCGTGCGCCACCTGCTGGAGGCAGCCTACTGGCGTTCGGAAAATCCCTTCATTAATTTTTACCTGAGGGATATCCGCATGACCAGAGCTGATGGGTCTAAGGGGATTTCCTTTGTGGCGGCCAATGCAGCCATATCGGTCAACCCCAAGAACCACTAGGGCGCTCGCCCTCCTCCGATTCCTTTAAATTCTGCTATGGTCTGACATGGTAAAGTATATGACGCCAAAATGGGGAGTTTGTGTTATACTCCCTGTTTGGCTAGTATACTTACCATGTCAGACTCTAATTCCCTCCCTACCTTCCCCTCTGGCGCCAAGGTTCTCGGGGTCACCATACACCAGGCCTCGCTGAATGACTTATAGGAAGTTGACACTGGCTTCTTCCGGGGCCGGAAGTGGGGTGACATCACGTGACTGTCTTATGACTGCATTGGCCACGGAAAAAATTCGGCCTGACAGAGCTGGCTAACTGCCGTTGAATGCTATGGTCTGACATGGTAAGTATACTAGCCAAACAGGGAGTATAACACAAACTCCCCATTTTTGGGTGCTGGCATTGGCATCACAGCATTGTTTTCTAGCAAGTTTCTCCTTTTTATTTTCACTCGGTGAGTTGATATCCCTTTCTTGTATTGCAGTTTTTTTTTTTTCTCTATGTATGTTTTTTTTTTTTTTTTTTTTCAGTGTTCACAGCCTATTATTTGGTTATTTTGAATGTGTCTGGACTCGAGAGTAAATGCTTGAGACGTTTCTCCTTGTCTGACACCGGAAACGAATGACACATGACAGTGACAGACAGCAGGTCAGTTGCATATTGGAAGGGATTAAGTGTCAGACCACCCATATTTTTCTGGAATCCTCCTAGTTTAGAAATATTCCTGAAATCCCAAATTTCAGAAAGAAAAATTCAGAATTTCGAAGTTTTTGTTGAGAAATGTGGGGTTTGGGGTTCATTTTGAATAGGAATGATGAAATATTTCAGAATAAAGCCGGAAGGATGTGTGGATGCTGGCAACTATGTATGTATGGAAAATGCATTTTTCTTTTGAACCGCAGTTGTCAGCGTAAACGTAAGTTGGTTAGAAAGGCTTCCAATCAGTGGCTGAATTGCCCCATCTTCACTCCACCCACCCCCTCCATCCCTTAGTTCCCGAATTTTAACTCCGGAAGGTTGAGAGGTGTGCTGTCTTCATAGTTGTCAGTCCCCGCCAGCTTGCCTTAACACTGATAACAAACAAGTAGGGTAACTCTTGCTCCCATGATATAGTAATTATGTGCCCGTAACTCCAAACAAACGCTGCTCAGCATGAGCAGCGTTCATTCGGAGTGATGGGCCTGTCATTATTTCATCATGGGAGCAAGAGTTACCGTACTTGGTTATTGTTTACTGTTCCCTGTTCCCTGGTTCATTTCAGATTTCCTTTCTTGCCCTATACTGATCTTGACTGGCTGTGATTGCTGGCCCAAGACCATTCTACAGGGGAAGTGGAGGGCAGTTATCCTAGACGCTGTGCAAAGGAAAGGCCTGCAAGGGCAGCAGAGAGAACTGAACTGCTAATGAGGGTGGAGAGCTGGCAGGTCTTGGACTGTCCAAATGTCTATTCTTAGGAGCCTCTTGTCATTGGACAATCAGAGATGCTGGACAGTGTGCAGACAGTTCACTGGTTTTCATGATTGGTCGCTTTTGATTTGCTTCACTGTCTCTGTTGCTGGGACAGATTGTCACGACAAATTTTAAAAAGTATTTATTATAGCTCCGCCGAACAACGTGGACAAACAAATCACAAGACAAAACATGATGCGTTTCGACCTCTTAGGTCTTCTTCAGGCAAGATAAACACTCGGGACAACAAAAATGAAGAGTGAGCAGTCACGAAATAACTTAAACAGGGTTTGGAAAAGTAAGGTAGTTTCAAGTCTTTCTGCATGGCCCATTAGAACATCGGAACCATGAAGTGAAGATCTAAAAGGGGAAACCTCTGCATGATTGATGGACTGACTGACTTGACTGCAGGGAAGGTGTACTTCTAGACCACGACATTAACAACAGATTTGTGTTGCATCCCATCTCTTTGTCCCTCATCCTCTACCCTCTTCTACTTTTGAAAAATGAGATTTGGAAATGTAAAGTGAAATTGGGTGTGAAATTGAAGCTTGTTTGTTCCTCATTAATACTGAAGCATTTAACGTTAACTTTGGTGTTGGTGTGAACATTATTTCGCTACTGTTTTGACCAGATTCATTAGCAATAGGCATTAAAGAAAAAAAGACAGGTTACGGATGTAAAGACGTTGTGCACATGACCCTCAACGCATCAGGCAGTACTAGAACTGACTGGGAGGGAATACGGGTTACTGATGTGCGTGTCCTCTGTTACTCTGCACAGCATGTCCATTTTGAAGACGGAACAGTTCTCCATTCACGCAAGGTTCTGTACTCGGTAATTGGGCCTGTTGTCTTTTACTCCCCCCCACCCAACCCCACCCCCACCCCTCACTGTGCTATCAGCCGATCCTGTTTTTCCCCCGCCTGTTGACTGTGATCAGTTTTGGTTCTTTGTCCTATGTTGTCATTTCTGAGTTGTTTTCCGCTGGTTGTGTTCTGTTTACCCAGCCTTTCTGATTTTGTCATCAGCTTTCTGTCGGTGTTTTGTGTTGACGCCCATCCTGTGCTTTTTCAGTTGCTTTCAAGATTCCCGTTTCTGAGCCCTTTGGTTGACCAGCGTTGGGTCTCTCTGCTATCGTGACTTGCCTTCTCTGGCTGTTTTTCCTGAAATCCTGGGCCTGTTGCACTGCCTGCGCTCAGTTTTGGTCTGTGTTTCTCATTGACTTGCCCTTGCTGAGCTGGTTTTCAACTCATTGTCTTTTACCCTCTTTGATGGTCAGTCTTTTCCGCTCTTCGATTGTCATCAGTTTTGGTTCTAATTCACGTTGACTTGTCTTTCCTGAGCTGTTTTCAACTAATTGTGTTTTCCACTCCTTGAGTATCATTAGTTTTGGTTCCAGTTTCGCCGTGACGTATCTTTTCTGAGCTGCCTTCAACTTTATTATGATATCATGATTATGCTTGTATGTAATTTCTTTGTTTCTTTTGTTTGGCGGCATAGTAATTTTTCTTTTCAGTTTGATTATCACAAGTTTTGGTCCCTGCGTGGCGTTAACTTGTGTTTTCCGAGCTGTTTTCAACTGATTTTGTTTGCAGTCCGTTGATGGGGGTCATCAGTTTTTGACTTGCGTTTTCTGAATTTTCAGTTGATCTTGTCTTTTTTTCAGCTCATTGATGTGAAAAGTGTTGATATCCGTTTCATGTTGACTTGTGCTTTGTGAAGTTTTAACTGATTCTGTTTTCTAGGTCATTTTCTGTAAACAGTTTGGTTCCTGTGTCGTGTTCATGCTGGATGTAGTCTCTCTTAGTGCTGCTGAATAGTTTGTGTTTTCCAACATAGCATGGAGTGTGCAAGCTTTCGCTGAGCTGTTGTTTGGCTTGCTATGTGTGCTAACAGATACAAGTTAGCTGATTGAACAGTGCGACTTTTGCTAATGCTTGGACACACTCGTGCTTACACATACACACAAATGTAGCATGCGCACGTGTTCGCGCACACACCCATCCATATAGACACACTTGCACACACACATGCTTACACTATATACAAAATTGTACCGTGAATGCGCACCGCGCGCGCGCACCACACACACACACACACATACACACACACACACAACACACACAACACACACAACACAACACGCAGGCATACACAGGGTCACATGCACACACACACACACACACACACACACACACACACACACACAAAACACACACATCACCACACAACACACACGCAGCATACACAGGGTCACATGCACACACACACACACACACGCACACACACACACACACACACAACACACACACTATTGAATTTTCCCGTTCATGCTTTGCTCATAGTTCCTTCAATCCACTTTTAGCACGCATGACAACATGGTGCTCAAAAAGGGATCTGCAGGAATAGTGGAGTGATTGTTTGCCGTTTGAAAAGTTTGGCTTTGATGAGGAGGATGGACAAACTATATCACAGACACCTAGTTGTTGTTCTAGTGTAGTATTGCAAGGCATGATCGATGTTTTGGGTTAATATAGAAGTCATGTATCTGTTAAGCCCCACTAGTGAGCTCTGGTCGCTGTAATTACATTTATTTATTCATTTGACCCATTTGGTACTAAGTTCTTGGGATTTTTGAAGGTAGAATTCCTGGACTCACAATTTCTAATTTTTTTTTCTTCCGAAGTATTAAAGAAACAAAGATGGAACCTCTGACCTTCCAAGGAAAAACAATTTAAATTACATAAAACTTTGTATGAAAATCTTGTGTCGATGTAGTATTCTGTGTGTATGTCTTGTATTTTTGCTGTTAATGTTTTAACCCTCTTGCATTCGCATTTTCCAGCCTAAAACTGCTCTTAGTATTCGTATTGTTTTGAGAAATTTAACCTAAAACTCACCTACTGCCTTTGGAAGGCTGTAGCGGACAAAGTTTTCACTGCAGCGCTGTCAAATTTAGTATGCAAAATCCTAATACATCATATTTCATAATGCAGAGATGTCACATGTTTGGGATGCATGTTGGTGTCATTGTCACCTGTTTGTCACACAACAGTGGGACATCACCCTGTTTGTACAAAACAATGGGACATCAAACGTTGACAATGTTACTATGATACACCAGACAGACAATAACATGGTCGGCATGCATTTGTTAGTATAAATCATCAAATGGTGGCCTACCTCAACTTGTAAACAGCAGTCCTGGTTCAGTAAATCCAGTGTGGGGTGTCACAAAGTGTCAATGATTGTCACTTACTCAAACATGCGGCCAGGTAACTTGACAGTTTTTGTTTTTCATCCTAAAAAGTGTGTGTGTCACTACTGAACAATATTTAACACCGGAATATACACAGTCACAGAAAGAAGTAAACTCCATTATTTACACTCTAATGTGGTGTCTGGTCTCACACAGCAGGAAGGTAAGTGTCACTACTGTTACATGTCATCAATATGGCAAACACTACTCCTGATCCATGGTTTCTACCATATTTGCCGCATGACAGAAACCTTGTTTTCGACATCACCCCACTGATCACGGCTCGCTAAATCGAAGATCAGTCGACCAGTAGCACCAGAGTCTTGGCAGACGTTTGATTCCCATCATGATGAGGGCAGCTACGTATGTGCGCATCTCCGCAGGTGTCGTGTCCTGCAAAGTAGGTCAGGTTGTCCCGGTTCGTTCTGGTCAGCAGCTGTAGTAAAAAAAACAACTGCGGCAGGAAGAGAAAAAAATAATCCAGAGGCGTAGCTGTGTCTGGCAAATCATGATTTGGCCCAGTCTCCTCCTCAAAAGGCTGAACCATGGGTGTGGAAGTCGCCGGTCGCCATGTGGTCACAAACGCGGACAAAGGCACATCATCATCATCTTCACTTTCTTCGCCTTCTTCTCCCTCTTCTTCCTCTCAAACATCCACATCACTTTCATTTAACTCCTCTCTTTCATATCTTTCTACTTCTTGTAGTATTTCATCCAAATCCTCTTTTGTATAATCCAAAAAATCGCTGTCGTTAGAAACGTTAGCAGATGCCATTTTTAGAAATAAGGTGATGCTGTCTGCAGCAATGGTCAGTTCACGACCCTAGTCTTTCTGAATGAATCTTTCCCACACACCATACTACTGCTAAGATTTCATTGGACTCCTCAGGGATGCACATTTATTTTTGGCCAGCCTTGACTTAAAACAAGGTCGCAGTCGTGTGAGGGATAGTAACGGGGCACGTGCGGCCGGTTGCGGCCAGAACGAACACCAGGGGAGACAAACAGATCAGCCGGATACGGGCGAAACGAATGCAAGAGGGTTAAATTGGACTGTAGCGATGGTCACATGTTGCCAGCAAACCGGAATCCATCTGTAACCTTGACAGGGATTGCACTCTTCTCTGTTGTCTCACTCATATGCTGCCACTGAAGTTCCAAGCAAGTGCATGGGTGCTTGTACAGGCTGCACAGTTTTCTGAGCTGTTGCTTTTGATTCAGTAATGCCAAGGGTGGTCGACTGTTCACAGTTGTGTTGAATGAACAGTCAGTCTGTTGCTGCTGTGTCATTCATGGTCAGGCTTGACACAAGGTCAAGAATGATTAAAAAGAAACCCACTTTTTCTTTTCAGAGTTGAATGAAAACCCTGTGCAAATGTTGTTCACATCTGCAACAGCTGTTATCTCGAACAGATTTTCTTTACACTCAGTCTTCCCAAATAATCTTTATGGGAATGAAATGCAGGGTCAGCCTTGACAGGTGGTACAGGTGGAATGGTAGGTACGTGGAAATGGTGATCGTATGTTCACTTTAGACTTTGCAGGTGTGGTGTAGTCTGTATGGACTGGTCCGCACACCGTGACCTGTCTTCAGTGAAATGGAAATTGTTCCAGATCAGTATTGCCTTGTGAAAGGTGTGGGCAGAGGAGCAGGAATATTTTCCCCAGATCGGAGCTCCGGTACAGATTTGATGTGTTTTGTGTATACTGCTTTATCAGAACAGCAGCAACAACAACAACGATAACCAAAAAAAATTAACTAACCCCCCTCCCTCCCCCGGCTTCCCCCTCCAAAAACCGTGACTAACCAAACCAACCCCAAAACCACACACATGCATGATATTAAACACCTTCCTCCCTCACCTATGCTCTCGAACATTTTATCTAAAAACAACTTGGAGTGAAATATCCGTAACGCAAAAGCTACTTTCTTCTTAGTTTTTTTTTTCGTCCGCATACTGTAAATTTCAGCTACCAGATTGTCAGGATCTTGTAGCTACTCCTGTGGATGTTAAAGGCTAGGCACTGTCTGATTTAAAGTCTTTGGTGTTCAGTGAAATAACCTTTCAGTAAGGAAACTGTGGAGAGCCAGGAAGTCCAGAATACACCAGCTTGCAGTGATGGTATCCTAAGGGATGATGACAAAGGCTCCCAACAGGGCAGTTTGGGTGCTCCGTTCTGTATTCTTAGCGTCATGTGCCTCTTTGTCAGAGGAGCTGTTGAACAGACAGCTTCGTGCACGGGCGTTCCACACAATATCAACTGTTTATCCAGAAACATGACTTTATTCCCGGTGTTTGTCGACGTTTGATTTTGCTGGACTGCTTTTGCTGAGAAGCTTACGCAGTCTCACAGTTCGCATTGTTTTGGTGTTACCCGAACAATGTTGCAGGCTGTTTGTTAAAGGAATCTGCGTGTGATGCATGAGTGTTCTTGTTGCTGTGCTTTGGCATCGTTTACCTTCTGTGCAGGACTAGTATGAATTTCTCTGTTCATGACAATACTTTTTAGGGGGTTTTGGTTGCTCTGTGCTTATCCCTGTCCCCAGTTTCGTATGATTTCTGGCTTTTGTTAACGGTGTTGTAAAAGCTCATGTCTGTTGCTGAATAAGAGCGTTTATAATTTCTTTTGCCTTGGCTTTGGTGTTAACTTTGAAGGAAATGACCCCATGAATCAGACAGACAGTTGGTGCCAGTTTTGTGTGTACTGGTAATGTCAGAGGCAGATGGTTGACTCAGTGTGCCCATGCTTGCCGTGAATTAGTGTCTGTTAGTGGCTGTGAATGTTTGAATCCATGGCTGTGGTTGTTGACGTACACTGTTGGTTGGCCCAGTGGATAAAGCAGTGTTGTTTCGATCCAGTGATTCGTGGTTCAGTCCCTGCTCAAGCCAGCCAGGGTAGGGAAGATCTTTCTGTTCAGAGTCAACATGCGTGTGGACTCTGAGCTCCTTGAAGTCTTTGGATGAGACTTTAACTGAGGTCCTGGATGTGAATGCATGCACGAAGGGAAATCCTTAACAGACAGGACACTTGCATCCATGTTCAGTCCTGTTCCAAAATTGATGGCAACACACACCCACACACACACACACACAACACCGTGCGCACATGTACACTCGAACACACGCACACACATAACAACAGCAGCAGCAAGAAAAGGAAGCGATGTTCTGTGATGTGTGTAGATATCCTCTCTAAAGGCAGAGTCTGGTTACCTTAATGATGGGATTGTAAACTCGCATGCTCACAAAATCTCAGCAGTGGTGAACCTAGGAATAGCCTAGAAAGAAACAGTTAAAGTTGACAGGTTTTGCAGACAAGATTTCTATTTGACTGCTTGTTTAGCTATGACATAATTCTGCTAACCTCACTGTGTAGTAATTGTCATGCCATTCTGAGTGTGTTTCTTCCATACTGTAGAGAAGAGATTTAGCCAGCCAGAACAAAGAACTAGCAGAACTCCGAATCTGGGAAGCTGAAGAAGCCCAACACTTTTTCAGATCATGGTTGGAACAAAGTGTACCTGTGTTCCACCTGTCTTTGACAGATGTCTGTTCATCATGTTCGGTTTAGTGGGTATGTCAGCAGGAGATGGTGATTGACAGTCACAGTTTTTTTTTTTTTAATTGCTCTGTCCCCAGGTCCGTGCCCTGTATGACTTGAGGCGGCAGAAGACAACGAGCTGACCTTCCAGGCAGGAGAGTTGATCAGTGTCACCGATGACAGGTAACACACAGGGGACCTCTAGTTTTCACCGTCTCCCACTCCCCTTCCCCCTCTTTTGTTCTCAGCAGCTGAAACTGTTGGATTAACATATGTTTGTAATGGAAAACAAACAAAAAGATGCACCCAAACCACCGGATGCTGTTTAAGGATGTGAAAAGTATGTAGAAACGGGCACATGCGGTTTTTATGAAAAGGAAAGAAAAAAAAAACCACATCAGTAAACGCATGTTTCTGCTGAGCATTGACATTGATCATGTGACAGTGTGCAGGGACACCAGTGTATGCACAGTGTATTCCCTTGGCAAGTTTTTGTCAACTTCATTTTGGTTGGCCAGCTTTGACCAATCTGGCTGTGCTGTATTTTATTGCCTGTGAGGAATGTGAACCTCTAGCTCGATTCCAATTAAGATTTTTTCCCCAGGTCCCTGTTACGTCTCAGCACCATTGTTAGGGAAACGCCCATCATTCGGGTTGATGATGAGGGAAAATTGTCAGAGGTTGTAAAATGACAAAAGTGACAGATCCTTGGATGCAGAAGTTAAAGACGATAATATCAAATTGGACATTTCAGCTTACGATGTAAATGTCCCCAACTTTCTTGTCTGATTAATAATTGGTTACTGTCAGGCTTAACAGCAACACCTATGACAGGGTTAACTATATCCCTGGAGAGTGGGTTTACAGGGCATATTAGTTACTGTTTGGGTTAACCTCCATACCCATTAAAGGGTTAACTTATCCCTGAAGAGTGGGTTCACAGGGCATATTAGTTACTGTCTGGGTTAACCTCCATACCCATTAAAGGGTTAACTGTATCCCTGAAGAGTGGGTTTACAGGGCATATTAGTTACTGTCTGGGTTAAACCTCCATACCCTTAAAGGGTTAACTGTATCCCTGAAGAGTGGGTTTACAGGGCATATTAGTTACTGTCTGGGTTAACCTCCATACCCATTAAAGGGTTAACGTATCCCTGAAGAGTGGGTTTACAGGGCATATTAGTTACTGTCTGGGTTAACCTCCATACCCATTAAAGGGTTAACTGTATCCCTGAAGAGTGGGTTTATAGGGCATATTAGTTTCTGTCAGGTTTAACCTCCACACTTCGTGACCTGTTAAAGGGTTAACTGTATCCCTGGAGAGTGAGTACACAGGGCGTATTAGTTATTGTCAAGTTTAACCTCCCCACCTGTTAAGGGGTTAAGTGTATCCGTGGAGAATGAATGCTCAGGATGTACTAGTTATTGTCAGGTTTAACCTCCACACCTGTTAAAGGGTTAACTATATCCCAGGAGACAGGTTGCACAGGGCCAATTAGTTGCTCTCTGGTTTAACACCCACACCTGTTAAAGTGGTAACTATATTCCTGGAGAGTGGATGCACAGGACCTATTAAACACTATACTGATATCACCAGAATGACAACACGTTAAGAACGAAAATTATGAAAATGTTTCTTTTTTTATTTTTGGTGCACATGGGATTCGAACTTGCAACACCTGAACGTGAACTCTGTGCTGAACCACTGGACCAAGCAGGCCCCAGTCCTTTGACGTGCTATCTCCCAGTTCCTGTTCTGTTTTCTCTTTTTCAGCTTCCCCCTCGCCGAAGATTTAATCCTCCTGGCGTTAAAGCGCCTCCCTCCCCTGCCCCCCTTCACTCACTTTCCGCTGCCACATCTCCATCCCAGACACTAATGCCATCAACAAAAACTGGCTTTCAGTTTGTAATGGTACATTTCTTGTCATGGTAGTGCCGATGAAATGATGTGCCGGTGACCTTAGACCAAGGAGAAGAACAAAGGAGTCAGCACAGGCATGTTTTTGAAGATTTTGGTAGATCATAGATTTGAATGGACCAGTTGGTCCTGACATCATTGTTTGGCCAGCTTGAAACCCAAAATTGGCCTGGCCACATGAGAAAATTTCCGTTCGTTCAGTTTAAGGGTAAAGCGCAATGAGCTTTGGTGGCTGACATGTCAGGACATGGACGTGGTGGCTGACATGGTTATGTACTCCTAGGAGGTAATGTTGTTCTCCACCATCCATCGGTTCGTTTCACATTGAATGGTGGTGCAGATGGGAATCAGAAGCTGGACCCAGGGGTTTTTTTTTCTTAAAAAAAAAAAAAAATTAACATTGCTAGATTTAGCATTTTTCTACTTTTTCATTAAATTTCTCAAGAAACAATATATTGATCACAGTTGAGATGGGGGGGGGGAAAGCGTATTAGGATATGTTGATAACTAAAATTGTAAGGTTTGGTTGGGATCAGGAGTACAGCTCAGGTCTGTAAGCCAGGTACTATTCATACAGGGAGAGGATAGGGGGAGGGGGGACGTTTATCCTGGCTGAGGTCTGCTGCACTGTCCGGGGTGCTCTTGTACTCTTGTTTATCATGATGTTTTGGCGTCATATGCTGAACCATATCCAGCTCTCTTTCAAGTCGTGGAACCCCACCCACTTATGTCTGTGGACTCAGATGTTGTGATTTGTTTGTTTGTTTGCAGCGACCCCAACTGGTGGAAGGGGTTTAACCACAGAGGGGATGGGCTGTTCCCAGCTAATTTCGTCACCGCCGACCTGAGTGTGGAGCCTGAAGAATGTCAGGGAGTTTTCTGTGTATCCGCCTCTCCATTTCTTTGTATTAGTCTTTCCATTTCTTTGTATCAGTCTGTCCGTTTCTTTGTATGGGTATCTCCATTTCTTTGTATCAGTCTCTGCATTGGTCTTTCAATTTCTTTGTATTGGTCTTTCCATTTCCTTGTATCAGTCTTTCCATTTCCTTGTATCAGTCTTTCCATTTCCTTGTATCAGTCTCTCCATTTCTTTGAATACATCTCTCCATTTCTTTATATCAGTCTCTCCATTGGTCTTTCAGTTTCTTTGTATCAGTCTCTCCATTGGTCTGTCCCTTTCTTTGTATCAGTCTCTCCATTTCTTTGTATCAGTCTCTCCATTGGTCTTTCAATTTCTTTGTGTCCGTCTCTCCATTTCTTTGTATCAGTCTCTCCATTTGCCTTTCCATTTCTTTGTAACCATCTCTCTGTTTCTTCGCATTGTCTCTCCATTTGTCTTTCCATTTCTTTGTAACCATCTCTCTGTTTCTTTGTATTGTCTCTCCATTTGTCTTTCCATTTCTTTGTAACCATCTCTCTGTTTCCTTGTGTTGTCTCTCTATTTGTCTTTCCATTTCTTTGTAACCATCTCTCTGTTTCTTTGTATTGTCTCTCCATTTGTCTTTCCATTTCTTTGTAACCATCTCTGTTTCTTTGTATTGTCTCTTCATTTGTCTTTCCATTTCTTTGTAACCATCTCTCTTGTTTCCCTGTATTGTCTCTCCATTTGTCTTTCCATTTCTTTGTAACCATCTCTCTGTTTCTTTGTATTGTCTCTCCATTTGTCTTCTTTCTCAGTTTACCTTCTGTCAGTCCTCTCTGCTTCTGTCCTGTCTCTCGGTTCTCTGTGTACCTGCCTCTCTGCTTCTGTCTCTGTCTTACCTGTTTCTTTCTCAGTGTTTCAAACTGTGCTACTGTCTTTGTGAGTCTGTTTCTTTCTCTCATATGTGTGTTTGTGTGTGGTCTGTCTCGTGTGTTTTAACTTATTGTGTGATCGAGTTTGTGTTTATGTGAGGTTTACCATGGTTGTGTGCATACATGCATACATGTAGGTTAGGACAGAAAAATTCACGTGGAACCTAACTTGTTTGTGGAATAGAGATTGCATATATACAGCTCATTTATTATTATTATTTATTATTATTATTTTTCATCTTTTTCTTGTTTTTTTGTATTTAACTGTTATTTTTATATAAACGGATAGCGGTGCTGACTGTTTGTTGTTGTGCTTTGCAGCCAAAGAGAAGAAGTCGGTGCAGTTCAGTGAGGAGGTGGAGGTGAAGACAGTGGAACCATTGCCAGAGGAGGTGGAAATCAACGAGGTGAGCAGCCCAAGTTGTTTGTGGGCCCCTTGTTTTCTCTCTGTGACGAGCTAGTGGCCAGAACCCGAGTGGTCAAGCTGAACCACAGAGCAGTCGTATCCGTGTGCTCCCTGTTGATCAGGGTGGTTTTGTGTCTGTGCTTAGACCCCCCTCCACTGCCAACTACCATAACAAATTTGTTTTTCTTCGAATAAATGAATTTTTCAATATTGTTTGTGAGTTCTTATGTGTGTGTATAGATCTGGGGCGGGAGAAGGGGAGATGGGGAGGGAAGGATAGTGCGAGAAAGGGTCATTGGGGAAGGAGGTGGGAAAAGGGGCAGGGGATGTAGGGAAACAGGGGTAGAGGGTCGTGGTAGCTTTGTTCTGGTGACGATCTCGACCATGCGATGTTTAATCAGAGGTCCTCGGTCACATGGTTATAGAGCGTCATCTGTGGAGCTGTCAGTCATAAACTCTGACCCACTCAAGGGGTGGGTTTCCACGTTTCTGAAACCCTCCCTGTCCGTCTTCTTGTAAAGTGGTACCTGATTCAGTTCAGGGAAGGTTAAAGCTGCCGAAGGAGAGGGCCTGGCTCTGTCTGCTGTGACTGGGTGGCCTAAAGTCCGCGTATCTGACGGCTCACAGGCCCAATGGCTATTTCAGTAACACTTTAATCTGTCTAAAATGATTGGATGCCCTTGCGGTTTGCCTGACGATAAGCAGTGTGACTGTCTTCTCGTTAGCCTCTTTTTCTTTGCTTTCACTCCACTCATTTCCGGTGCCCCATACGTGCCAACACCGAGGATAATTGGTTCACTGTCGCAGTGCCGTGCACAGGGGGCCAGCACAAACAGGTGGTTGTGGGGCAGCCTACCAGAGGAGATAGTGCGCTACTGCAGAGTCACTTTGGTGGTGTTCGGTGATGCTGGTTCTGGCCCAGTGTGTGCATTCATTTTCTCTCTGTCTTTACCACACTATTCGTATGTGTGTGTGGAAATTATTGAACTCATTTTGTGCCTTTGGGGTTTTCCAGCTGATAGAATCAGCTTGTGTTATTGCCCTTGCCATTCCCAGCCCTTCCCCCCTCTATCTCCCCCCTTCTTCCAGACAAGAAGAAAATAAGAAGTACTGTTCAGTACTGTTGTTTTTAGTAAAGTACTGTTCAGTACTGTTGTTTTTAATACAGTCAACATGACTACATGATTGGTTTGCTAACTTGTGTGTGTGTGTGTTAGTGTGTGTGTATGCGTGGGCACAAGAATGTGTGTTCGGATGTAAGAGAAGGGGAGGGAGGTAAGCAGGGAGGGGGGATTGTTGATGTGTTAAGTGCAGTCAGGGGTGTTTGAACAGTAGTGAGCGTCTGTGTGCGTGCTTGTGATGAGAGGGGTCATTGAGCCGAGTTCCATTTTTATGTTGTGTCCTGGAAGAAACTTCTTCAAGAGGTAAGGACTTTGTGTTAAATGCATGCTTTTTTAACTGTTCATTTTGAAAAGGACACCAGTTGGTTGGCTTTCTGGGTCACTTGTTTCTTTTCTTTTCCGTTACATTGTATGTGTTTTTGCCTAAACTGCTCGCAAACAGATGTTGGCCCACATGCATAAGGATGCGTACACCGTCGTCCAAACTCGTATACACATGCATGTGTGTGCACCTCATTAAACATACACATATGGATGTGTATACATCATTTGGCGTCATATACTTTACCATGTCAGACCATAGCATTCAACGGCAGTTAGTTAGTTCTGCGAGGCAGAATTTTTTGTGGCTAATGCAGTAATAAGACCATCACGTGATGCCCACCCTACTTCCGCCAGGGAAGAAGCCGGTGTAAACTTCCTGTTCCTCATTCAACTTCGGCCTCCTGCCTAACAAGGACAGGTTTTATTGCTCTGTCTCGCCTATACTTCTGTTTTTGTAGAGATTGCTTGTGTGCTTGCCTTCTTTACTTGTTCTGTTGTGGCTTACGCTAAACCATGGGTACTATTGCCGCTTGAGGCTTACGGTTGGCGTTTTATTGATTTTTATTCATGCTCTATGGCGTGACGGCTCGCGACTTCTCTTTTCAGTGCCGTTTGTTCTCCATTCAGCCCTTGCCCGCCAGTATAGGAACGTGTCCTCGTTGTAGTAACGCGTCCCTCCTCACTCTTAAATGTCTTCCCCTTTGCTTTTGGCCAGTGATTCATCTATCTTGGCGCTTTGGTTATTCACGCGCTCCATCTCGGCGCTTTGGTTTATTCACGCGCTCCATCCCTGTAAATTCTCTTCGACGATCAAACTTTGCCTGTCGCTCGAGCCGCCATCTTTATTCACGCCACGCCGGCCGACCTCAGCTTGGTCGTTCTCGTTCGTCGTACCTATTCTGTGCTACCGAGGTTCTCCTCCACTTTTTAACACCTTATTTTCATTTGTACTAGTATGGGTTGATCGAGTTCTTTACGATCTCTCGATCTTTTACTCCCTTATTATCATTATTTCTAGTACAAGTTGATCGAGTCTGCCTTACGATCTCTCGATCCCCAATTAAATAGAATTTCTAGTCAGGTCGATCGAGCTTGCCTTACGATCTCTCGATCCCCTATTAAAGAGAAGAAACAAGCCTCCTGAATTCTCCTCTACCTAGTCGCCTTTCGGCCTCGCTCCCGTATAGCTGCTGCGCGTTAGTCTATTTTACTCTCGCGCTCCATTGCTTGTCACTTTCGGCGATTGAACCCTCACCGGTCAGTCGATCCGCCATCTTTGTATTAATGTGTCCAAAAATTCACGTAGAGTTTGACAGCTGATTCACACAGTCTACATTTTCAAAGTCTGGAAGAAGGAGAGCCGTTGGTTTTGTTCATTTTGAAAACGGTCGGTTTGAGTAACAGAATTTGGGTTATTTTGCCTGCATTCTTGGCCATAGCATTTTTTCATGTCTTTGCATTCGGTGTACTGCAGAGAAGTACTTGGGAGAGGTGTGCGTTTAAAGACTTCTGCGCTTAGAACTCTGCCGGCTGTTTTGTGCTGGGGTTCTTTTCTCTTTGCTCATTTGCCTGTCTTTCTTTCTCTCTGTTGTCTTTAGTTACAAATGTCGGTGTATTGGTCTGCTTGAATCTTTTGTCGTAGTATGGGGGATGGGGCGATGAGGTTCTCAGGAAAGGATGAATACACTGTGTGTGTGTGTGTGTGTGTGTGTGTGTGTGTGTGTGTGTGTGCGTGCGTGCGTGTGTGCATGCGTGCGTGCGAGCGAGAGAGATGAAGAGAGTGAATTGCGTGTATGTGTGTGTATGTGCATGCTCGTGTTTGTGGTGTGTGTTTGTGTAAAATTGATGTATTTTTCGTGTGTGTCATTGTTACACTGTGTGATTATGTAGAATAAAAAAAAGGAAATTTGATTATTTTGTTTTCAAACTTACAAACCTTATGTCTTCTGATGAGAAGTTTTTAGTTTTGTGTGAAGATGCATGGAAAGCAGACGATATTCTGATGTGTAACTTTAAAATTAGCATCATCTTTGTTGCGAGCCACAAGTTAGGGTTTGCAGGCCTGCTTTTAAACAGAAAAAAAAGTGAAGGTTGCAATCCCTGCTGTATTTGCCATAGTTGTCAACTTGGCCAGATATTTTTTTTTTGAAATATCAGTATTTGAAGAATCTTTTTGGGAATTCTGGGTTTGTGAGGAAACAAATCCATAATTGAAACAGTACTAGTTTGTATGGGGGGGGGGGGGGGGGGGGGGCTTATGGCTTAAAAAAAAAATTTTTAAGTGGTGAAATGCTGCTGAATCTAGCCAAATTGGTGTTCTGTGTTTAAGCAAGTGTTTTTTTAAGAGCCATCTGTGGGCAAGTTCCTACTGTTAAGTATCACATGGATTTTAATTGAAAACCACTGTTCAACTTGGTTGGTGAGTTTGGAGCCCTGTTGGTCGGTGACTACGACAAGTCATTCAGATGATTGGTACATATCTGCTGTGGATGTGGGCGCAGGGCAAGATCGACGAGGTGCTGAACATGATCCAGAACGCTGACCCCACAGGGGAGACCCGACCTGACTCTGCCGAAATGTTGGGACTGGAAGGTTAGTTTTGAGGGTGGGTGAGAGGGGCAGGGAGGAAGGTGTGTTTGTGTGTGTGTGTGTGTGTGAGAGAGAGAGAGTTAGATATTCCATTTGATAGTGTCTCTTGTCTTTCTTTCTACAATAAAAAAAGGGGGCTGGGGGCTGGTTACAGTTTGATATGCTGGATTTCTGTGTGTTTGTGTGAGAGAGAGAGAGAGAGACTGAGACAGAGCACAAATTGTGATCATGGAGAGTCTTTTAGCGCATGTAATAAGCTGAAAGCGTATGTGAGTTGAGGTGTTCAGATGTTCATTCCTGTGTGTAGGCGAGTGCATAGGCCATTATCTCAGCATTTTTGTTGCTTTTTTTTTTTTCCTTTTTTTTTTTTTTTTAAATGAAGGGGGGAAATAGGTGCAAATAGATATCCAGCATTTCTCTATCTTTGTGTCTCTCAGTGTGTGTATATATATACATAATCGTAATGAGTGTCTCTGTCTGTGTAATACTTGTGATAGTATATGGAACTATGGGTCTTAGTATGTTTATTCTTGTATGTAGCTGAGCAAGTATGACTCTGTCCGTAACCATGTATGCATGTATTTTATACATCGATATGCGGGTATATACACGTATTTGCAGGTTCTTTCTTTGTGTGAGTATTTCACAAGCTGTTCTGTATGTGTGTGTGTCTCACTTGCGTAGCAACATGTGTAATCGTTGGTGTTGATGACAAGGACACAAGGATGGGTTTCAGAACAATGCAAAGCCATGGGACCTTTGATAGACACGGAGCTGGAAAAAATTGACAGGTGAGTTGTGTCTTTCTTAGATCCTTTTTTTTTTTTTCACCTCCTGGTTTCTTTACCTGCTGGATTTCCACCTCCTGTTCTTCAGTTTTGCTCATTACCAGGACGTGTACGTTACATGCTTTGGCACTGTATAGTTAGAAGTAATGCTGTTCTTTGCATGTAAAAGACCCTGTGACAACAACAGATTAACCCTGACAAAATATTTTTTTTCAGTCAGTTTGCATCAGTACAGAGCAGTATGCCCTTTCTTCCAGCACTCGGTGGGGAATTTAATTCAAAAAGAAAAAAGGCCAAGATGGATTGATTAGTGGCGTGGGGATAACACCTCTATAGGGGGCATAGACGGCGAAACAAAGAAACAAAAGATGAAACTTATGAAACGACTTGTAGTCATGTTTGGTTGGTTGGCTGCTTTGTTTGTCCTCTGTCCATCAGTGTGGATGATTTAGGACTCAACAAAGAAATTCAGATACTATTGTTTAGTCAGTTAAATCCGTGATCATCACTAAGACAAACAAACAAAAAAAAAAGAGACAAAAACAAGAACAGAATGGGCAGCAGGAGATGTGGAAGGGGTTAGGCAGGTGGGGTTTAGAGGATAGGAGAGGATCTAAAACAAGTACTGACTGGATAATTTAATGAAGTATTTGGCCTATTTATGAACTGAACATTTGGAAACAAATAGCTTTTTTCCTAAGCAACTGAATGTCCACAGCTGCTGACATATTTTCAGCCCACAACTGCTGACATATTTTCAGCAACTTTTTCGGGTTAAAAAAAAAAAAAAAGAAAGAACACGATCTTTGTGCATGATGGAAGTAATGTGGTGGTGTACGTGCATACTGATGTGATAGTGTGTTGTGTTGGGTGTCAGGAACATCGGCCAGCTGGTGGAGCTGAACCAGCGGGTGATGGACGCCCTGCAGATGTACCACACCCTGATGCGGGAGAACCCCGCCTACAGCTTCAAGGCCCCCCCTGCCCCTTACTCCTCATTGCCTCCCTCCATGATTGGAGCCGCCCCTCCACAGATGGGACAGGTATGTGTGTGCGTGTGCGTGTGTGTGTGTGTGTGTATGTGTGTGTACACGCGTACGTCGGTGTGTGTGTGGCATTTGTTTGCGTGTGTGTGTTTGAGATGAAGTGAGTGTGTGGGAATATGTAAGGAAAATCTTTTCCTCATCACTGTGTTCCAGTCTCGGTTTAGAGACATGTAGATTCAAAGAAAACAAAACGAACAAAAAAAAAAAAAAAAAAATTGAAGAAAAAAAAAGTTAAGGTTACAATGTAAACCCTAGCTAAACTTCCTGAATAATGGGAAGACAAATGGTGCTTGTGACTGAATATGACGGATTTTAATTGTCATCAGGTGTGAGAGGATTGTGGAATTAAAATTGATGTTTCTTCTAGGGACATGCTTAAGGTTCCTGAAGGTTGTTTATTACTGTTTCCTGAAATTCTGTACTAGGAATTTTCACTTCAGTCTCGAACTGTGTGTGTGTAATATTGTATGTGCATGTTTGTGTGTGTGTGTGTATGTTGTGTGTGTGTGTGTGTGTGTGTGTGTGGTGTGCATATGTGTGTGTGCATATGTGTGTGCATGCATAATGTGTCCATGTTCAGACATGACTTAACTTTTCTGTGAAGTGACAGCCCTGAAAAGTAGCCAGTCTGGAGGAAATCTGAGAGAGGAACTGAATGGAGGGCATGTTCTCTGTGTGTGCAGCAGCAGCAGCCCATGTACAATGGTCAGCAGCCCTACATGGCAGCCCCTGGCCAGATGGCGGGGGGAGCCCCAGCAATGGGAGCCCCTGTGGGAGCCCCAGTGGGAGCCCCAGCCACCCAGGCCTTCACCTCTCCACCCCAGCCCACTAGTCAGACCTACTCAAGGTGAGGGATGGTTGTGTGTGTGTGTGTGTGTGTGTGTGTGTGTGTGTGTGTGTGTGCGTGCGTGTGCATGTGTGTGTGTGTGCTGTGCACAAGAGAGAGAGATGTATGTACATGAGTATTGAGAGGATGTGTGTATGTTAGTTGTGGGTGCTCACATATGATGAAAAGAGAGTGTGTGTGTTTATGTGGTGTGTGTGCGCACGCATATATGAGAGAGAGAGAGAGTGTGTGTGTGTGTGTGTGTGTGCGTGTGTGTGTGTGTGTGCACAAGAGAAAGACGTAGAGAGTTCTATGTATGAGAGCATGTGCAGTGAATGTTCATGTCTTTGTTTACAAGAGAGAGAGAGAGAAGTGTGTGAGTGTATCTGTGACAGGAAAAATAGGGTTGATAGGTTGAAGAAGCAACAAGGGTTTTGTCCCTCTTGATGAGGAAGAAATGTGGAATCCCAGACATGGGTCAGGACAGTCTCACAAATTGTTGATCTGCTTTTGCATGCTCAGTTTTATGCTGATGTTATTTCTGTTCGATTTTCTTCTCTTTCTTTTTTTTTTTTTTTCTGTAGTTCTTACAGCTTACTGTGTGGACGAGAAAGTCATGCTCTTTATTAAGTTTCAGTGTTTGCCGCCTGACTAAAGATAGCAAAGCATACAAACAGCTGCGGTGGTGTAATGATTAGCACTGTGGGATTGCTAGCCGGGGGGTCGGGTCTGACCAGAGGCTGTTTATTTGTGGTATATTTCAGCCCCCAGCTGACCACTCCCACCCACAAGCTGAATTAGTTATGGGCTCAGACGGGAGAGAGGACTGGAACCACCCAGTCTTACAGTGTTACCCATTTAGTAAACCCTGGCATCGACCAGGCCTGAGAGGAGCAGACACCAGCTGTTGTGGCCATGAAATGTATTCGAACAGCACTGTTAGACCTATCCATGAAGTGAACAGAACTGGGCTGTGTGTCGATTCGGTTCTGTTGGTTCACAGAGCCCGTAGTGCACACCTAGCTGATCTGTAGACACCAAGAAAAACTAACTCTGCAAGCTTTTCTGACTTTTTTTTGAAAAGGGAAAAGTGAAATCGTTGTCTCGGGGCAGGGAGAGAAGGGGACGGGAGTGGTAGGAGAAGGAGCACTTGCACTGGTAGGGTTTTAAGAATTTATTTATAAAATCACTATACTTGATGTACATTGTTTTAGTTTCAGAGTGAGGTGCCTGCAGGTGGAAAGTGAAACAAACTTTAAAAGAAAAATACCGTTCCGTTGAACGAGAGAGAGAAACAAATTACAAGACAATTTTCTCATGATTGGTCTCTTTCGTTTGGCGGTACAGTAATTTTTCTTTTTAAGTTTGTTTACATGATTGTAGTTTCTTTTTTTGTACCTTAGTGATTGAAGGTTAGTGCAGTAAGTGATGTGCTTTTTTTTGTTTTTTTGTTTTTGTTTTGTTTCATTTCCTTTGGTTACTTCCCTTGCCTGGCGGATGTTGTGGCCACATCCTCCCCTGTGATGGCGTGTGCTTGACGCTGGCTGTGTGTTGGCCTGTGTTCCTACTCCCATTTATGGTTGTGCACACTTCTACCGCTGGATTGACGTTTTACTCCGGCCTGGAACGCTTTTCCTGGATTTTGATTGGTGTCATTTAAAAAATTTTTTTTTTTATCTCATTTGAAATTGTTTTTTTTTTTTTTTTTTTTCTGACTTTGTGTGGGGTTTGTGTGAACATTGTGTGTGTGTGTGAATGGGCTCACTCGTGCCTGTGATTCTCGTTTCATTTCTTGATGGACTTGGATCAAATGAATGCATTTGGAACGGCAATGTTGATGTGTGTGTTTGCGGATGTCTGTGACTTGTTTTCCAAATTGCTGCGATTATTCCTTGTTGTTACTGTTGTATGTGCCCTTGTTGACATGTGTGCGTTGTGTTCATGCTGCATGTTTGTCTTAACAACTGATTTTGGGTCATGTTGGATGGATGTGGCCTCGTGCCTTTTTTTTTGAACCAACCGTTGCTGGATGTACGTACAACTTGCCCACCGACACCCTCTCACACTTTGATGTTGTGGCACCGCAAATGAAACTTTGTGATGATGGGGTGGCATGAAATTTTGATCGTTTGAAACTCTTTTTTTTTCCTTTCTTTTTGTTTTCTTCTTTTTTTGTTACTAAAAACTCGTAACGACAGCTACATGAATGGCCAGTTACCAATGTCCTCTTTCACCAGCCTGCCCTCGGTCAATGCCGTCATCGGGGGAGGTGCGGGGGGCATGGCTGCCGCCACCACCACCTCCACCACCACCGCCCTGGCCACCGACAGCAACCACAATGCCCTGCCCGCCGCCCCTATGTCCCAGCCCCCGCCTCCACAGTCCTTCCACAACGGCAGTATGGCCCCGGGCGGGTCTCTACCCCAGGGCTACGGGGCTGGTGTCGGCCCAACTGCCTCGCAGCCCGTCGGGGGCTTGGTGGCGCCGGCGTCCATGAGCTACCAGCCTCCCCCTCAGCAGCCGTTGCTTTGAGGGTCCTGGATATACATAACTTTGTGTGTGCAGTCTACGTGTTGGACATGTTTGAAAGATGAGGGGGCAGTGAAGATGGAGGGGGGGAGGAGGGAGGGGTTTTGGGGATGATGAGGGGAGGGGAGGGAAGGGGCGGAGCAGTCACCAGTCCTTTTACTGCCTTTGCTTGTGTGGTGTGTGTGTGTGTGTGTGTGTGTGTGTGTGTGTGAGTGGGGGTTCTGATGTGGATAGTTTAGTGTCAGGTTTGGTTCATTGTGTGGCTCTCATTGTCTGTCTGCAAGTCTTTACAGTGCTGCTTATTATTTTTTTTTTCATAGTGTATGGCGGCACCTTCCTGTCAATCTGAACTGTGAAATTTCTTGAATTTTTTTTTTTTTTTAAACTGTTGTTTGTTCTGAATTGCGTTACTCAGTCATGGCTTATTCTGATTGCCTGTACACAGCCATATCCAGGCTGCTCTGTAAGTCCCATCGCCTGTAGTCTGCAAGGAGCAGTCGGTGTTGGAGCATCACGAGGCAGCCCACCAGAGGAGATACTGCACTGCTGCTGATGAGTTACTTCGGTGGTGTTCAGTGGTGCTTGTTCTGATCCAACATACACACAAAAGACACTGGCTGCTGAGCCCCATGACAGATGACCGTGATAGCTAGGTGGCTGAGCCAAGGTGGAGATGTTGATGTTGACAGTGGGCGCGGTATTTGTGCACGTTGACTACAGCGTAGAAAGCTACTCGGGCTAGGGTTTGGGGAGAAATAGGGCTTGGGCTGTAGGTCCTGGTTTTCACTCTCATTTTATGCTATTGTGTAAACCATGGGGAAAAAGTGTGATTCTTTGGTGTTTTCTCTCTCGCTCACACACACACACACACACACACACACACACACACACACACACACACACACACACACACACACATATACACACACACACACACACACACACACACACACACACACACACACACACACACACACACACACACACACAACACACACATAAAACACACACACCACACACACACACACACACTATACACACACACACACACACACACACACACACACACACACACACATATACACACACACACACACATATACACACACACACACACACACACAACACACACACACACACACACACATGCGCGCGCGCACACATTCAAAAGGAGGAGGATGTTTTGCAGTTAGAGTCCTATTATCCAGTGTGAAAGTGATGTCGTGTGCATGATCCATAAGAAATCCCCGATTCCCATCTACCCCCCCCCCCCCCCCCACTCCCCCCCACTCCTCCTTCCTCTTCCCACGAAGCCCTCCTTCCCCCTTCACCCCATTTACCCTTCTTTGTATGTGTGCAAGTGTACATGTGGAAGGTGTACCTTGTTTTGGAGAGAGGGGGAGAGTAGGAGGGGGGGGGGGGGGGGGGGGTTGGGGGTGGTGGTGAAGGAAGTGATCAGCAAAGCTGGCGACTGCCCCGCCCTTTGCCTGGAAGCGTGTGATATGTCGGAGCATGTTGTTGGAAGGACTTGTCAGGTGACCGATCACCTGATCATCTGGTGACCGACCAATCACCTGATCCAGGCTGTTGGGAGAAGGAAGATGTGGAAGTCTGGAGTCGGGCAGGTGTGTCTCTGGTTATCGGACAGGTGTCCCAATCCTCTCGCCATAGCATTGTTTTTTTTTTTGTTTTGGTCCCATATGGTGTGATTAATGATAGTGTTGCACCACAAGGTGTTCTGATGTTTTTCCACCTAAATAATAAAAAACAGCCAGAGAATTTACAGGTTTTTTTTTTTTTTTTTTTTGAATAAGCCATTGAATACGTTCATTCCTGTGAATTGGTTTTTGGCTTTTTTTTTTGGTTTTAAATAATCTTTTTAATTTTGATTAGAATCTGTCTTGCCATCTCACAATAACAGCCATGAGGGGGACTGAATGTGGTGGAAAAGAAACACATGTGGAAGTGTTTTTAGAGTATGTACTCACAGGATGATTTTATGAATACTGAGGACAGTTTTCTGATCAGAATCAGCTATCAGATACAGCGATAGCAGTGTTTGTTTACAAAGAGTGAGAGGAATAGGCAAGCAAAGCAGGCGTAAATGGAACAGGGAGAGGAAAGGGAGGGGGAGTGAAGTGAGTGGGAGAGGGGTGGACATGGGAGGAGGCATGTGTATGGAGGGGGAGGGCAGAGGAATCTAGTTGGCAACACTTGTCAAATTTACCAGTCACAATCTGTTTTTTTTTTTTTTTTTTTGCCTCCCTTTTCAATAGCATTTGAGAAATATTCCTGATCAGTTGCCCTAAATGGAAAAGAGGATGAAGGGGGGGGGGGGGGGGGGAGAGAATCTACCACCACCATTGAGGAACAACATAAAGGGGTATTGAGACCATATTTTGGCCAGCTGTTGGCCACAAAACGGGCAGTGTTTCCAACAGTTTTGCGTTAGTGAGTTTTGCCTCATGGGATTTGGCATCATTTTTTTGGTACCTCAAAGCGATAAGTTTGATTGCGGAACTTGTCCCTTTGTTTTCACCTGTTTCTGATTGGTTTGGATTATACATGATTGATTTAGTACAGTAAAAGAAAAACAGGTAGATCCGATTATGTATGCTAGTTGCTATTTCTAAAAGGTTGATGTTAACCTCGTTTGATTTTTTTTTTTTTTTTTTGGTTAGTGCTATAGCTTTTTTGGTTTGTTTTTAATGAAGTTGGTGTTGGGGATATGCATGTGTATTTTTGGTAGATGTGGACTCAGGAAGGATGAAAGGTTCGTTTGGTGCTTGATTGGATCGTGCTCTCTTTGTGGCGAGAGCTCTCTGCACCCCTCTGTCGCCATACTTCTTTCATATGACACTGGAGACGATTTATACCAGCAGTGAAGCTGCATTCAAGGCCTTTAGTTCATGTGAAGACTTTGAGAATTGCATAAATGGTCATAAACACTCTTTTTCAATTTGTGGATGTTAAGTTGTGATAAGGGATTTTGGGAGGTCAGAAATGTGGCCCTTAGCATGATCAGAGTACAACATTACAGATTATTTGATTTTTGAAATGGTTATGGTGTGTGTGTGTGTGTGTGTGTGTGTGTGTGTGTGTGTGTGTGTGAATAATCTCATAGAAAATAAAGAAAAGAAGAATAAAGAAGCATTGTATGTAGGTTTTTGTTAACAGAGGACACAAGAGCAAATGAGTGCAAAAATCGTAGTCAGGTGATGGGACATTGTAGTGGCAGCCAGTCAGGTTCATATTTCATACTGAATGTCAGCATTTTTGTAAAGAAGATTGGGCAAGTCTGCGTCGCGTACATTCACCATGAAAAAAATCTATTCATTCTCAACTTGGTCATCACTAGCTAATGGATATTATGAAAATGTATGATCGTATGCGTTACTCTGGAATTAAGTAAAGTCTTTTTACTTCCCCCAAAGAAGTGATGTTTTCACATGTATCTGTTGGTCTGTTTTTAATTTCTGTTGGCAAAGTTACGCAAAAGTTACTGAACTGACTTCCATGAAACATGGTAGAGAGGTGGAATGCGACCCAGATGTGAAGCCACTGAAGTTTGGTGCAGATCTGTGATGCCAGTTCATGTCAAAGGGAGGATTCATTTGATAGAGGTCTTTGTTCTCCCAAGGTCAGAGTGCCTGTATGGCTTTCCCAAAACTGACCTGGAGTGTGGTTGGCAGCTGTTTGAAAAATATTTTGACAGAAGAAAACACCTGTTGGAGCTTGTCTGTGTTACAGCGAAGTTGTGAAGTCCTTGTTTTGTGCAGAAATAAAACTTGCAGCATGTTGTCTTCTTTCTTTTTTGGGGTGTGGAGGAGGGGGTGTTTTTTTTAATGACAGACTGTGGCTGAAGGTTTTTCCACTGCGTTTGAAATCAAGGACATGCTGCGTTTCTTTGGCAGCCTGTTTTGAGGAATTGCTGGTCTGAAACCAGTTAGTTACACTCGATGCTGCATGACCACTCCGGCTGTTCAGTGCTTGGCATGCCATAGAAAGAAAACGTATCTGTCATGTAGGCTGCTCCTGTTGTTGGTCTGAAAATCAGGTGAAGACAGGCCTCTTCAGAAGCTGATTGTGGAGAGAAGTTTCCTTTGGATTAACCCTTTGATTACCAAAATCATCTTCACATTCCTGCAACTATGGACTTGTTTCTTTTGAAGCTTCTAACAAACTTAAACGTAACTTTGAAAATGTTTTTGAAGCATCAAACACATCTAAACTGAATTTTCGAAACTTGATTACTTTTTGTTTAGTCGCAGAAATTGTTTTAGATCAAAATCATGCCAGTGTGTGTATAAAAATCAAGTGGTGGATGTAGACGTCTGTGCACATGTCTGTGTGTTAGTAATGCTGACATCTGACCACTGTGGCCACGAAATTGTGTTCCATGAAGCCTGCATCCATCTGTAATCTCTACATTGATTTCCCACTTATTGGTGAGCTTACACACTGCTACGGAAGTTTTAAGCGAGTGCAAGAACATCTTCACAGTCTATTCACAGAGCTCCCACTCCTTGAGGAATTGGCAGATTTCAGCAAGAACTGATTTTGGAACTCGAGGAATTTTTTTTTTTTTTTTCAAGAAAAATAAAATCGGGGACAGAGAAAGAACTGATTTTGGAACTCGAGGAATTTTTTTTTTTTTTCTCAAGAAAAATAAAATCGGGCACAGAGAAAGAAAGCGGTGACTAAATATTTGGAGCTCTGGTCACATATTCAGTATGCAAGCAGATGACAGAGAGATCACAAGATCTCTTGTTCTTTGCACGAGCAGCTGTCACCATGTCACCTGACTGGTTGAAGGACTTTGAAACTGGCGGGTTGTGGGCAGGATGATGCAAAAGTGAAAAATATTGACCACAGTTGTACTGACAAATGGTCCTGATTGTAGTTGAATCCAAAACTTTGTTGATACTTCATTCACCATTTTGGCAACAAGTTTAGATTTTTCACGGGTGACAGAGGGCCATCCGCCTTACCCCCACCCCCACCGACTTTCAGAGGTTTCTGCTTTTCCTTGGTGGGTAGCTTATGGATGCCTTCACTCACAGCCGCGAACAACACGAGCTGGAGGGCAAAAAAGATTGGAGCCAAAAGGAAGCACTTTACAAGTGGCAGACTCTTTCCCAGAAGAACAGTGTGTCTTCACACCCAAAGCTTCCCAAGTACCGTGAAAGGGAACAGAATGGAAGTTGCCCTGGATGAATGGAAATGGGATGGATCGGAATTTTAGTGGAGTGTGGCAGACCTGCGGTTAAGGGTGAAACGGGTACTCAAAAGGTTAACCTCTTCCATGGCCCTTTGGCTTTGGACTGTGTGGTAACCTGTCCAGTGAAACAGGGACCAACAAGACACAGGCGCTTGAACGTGGATGATACATTTTCTGCTGCAGTCTAGCCAGGCCAGCATTGCTGCACGTTCTGGCGCTTTGTTCTGTGACCTGTCCTGGCTGCATGGATATTCCGTGGGGTGACAGGTTGCACGTGTAAACAGCTTCAAAACAGATTTTATTCCCCTATTCTTTTTTTTTTTGTTATTCAAAAGACGTGTTCCAGCAACAACAACAAAAGTTTTGACCATAACCGAGCAGGATGTATTCAGTGTGCGAAACACATTCTTCTTGCATTGTGTTACTTGCCACTACATTTGGCCCAAGTACTGAGCAATACTGGTTGAAGCTTACATAGTATATATATTTCCTAAACAGTATGATCAAACTTCACTTCATATTTTGCGCCATTGTGTCATAGCATTTCTGTGTTTTTATGTTGTTAATAAATTGATGACAATTTGATAATAAACATGGAAAAATATCATGATTTGGTTGTCGCGTTTCAGATGATGAGAAAGATGTGTACTGTAAGTACACTTACCATAAGAATGCCTTTATTTGAATCCACAAACTGAAATAAATGTGCATGTATCACCACAAACATACAGAGACTTGTACCACGAGTATATCTTTATTTGAATGTTTGAACAGATATAAACAAAGGTATGTCAGTGCAGAACATGTGTGCGAACACACACACACACACAAACACACACACAAAATGTACACAAAACACACACTCGCACAGACAAAACATACTCACACAAGACACACACACACACCACATGCGTGCATGCATGCACACACGTTTATGAACAATTCATGATGAACAAAGCATTGTCGTGCCCAGATCATATATTTTTGGCACTGTCGTTGCCAGCAAGAGAAAACTCGAGCAAGGTTGTGAGAGCAGCACAGGTGGAATTTGTCATTAACACTGGACAGAATGTAACTGATCCTTGCTGCTTCTTCACCATGGGCTTAGGCAGGCTGTACTGTGCAAGACGTCTTGGTCTGCACAGTGGTTTAATAAATAACGAACGATTTTGATGTATTTTTCTTGTGTGGTCCAGGACGTTATGTGTAACACAAATGCCGAGCGAGTGTCTTCAAAATTATAGTTGTAATTTTTCCCCGAGGAATGTGGTGGACAGATGTTGACCTGATATACGTGGCCTCTGATGTGAAAAATGGGACCGTAAGATTTTAGTGTATTTGCATGGAAGAATAAGGTTTGTGGATTTCACAAGCAGTATTTTGATTGAAAGAGAAAAGTAGCTCTCGTGTTTAAGTAGTGGTGTTTTTTTTTTTTTTGTGTGTGTGTGAATATTACGCATAGCTCTTTGTGAACATAACTTTTAAGAGAAGAGTCACTGATTGGCAGAATGTGTGTGTGTGCGTGTATGTGTGCGTGTGTGTATTTGTGCATGCGCGCATTTGTACATGATTTTGCTTGAGCACTGTGAATTACATCTGCATATATTTGTGTGTGTGTGTATATATAGATACATGTAAATGCATGCCACACTTTGCATATATGCTCAGCATGTAGAGAAATGTATGTATATAAGAGGGCAATGCATGTTTGTGCATTCTTCAAGACCAATATGACATAACACTGGATGTAATATACTTGTTCAGTCTCTGACAGGCACAGTGGAATGCCGTTCAGGACAAACAGGGATATATAGTGGAAGATGAGAGATGGTGGTGGTGGGGGAAGGCGAGGGTGGAGGGGCTGCCGGGGGGGGGAGGAACAAATGGTTTTTGGTGCATGATTAAGGTTGACATAAGCAACCATACTTTTTGAAGATGTATGTTTGTTTGCAGGTTGTTATCCAGTGAAATATTGAGGATTGTTTATATTTATTTGTTTTATTTCTTTCATCACCTCCCTCTGCCAGCCTCCTCAGCCCAGTCTTTAGAAACGAAAAGTTCATTGGATGAAGAAGTGGTGTTTTCCAAATCAACCAGATGTGAACGTCTATGTAGTGTAATGTGTGGTAGTGCTGCCACACTTAACAGTTGTACTGTGACAAGTGAATGCAGACACCCACTTCTTGTGCAATATACTACTCTGAATCGAAGAGCTGGATCTGGACTGGTCTATGGGCCAAATTGGGAATACGACTTGCTACCTCACTTCTGGTTCTCTTCATCTGTGCGGTCTTTTCTGGCAGCCACGCAGCTCCACGGCTTTTGTGCTGGAGTGTGAGTACTTCCTTACATCTTGCGCGTCTGCGCTGTGCGCTCGCTCGCTCAGATAACCACGGTGTCAGAACGTGCTTTCAGTATAAAATGTTACATAGTGTATACGTGTGTGTTCATCAGCTGTTTTCAACGTAACTGCTGCGGTTTCGGACTTACCACATCCTGACCGGTTCTCATGCTGAGACGTAAATTGTCGTCAGGTGAGAAGCCCGCGGCTTGAAAGGAAGATGCTGTAAGGGGGGATAAACGGTCAGAAGCAAAGAGATCTGCAAAGTACTCCGGTCTGAAGAAATCACGGTAACATGGAAAACAGTTCTGACACTACATTAGGAGAACAGCCACCCTGGATTGCTTTAGGGAACTGGGCTGTGTCTAGACATGAAAGTGGCTAGTTGTCCTGTCCGGCTTGTCTGTTAAGCCTCATCCGTGAATTGCAGCTTTCAACATTTCTCACTTCTTCCCTTGTTTATTTTTTGTTGGTTATGAAGGTGTAACTTGTGTGCGTTGTGGTCCAAGTGGCGCAGTAGATCTTATTAGCGTGTAGCAGGATTTGCGTTTCCTATGAAGACTTACCAATCACTCTGTCCCGGTTACCTGTTTTCCTTTGCTGAAATTGCCGTTCTGGTTTGGAAAATGACTATGACATCTATATGGACTGGTCAGCTGGCAGTGACAGGTCGATGTCACTCAGTGAAGCTGAAAGTGATGTAGTCCAGGGACTAGTGGTGGCTAGGGGAAGGCTGGGGGTGCAGTTCTTCGCTCTGGCAGTGACAGGTTGATATCACTCACTGAAGCTGAAAGTGATGTAGTCCAGGGACTAGTGGTGGCTGCCTTTCCTTGGGGAGGCTGGGGGTGCAGTTGTTTGCTCTGGCAGTGACGGTTGATATCACTCAGTGAAGCTGAAAGTGATGTAGTCCAGGGATTAGTGGTGGCTGCCTTTCCTTGGGAGGCTGGGGGTGCAGTTCTTTGCTCTGGTACTTGACTGGTTTGATAATACTCACTGAAGTTGAAGTGATGTAGTCCAGGGATTAGTGTGGCATGCTTTCCTTGAGAGGCTGGGGGTGCAGTTCTTTGCTCTGCTGATGGGCCGGGCATTACCTCCGTTTTTTCAGCCTGATTTGAGTACCCTCACCATGAAGGTGTTCTTTAGCATCAGGGCTCAGTAGATAGAGCATTGTTCTCATGAACCAAGGGTTATGGGTTCAATGCCCGCTTGAGAAGCCAGGTTAGAGGAGGTTTTCTCTTTGCAGTCTTCATGTGGGTAGAATCTTGTCTGTCTCCATTCAAATTCTTTGGTTGAGAGTTCAAACGGAGGTCTCATATGAGAAGGAAGGCATGTTGTTGGTTCGCCAGATTCAAGCGATGCAGTGTTGGGTTGAAGACATGATGAAAAACAGTGATGCTCGAAAGCCTGATCCATCTACTCCTTCCATCTTGAAAACATCACAGGCTTTTGGTTTCAGATATAATTGTTCAAATACCCGTCAAGGGGATAACTTTTTTTTTGGCTTTTGCACAGGGAATAATGACACTTTTGAGAAACAGTGATGTAAAGGTAACTTATGGAACGTTTTGAAATGGTGCTTGCCATTTTTCATCAAAAGATCAGTGCAATTGTCAAAATGGAAATCATGCTCGCCCCACCTCGCCTCATCGTTCCTGTCTCCCATATTTACTTTTTTTTTAATATTTCAATTTTTGTTTTTCATCTCCTTTTTTTTTTCCTCTGTGAATGCTGTTACAATTTGTGTGTGTGTGTGTGTGTGTTGTGTGTGTGTTGTTTTTTGTTTTTTTTTGGGGGGGGGGGGGGGGGAGAGTGGCGAGGGATGGGGGCAGGGGTTCTTTTCTTTGTATTGATTAAGAGAAGAAGAGAAATTGAGTAATTTTGTGTGTGTGTTGCCTGTATTGAAATGATGATTTCCTGCTTTGTGGCTGTATATATGGCGCATGTCTCTCACAGTGTGTAGAGACAGGGAGGAGGACTAAGGTGCAGGGAATGGGAGAGTCATGCACATGGGACTGAAACCTGTGCTTGATGCAGCAGTGTATAGTATTTAAGTCCATTAAAGTGTGTGCTTGTGTATGTGTGTGCGTGCATGTGTGCGTGCGTGCGTGTGTGTGTGTGTGTGTTTTAACAAATTCGCCGTACAAGGGCCTGCAGTTCAACAGGTAGAGCTTTTGGTTGCAGAGTTGAGGTGACTGTTTTGAGTTTTAATCTCTCATGCTTTCCAATTTTTATGTACTGGAAGTCTTTTATGTCCATTCTGCAGTAAATTGCGGACTCATTGCGGGGAAGGTTGAAGTGGTGTGGTAAGAGGGGTCCAGTAATGTCCTCCTCTGGACACGGTGAACTTGTAAACAGTTCAGTGCCCCAAAGGCCCACAGGCTCTGTGACTTACCTTTGACCTTGTGACCGACTGACTGGTGGACAGTACCGTGTGCAGATAACCGTCAGCAAGGTGTTAAAGACTTGTCTTGTCTGTCTGGCTGTCTCCCTCCTCTCTCTGTCGTAGAGTTCTCTTCTCTCTCTCTCTGTCGTTGAGTCTCTGTCTTTCTCCCTCCCAGAGTTCTCTCTTAGAGTTCTCTTCTCTTGTCTTCTCTCTCTCTCTCTCAGACTGCTTTTATCTCTGTCTCTCATTAGATTCTTCTTCTTTCTTTCTCTCTCTCTCTCTCCTTCTCCCTCCACCCTGCCCACCCTCCCCCTCCCCCTCTCACTTTCGCCTCTTGGTATGAAATCTGTACAGTGTGTTGGGGGCTTTACTTATGACGAATGTCTTTCATTTGGCCAGTTTGAGCGATTCTCCTCTCAAGATGTGGACTTCATTGTGTATGTAGCTGTCTTTGTTTGTCTTGTGCCAGTGTAAGTCTTGTTGGTGTGTGTGTGTGTGTGTGAGCGTATGTGTGTGAGTAAAAGATAGGGATGAGTGAGAGGAGTCAACGGGACAGGGCGGATGAGAGGTAGGGGATTGAAAAAGTAGAGGTGGCGAGTTGTGGTTTCACACTACAACTCTTCCTGTGTTTCGCTGAACGGTTGATGGATTTAACAAAGTAAGTCTGGTTGTCGTTTTCCGTTTCTGTCGTTGGGGAGCTATGTCAAAAGGAGAAGGAGAATACGAGTCAGAGTGTGATGCGCCATTAAAACATGTGTATATTGGTATGATATATTCTCACCCGCATTGAAAGGTTGTAAATGAGATTTCCCAGAGTCCTCCTTTCTCCCCACCCCACCCCCAAGCCCTGATCCCTCCTCACACTCACCCCCTGTCCTCCCCACGCACGTCAGCTCCTGTGCACACTTTTCCAACAATACTTCTTGGTCCGTCGTTCTCAAATTAACCAGGTTTTTTTTGTTTTTGTGTGTGTGTGTTTTTTTTTTTAAACAGTTTGTGAAAGAAAATTTGGACAGCACTGCAGTTTGTGCGCGTTTGGACAGGAGATGAATGTAGCCCCCCCCCCCCCCCCCCCCGCCCTTACCCACCCCCCGTCTACTGCTCCTCCCCCCCACCCTATCCCACCCCACCCCACTGCCCGCTCCACCACGTGCCTCTCCCACCCTTGGCACTTTAATCGTTGTCGGTTGTATGTTTATAAAGCACAAATAAAAACGAGAACGAGGCAGAGTGGATTACTTTTGTCGCAGATGAAAAGGGGGATGGGGGTAAGAAATTGTCCACTTAAGATTGAAAATGAATATGATGGCACTCCAGTATCTGTACAGTGGTCATTTGTTGGGAGTGGTGGGGGGGGGGGGGAGGGGAAGGGGGGGGGGGAGGGGGTTGTTACAAATTCCTTTTTGACAGCATTTTTATCTCCACACCCCTACCCCTTTACACCACAGTCACCCCCTCCCTCCACCGCCACCCCCCCCCCTTCCCTTCCATTCAGTTAGCGCAGTAGCTTCATGTTCAGTTTTGTTTTATTTCAGTTGATTGTGTTAAATAGTTGCTGTAAAGTGTATACATGAGGAGTCTGAATGGGTCCCCCGGCTTTCATAGACGTTCGGAATATATGTTGCATGACAAGATGAGACAATTACATGAGGAAGGGTAGGGCTCCTCTATTTTGCTAGATTTTCTTTCTTTCTTTCTTTTAAAAAAAAAAATGAATGCAAGTTTGTCAACAGAGGATTAGACGTGGTTTCTTTTTCTTTTCTTTTCTTTTTTCTCTCTTGCGTTGGATTGTGTTTGAACTTGTATGATTTTTGTTATGCAAAAGAATGTATTTGGATGTATTGCCCGATTCTGTGAAGTTCTTTCAATGAAATAAACTGATTGATCCTCTCAGTTGTTTTACTGTTTTGCTTTGTCTGTCTCTCTGTCTCTCGCTGTCTGTCTCAGTCTCTCTCTTTGTGTGTGCGTGAGAGAGAGAGAGAGAGAGAGAGAGACACGCATACCATGATACACGAATGGTGCATAAGGCTATGTAGACTTTGTGAAAAGCAGCACAGTTTGCATGCATTGATTCAATTATCTCCCTGGAACAGAAAAGTCAATGCAGGGATGATTCGCTGAATTACCAGTCACAATAGAACGGTGATGGTGGTAGGGATCGTGGTGCATACCCGACAGGATTCACCTGTGGGGATTTTTCGAACCTTGCGGATTTCCGCCCAGAGTGAAATGTGCTGTAGGTTGTGGGGAGTGTGGAGCCATGTAGTCGAGAGCCATCCACTAAGGAACACGTGTCTGAAACTGTTGGTCAAAGTTCCTCATCAACAGCGCAGATCGTCTCTATCTCTTGGGCTTGGTTGATGACTGGGTTATATCACGGGGGTATGTTATGAAAGAGACGCACACAAGTCTGGTCATGTATGCAGTCTCAGACCAGAACGGAAATCCTCATTGGTAATCACACAAAAGGGTGTCAAATTATCTCACCTTCTGTTTTGTTCTCGTGATTACTTGAATGTTGACACCCCCCCCCCCCCCCCCCCCCAACCTCCACATCATTATCTGTGACGACTTCATGGCAAACAGCAAACAACAAACAAGTAGGGTAACTCTTGCTCCCTCGATGAGATGAACACACGCCAAAAAAAACTCATCACGGGAGCAGAGTTACCCTACTTTGTTTGTTATTTGGTGTTTGCTGCACCCTGCCTTATTTATGATTTCCTTTGAACTTCATTGCAAGCCACGCTGTCACTTTCAAAAAAAAAAAAAAAAAAAAAAAGAAGGCGAACCCAAGGTAACCGTACAGCTACGACAGGAAAAGCATCTAGGCTGGTCACCTCTTGGGAAAGATTAAAAGTACATGATAATGATAATGCTAGGCCTAATTGATAATTTTATATTCAAGGGTAACAGATAGGCAAACACATGCTTTTTTTTTTTCATCCGGCCCTTGCTCCCGCTAAGGGACTAACTAAGCATGACTAGCGACTAAAACTTACAAAACGTTTAACAAACACATATATCTTCACACATTAAAAAGTTGACGAGATGTTCCTCCATTAACATCTAAGGCGTAGATGACTTTAGAGGGAAAAAAAAAAGCGATTGAAACAACAAACAAGAATAAAGAAATTGATTACAGAGAAGAAGAAGAAAAAAATCAGCACACAGACATAAAATAGCGATCCTCTTATCGAAGGAGAGAGAGAGAGAGAGAGAGAAGACTAACAGCCAGTACACAAACCTGGCACTCCTGACTGGACCTCAGCCTCCTTCAGACTCGCCACACCCGCTGTGCCTGGGACCTCCAAAGACCTACAATGTATCTTTGTGATTTATGAGGGTGGAGAGAGTAAAGAAGACACAATGTCGGTGTTTAAATATCACGGTTATATTTGTGGCGAGAACAGCCTGCTCTGCCTTGGCATTTGTTCTACCGCAGAGATAGAGCAGCATATCATCATTCGATCGTTCAGACGTCACTTTGAGTTCATCAAAATACATATTGAGGGATTTGCAGTAACGAGACTGAAATTAAGATCAAGGAGAAATCGAGATTTGAGAACAGTAGACCACACAAGCGCAAAAATCATCATGAAAAAAACCTTCTGTCCTGAAGAGTATTAAACATTTGGGCCTGTTCATCTGTGGATATGGTTGTTTTTCCACGCAAACTTCGAATGATTAGCAGTTCTGAACTCGATGTTCGTGTTGTTGTTGTTGGTGTTGTTGTTGTGTAAATAGTGACGAAAGAAGAGAACTTTGGATTGAAAGAAAGGAGATGAGTTTGTGACAAGGGAAAGTAATCCACAATGAGAAACTTATATTGAAAGAAAGGAGATTGGTTACAACAAACAACAACAACAACAAACAACAACAACAACAACAACTTGCCAGCCAACCAATCAAACAAAAATACAAACAATGCAAAAACAGAAGAACAGAGCTAAACTACCTCAAAACCAAGTACTGGAATGGGCACCGGGTCTATGGTAGAAACAGGATATGAACTTGCCGTTGAACTGTCTCTTCAACGGGCACAGGTCTGTGAGACCCATGAAATATGGACGGATCAGCAGAAAAGTGATGAAGGCACTGACATAGAGGTCAAAAGATACTGAGGTATGAATATTACGAATATGGTGTCACAAAACCCTGAACCTACGTCCGATGAACTTGTATTTTCCTTATCAATCGAATAATACAGAGGGGACTTTTGAAGCTTGACAGCTCATTTGATAAAAGTCCCAATTTTTTTTTATCCTGATTTTGATACACACTGCTTAGCGCTACGTGACTCGAGTTGTCTTTCTTGGTCTGCGCATTTTGTTGTTGAAGGTAAAGTTCAAATGCATCGGAGTCACGAAAATGAAGTGTTGGATACAGAATCACGTCAGTTCGCTGCGAGTGTGACGTAGCAGCGGACGCTGAGGGAGAGGTGGCGGATCTCCTTTGAAGGACACTGATGTGAGAGGTCAGTGTCAGGCGGCGCGGCGATCCTTCCAGCCATATGGGTGACGGCGGGTCTAGCCTGTGTCGCCGGGGGACGGCTCCTGGAGATGTGGGGCGATCGGCGATGGAGCGCTGCCTGACCGCGATTACCGTGGCCTGGGATACCATGTTCTGAGGCCAGGCAGACATGGGGGCACTCCTTATATGGTTGGGCTGAAAAATTGCCCTCTCGGCCGCAGTCTGCGTGTATCCGCCGAATATTAGGGACTCGTGCAGCGCTCCAGCGACTTTCATCCTGCTCCCTCCTTGAGGCGGCCTCACGCGGCACAAGACCATCGCCACCCGAACACGAAGAAGACTGCCTGGTGGTCCTGAAGACAGCCTTTAGATTGGGGAAAAGAGAAGCCGAAGCCCATCGACCAACAGCCGAAATTGAACCGAAGTTCATGAGGAACCAGAACTCGAAGAGAGAAATACGACGGCCCCACACGCAACTCGCCCACTACTGCCTGCGACAACAGTTGCCACAGAACACGCAGACTCACGTCTGCAAGTGCACCTGTCCTTAAGGGCCACAGGCCAATAGGGCGTGAATCTCACCATCAAGACAAGTCAAGTACAAAATCACAATGATCAATCACATCGTCGACCTTGGCACGTTAGGACCACGTTATGACGGCTGGCTTCCGCAGAGATTTGTGAATGACCGAGTCTGGCAACTCCATGGTAAAAGACAAAGCATCGTCTGCATGGTTCTGTTCATCTCCTTATAGCTGCTGCAGTTTTCATAAGTTCAGCTTATCAGCGATAAACTATGTTATATTCATTCAGACTCCTAGCAATAGGAATAGCTCGGCTGGTAGAGCGCCGGACTCGTAATCTTGGGGATCCTGGGGTTGCGGGTTCCAATCTCCACCAGGCTGTTTTGATATAGGGGGATATTTCCGTCGGAGTTTTAACATTGGATCGGACTCAATTTCCCACACAGTCCTTCGAATGAGACTATAAACCGAGGTTCCGTGTGTGAACGCGCGCATAACATCTTGCACACACGTAAAATCCCATCACCAACTTTCGGAAGAGAAGGCCAGTTTGGCCGTTGGTGTGGATGACACGTTACACGTAGCATGCATCCTGCGTGAAAAATCGAAAGAATGAAAGAGTTGTTAAATTGAATGAACGATTCTGACTGGATGACACGGGAAACGACTGAATGAAGCGCTAGCAGACAGCTCTTCAGTCGGCTCTACCCAGGTAGGCAGCCCGCTGTGTAAACGATAATGCGGATTGTAAAGTGCTCAAAGCTTGGTCTCTAACTGGGGATAGCGCTATATAAGTACTCTTACTAAATAAATAAAAGATGCAAAGCATATAAACGTACTCCAAGTTTATCTTCCTGAAAAACGTCACAATCAAACATGCGTCATAATGTATTTGACGTCATAATCAAACATGCAAATTTTCAGAAAGATCGGCCTAGAAGTTTTGTTGTCTGGAGCGAGTGGAACACATTTTGACCACAGACAGACAGACAGACAGACGGACACACAGACAGCATTTCTTCGTTCCCATTGTAAAGTACGCCCTCGATGATGCTCTGCCACAGCAGATGAAGCAACGCTATGATATGAGCGGCTCGTTTCGCGCTCACACTCTACCACAAAAGAATTTTTTTTTTTTTTTTTTTTCCTGTCCCAACCTCTGCGCCACCTCAGAGGCAGTGCACCCACGCCGCTCATTCCGACACCCCGTCCACAGCCACAGCCCGGTCGGCCCCGCCGCAGCCCCGGCACCAGCAATCCACAGGGAGCAGTCAATGTCAAGTCGTCAAGAGGCAACCCACCGGAGGAGTCACTGCACTGCTGCCGAGTCACTTCGGTGGTGTTCAGTGGCGCCTGTTCTGATCTAACATACGCAGGACACCACCTACTAAGCCCCCTACTGACGACAATAATTGCTTAGTCGCGGAGCCGGCGTGAGTGAGCTCTCCCTCCGGAGGGCGCCACCACGTCCGTCCAACGACAGCCCCCATGGACTCACCTTTACCGGTGACCCCGACGGAACCAAACCAAGGCCACAGACGCGGAGAGGACATCGAAATTGAGGTCACCATGAGAGCAGGGCATGAAGGGCCACAGAATTTGAGACATTTTTTTATGCTGATCGATGAGAATGAGGATGATTAAGATGATGCTACGGATTTCCATGTCGGTCTGAGACTACATGACAGGGCTGTACTCTACGCTTCCTTTCATAATATATCCCGGCGTCAACCAGGCCTGAGAGATACAGGCACCTGCAGTGTTGGTCAGGGAATTTGAGCAACACTCTCAGAAACGCATCCATTAAGTTGATGAAACTCGACTGTGTGGTCCCAGTCTTCCCAACTGAGTCCGCAGCAACTCAACTCTGGGTAGGAGCCGGTCGGGGCAGAAAAACCCACATGACTTCTGATGGGATTCGAACCCACGACCTCCCAGCCGGGAGTCCGCGACGCTAACCACTTCGCCACGGCGGCTGGTCCACAAAAGAATGTTAGCCATAACATACACGATCTCAGAACGTCATGTCTCCCAGAACGTTGACGGGCAGTTTGATCGTCCATGTTGGAGAGAGAGAGAGAGAGAGAGAGAGAGAGAGAGAGAGAGAACTTGACACTTTGATATTTTATTGTCATTATCAAAAAAGTCTTTGAGAGAGAGAGACAGAGAGAGAGGGTACGGAAAGAAAGGCTCACTCACGCTTACTCCCGCGAACAGGCAATTACTTGTGTTGATAGCGACCTTACTTGATGAAGTCTTGCGGTATGCAGGAACGGAACAGGGATCACTCAAACACTGCCGAACGGAAGCATGGCAGAGTCGCGTCTGGCGGGTTGCCTCCGGGTGACCTGATTTTGAGTGTTCCTCGTGGACCTCCGGTGCTGGGGGCGGTTAAAGGGTGAACCATGCAGGTATTGGCTGCGGAGGGGGAGGAGGGGGGGGGGGGGAGAGAATGCCAACAGATGAGGATGGGGGTTAGACCAGGAATGGTGTGGTTCATGGTAAAACAGCCCAGACCCTGCAGCTAGCACTGATCTGTCATGGGCCACCACCCCAACCAACAAGATGTCTGCCATCAGCTCCTCATGCGCTGCTGTGGGGGAAAGGGGAGAGGCGGTAGAGGAGGGGGGGGGGGGGGTTGGGGGGGGGGGTGCGGGCAGAACTCTTGTTACTCGCATATTCAAGAAATGGAATGAGCGCATGATCTCAAAGTGGACATTTGCTGTGCGTTCTGTTGTGAATTGTTTCCCCTGTGGCCTTTTAAACTGCATTTTGTTGTCGTTGTTGTCGTTCTTGTTGCGGTTTAATGTTTCGTGAATGCTTTTTAACAGCCTTTTTTTTTTTTTTTAAGTTGAGGGTAAAAAATTAAAGGGAATACTCGGCATCCTCAGCACAGCTGTATTTATTATAAGGAAGTCCACAAATTGTTATTATGTCATAATAAATTTGAGGGAGATAACGTGTTAATAGTGAGGCTGCGTTCGTGTTCTTGCTTTTTCTTCTTTCTTTCTTTTCTCTTAAAATAAAAAAAAAAAAAAAAGCTACACCTTAATGGAATTAACCTGGGGCCGAAATAGCTCAGTGGTAGAGCGCCGGACTCGTAATCTTGGTGATCCTGGGTTGCGGGTTCCAATCTCTGCCCGGCCGTTTCGGTACAGGAGGATTTTTCCCTTGGAGTTAACATTGCTTCTGACTCCAGGAGGGGAGGGGAGGGGGGGAGGGGAGGGGCAGAATGAGAACACTGCCACTGTGGGGCTGGAGGGACTCGTGCTGAGAACCCTATTAGATAACACCCTGGGTGCTGTTTTGGCATGGTAGAGATTGTAGCACGTTACACCGGCGCGCGCGCGCGCGCGCGCACGCACACACGCGCGCGCACACACACACACACACGCACACGCACGCACGCACACACACACACACACACACCACGCACACGCACGCACACGCACGCAGGCACACACACACACACACACACACACACACACACACACACACACAAACACGTACACACTCTTGCTCGCTGGTACGCACGCACGCGCGCGCACACACACACACACACACACACACACACACACACACACACACACAATCTCACCAATGGTGACCCTCGAAGTAGAAACCGAGGCATGAAGAAGAAAAGAAAATAATACATAGTTCCCGTGCCCCCCCCCCCCCCTCCCCCCGCACCATGCTCTGTCATTGATACCTCTCCCCATCGTTTGATTAGTCCCACACGACCCTCCTCCATCCCCCTCCCCTCCCCCCCCCCCCCCCCCCCCCTCACTCACACCATCCCAACCACCAGCACAGCGACACCCTTACACATTTTCTGCCGCCATACATCTCAGTGCCCGCGACCTCCAGGGAGCTCTCGGTGTCAGCAGGCCAGATCCGATTGACGGAGGGAGTAGCGTCCCTTTGGTGTAAAAAGCCAACGATTGCCATGCGTGCCTCCGACCGTAGTCTTCTGTAGAGGCCATACGCCACAATTAGGATTTAGCACTAAAACCCTCATACAATCTATGTAAGCGTTTTGAGGCCTACCATAAAATTTGAGCCAGCATTTTAATGTTAAACTGATGACTGATCAAAAGAACAACTCCCCACTACTTATTTCCCTTGTTTGGGGGGGGGGGGGGGGGGGGGGGGGGGGGGGGAGATTTTCACCGATGATATCACAAACAAGCTTCAAATACACGACCTTCCCCTTAGTTGACGTCACATTTCAGGCCTTTGCACTCATCCGTCACCCTATCTTTGCGCCAGCTTCAAGAGACAAAATAATCCCATTCCTTTGATTGTTCTCTGTCTGCTTGGAACCACCCTGGCTTGTACTTTGATGGTCATATGGAAGAGAAGGAGGAGAATCAACTTTCAGAAATAACAAAAATTATCAAAACAATCAAATTGCGCCAGTCTATAAATACTCGACTCCTAAAGCAAGGCCTTGACGCTTTAAATTTTTTGGTGTGCAGCCTGTACAGGGGGGGCGGGCGTTCTTTCATTTATTGATGGAGAAAGGAGAAGACAACTCCACGCCCCCTCCCCCCCCCCCTCTCTCTCTCTCCTCCCTCTCTCCACAGCAAGCACACATCTTTCTAAAAAAAAATTTCTCTCATTTTAATCATTTATAACATTTGTCCATCAGCAATAAATCACGCACAATGTGGCCTCGAACTTAGTGGATGTGGTGTAGTGTATATGGACTAGTCCGCATACAGTGACACCTTCTTGACGAAACTGAAACTGAAACGGAAACCTCAAAAACAAAATCTTAGAAATGGGGGTTTGCACCAGTTTTATGCCACAACACTTTGAATTTGGAATTAAACTAAAGACTGGATATCGTGCAAAGAACATTGATGGCAAGCATTCAGAAAACATTTCACAGTTTTTTTTTCTTCTTTCCTATGAGTATTTTAATTTTAGGTTTGAGAGACTGATTGATTGTTTAGACTCATTTGACCCATGCTTGTGTTGAATATCTGAAAGGATCATGGTCAGATTAATGTGGTTATGATTTTTTTTTTTTTCAAATAAAAAGAATGTAGGCTTATTGTGTGCTTCATGGGTGGTTTGTGTATGTGCGTGTGTGCGTGTGCCCGTGTGTGCGTGTGCACATGTACGCGTGTGTGTGTGTGAACTCCATCATTAAAAAAAAAAAAATTGTTTCATTACACAAACTTGAAAACATACAGAAAAACACACACGATTACATCCATACATTAATCATGTGAACAAGTACATAATCGTCTGCCATTGAAGTACGTACATTGGAGAAAAAAAGACATAGTAAAAAGAAACAACAACAACCAACAGAACCTAAGCAAACAAAATAAAAACACCATGCACACACACACACACACACACACACACACACACACACACACACACACACGCACGCACGCACACACACACACACACACACACCGCGCCACACACACACACACACACACACACACACCACACAGAGGCAGACAGACAGACAGAGAGACAGACACACACACAAAACGAGAGAGAGAGAGAGAGAGAGAGAGAGAGAGAGAGAGAGAGAGAGAGAGAGAGAGAGAGGATAACAAGCGGATGTTACATGAAACACACACACACGCGCACGCACGCGCACGCACGCACGCACACACACACACACACACACACACACACACACACACACACACACACACACACACACACACACAAGCAAGGCTATGTACTAAAGCCTTTACATGCATCTTACGGATCTTACATGCATCTTACGGATCTCACATGCATCTTACGGATGCATTTCTATGGCAAATTATAAATGTTTCAACCTTGCCTGCATGTGGGTGCACCACCTCTCACACTTTGTGTGCGTAATCTCCCCTTCTTCCTCTGGGCGTGAGCTTGCGTACTTTCATAGACATAGTATTTCCGTTTTTTCTTTCTTTTTTGTTTGTTTTGTTAACATCAATATCGGTGTATATATTCACCGTATCTATGTGACCGACAAAGACTGGTGGACGGAGGCGGACTTTTTTTTTTTTTTTTCCTTTTTGCATTTCTCTTTAATTTGATTATATTCTTCCTTATCTAGTTGAAATCACGTTAAAAAAAAGTTTGTTTAAATGTCTTAGCAACTATGTATATGATAATCTTATAAATGATCCTCTCAGACGCATAATCGAGCGTGTGTAAGTGTGCGTGTGTCCGCACTTTGAAACAGACTGTACCCAGACACAAGACTAGGGTTGGAGATGTGGAGCGCTGGTATTCAGCCAGGCGACATATTCTCACCTGTAAACAAAGTTGTTGCTGTTGTTATCACTGTGCTGCTGTTAATAGTGTTGTTGTCAGTGAATGTGTGTGTGTGTGTGTGTGTGTGTGTGTGTGTGTGTGTGTGTGTGTGTGTGTGTGTGTGTTGTTGTTGTTGTAGTTGTTGTTGGTATTGTTGTAGCTGCCTTTTTCTATGCCATGCTTTCTAAAGATTGCCCAGTTTCCGAGTGTTATTTTATAGTGTATTCAAATGGCAACGAAAACGTCAGCAACACCGCGGCGTAGATCTGATAGTTCTTGTTTCTTCACTGACTGGGTCAGCAGGTGCACAGCGATTTGTGAAATCTATCTCTTTTTTTTTTTTTACACAAATGTTTTCTATATATTGTCGACAGTGTACTTTGCTTTACAGTGTACTGTACACATGTTAACATGAAAAGAACATTCTAGTTCACACATGGAAAAGGTTTGTGTTGCATCCTTGAATTGCCAAAGGCTGGGTAATATATAGAAAAGGAGAGATGTTGTTCAGTATATTAGACAAAAGATACATCCCATATGCTTTCTTTAAGACACACGTTTTGATCCTGAATTAGATGCCTACTATGCAGGTGAATGGGGCTATACCTTTTCTTTGCATCCAATAATACACAATCTAGAGAAGTTGCAATATTGTTCAACAACAATTTTGACTTCAAGGTAAAAATAGTTCACAAGGGCCAAGATGGTAATTTCACAATGGTTTTAATTTCAACCATGGATAAAGATCTCCTGCTTGTCAATCTATATGGTCCAAACAGAGACACTCCAGAATTCTATGGAAGATTGTAAGGTAACGTAAGCAAACTGGGTCATATGAATATAACTATAGGTGGAGAGTGGAGTTCAGTAATGGACCCAAATTTAGATGATTACAATTATAAACATGTGAACAATCAAAATGCTAAAAGAAAGAGTGGAAGAACTGATGTTAAATTGAGAGCAAGCACACATTTTGTCTAAAGTTTAGATTTGACCAAAATCGCGAAATTTCGAAAGAGAGGCGGTTAGTTACCGCCAAGGACACAGACAAAACTAGCACAGGACAAGACAGGACAAAATAGCGAGTTTTCATTCTGTCTGTCTGTCTGTCTCTCTGTCTCTCTCTGTCTGTCTCTCTCTGTCTCTCTGTCTCTGTCTCTGTCTCTGTCTCTTCTCTCTCTCTCTCCTCTCTCTCTCTCTCTCTCTCTCTCTCTCTCTCTGCGGCGCGATTTATCAAGGAGAGTTTTGTTTGTTTTTTGAAATCAGACTATACAAAAAAAAAGTTAGGGTAAGGTTAGGGTCAGATTTTAGAATGTGGGTTAAGGGCAGGTTAAGGTCCGAGCCAGGCTTTCCGTTGTTAGACAGTCCTTCGGTCTTCTTGTCAAAGCCAGTTACCATCTCTGACACGCCGAGGCCCAGCCTCCATTGCTCATACTCAAGTCCACTGGAGGACCCCATGAACAGCTCTTGGTGAGGTTAGATGTTGTCTTGTTCCAATACTGCCAGTTTGATATCCATTTGTCACTACCCTCCCTGAGTATGCAGAGTAATCCCCAGTTTATGCTCATACTTCATCAACATCTAGTTCGGGGTACTCTCACACGTGGCACTTAAGTTTCAATACTTGAAACCCCCCAGAAATCATTCCTAAGAAATATCAACATGTTTCATCTGAAGTAAGATTTTACGGAAGAAATGTTTTCAACGATTATTTTCCGTTGTGTTTTAGGTGAATTTTAGGTGGCTTTGTGAATGAGAGCTTTTATTATTATTATTATTATTATTATTATTTTTTAATGATTTGTGGGTTGGCTTCAACGCGGTGACAGCCCTGATATGACCCTTTGTGGTCGGCCTGGCTATAAGGAACATTCTCTCTCTCTATCTCCCGAGATTAGCAAAAATAATCTGTATTTGCCAAAAGGACTTGAGAACATTCAGCCGACAATACTCATCATTCTTCCATGCTTCAAGGTGTTGCTCCAATCAACGTTTTTTTCAATGGCGAATATTCTCCATAAGGAGAAAAACGAACTCAACCGCATTGAGTTGATTCGAACGGCCATGGCCCCCATGTGTCAAGATGTTGCTCCAAGTCATCAAAACTGACAAAGGTACTCTACAGATGAAAGAAATCACCCGTGCTATACCACTGAAAAAAACTACTCCAATGCTCATAAAACGACAGTACACAAAATTCAGCACTTAGCTGGCTCATAACGATTAGAGATCTGTGGTATGGTTTTCATTACCACAACATTTTCCTCACATGAAAAAATTGGTCATTCCATCCATTTCCAATGATAACATTTAAAGGGTTAACATCAGACTCAAACTGAAGTGTGGGGATAAGTAAACCCACACGCTCTCATCACACAAAATATATACCAAACTCATCACATAGTGACAGTTAAACCCGTTGTCACAAATAACTGATTCGTGAACGAAAAATAAACGCTAACAGATAGACATCCCCCCCCCCCCCAAAAAAAAAAAAAAAAAAAAAAAAAAAAAAAAATCATAACATGTGAACACAGACTCAACCTGTTCTAAAAATTAATGAGCAATCAAAGCCAGAATGAAAAAAGAACATTTTGCACTTAGTACGACTCCACACAGAACTAGCCAGCTGCATTATCCATCCTTTGCTGTTAGTGGCGGATGACTTCCATCCAACTGTCTTCCACACAGGTACACTGTGCAGGCATCATTCCCGCCGCTGTCCCCCTGCTGCCCCTGACTTCCAGTTTGGACTGAAGTCTGTGGCTCATCAGTACTGCCCGGGGCGTTCCGGGCCTTGTTGAGACCCAGTGCACCTTCCATGAGTTTTAGTCCTCATAAGAATGCGTGAAGACCAGCGCCGTGGCGAAGTGGTTAGCGTCGCGGACTCCCGGCTGGGAGGTCGTGGGTTCGAATCCCATGAGTCATGTGGGTTTTTCTGCCCTGACCGGCTCCTACCCGGAGTGAGTTTGCTGCGACTCAGTTGGGAAGACTGGGACCACACAGTCGAGTTTCATCCACTTAATGGATGCGTTTCTGAGAATGTTGCTCAAATTTCTTGACCAACACTGCAGTGCCTGTATCTCTCGGGCCTGGTTGACGCCGGGATATATTATGAAAGGAAGCGTAGAGTACAGCCCTGTCATGTAGTCTCAGACCGAAATGGAAATCCGTAGCATCATCTTAAATCATCCTCATTCTCATTGATCAGCATAAAAAAAAGTCTCAAATTCTGTGGCCCTTCATGCCCTGCTCTCATGGTGACCTCAGTTTCGATGTCCTCTCCACGTCTGTGGCCTTGGTTTGGTTCCGTCGGGTCACCGGTATCGGCGAGTCCGTGGGGGCTGTCGTTGGACGGACGTGGTGGCGCCCTCCGAAGGGAGACCTCACTCACGCCGGCTCCGCGACCACGCAATTATTGTCGTCAGTAGGGGGCTTAGAGGTGGTGTCCTGCGTATGTTGGATAGACAGGCGCCACTGAACACCATCCAAGTGACTCGGCAGCAGTGCAGTGTCTCCTCCGGTGGGTTGCCTTCTGACGTCTTGACATTGACTGCTCCCTGTGATGGCTGGTGCCGGGGCTGCGGCGGGGCCGACCGGGCTGTGGCTATGGACGGGGTGTCGGAATGAGCGGCGTGGGTGCACTGCCTCTGAGGTGGCGCAGAGGTTGGGACAGCAACAAAAAAAAAAAAAAGAAAAAAAAAAAAAAAAAAAGAATGCGTGAAGAACTGGGACACCCCATTATGTCACGTTCAGCGACACTTTCCTAGCATTTAGTCTCCTTGCCTTTCATTACTCGAGGGTTTGTAGTTCCAGGATCTTGTGAAATGGTCTCTCGCGTCCATTCACTGCGACAACGATCATTTTCCCCTTCGCAAAATGCTTTAGAGGTAATCTCCCACGATCATGTTATCGGAACCGATTTTTTTTTTTCTTCTGTCCGTGGGGCTTTCTTGGTTCGAATCCCGCTTAGTACCTACGCCCACTGCCAGCGTGAGCCTGATTTTCCTCCCCCTTTTCCGACGTTGTCGTGTCTGCTTCTTTGAGGTGAATATCCGTGGCATCCTCTAACAACAGATGGCACCTTGGCCCTCTTGCCGTCTGTTATCATGGCCTTCCTCCTTCCAGCTCATCTGCTGGTGCCAGTCACTCTGTGGTCCTTCCTGGCCCCAACCCTGAGGTCCCACACTGCGGCTTCTACATTTCCGACTGCTACGGCAACACCAACAGCCTGCTGGACCACCGTCACGACCACCTACATCGCCTGCTGCACCACCGTCACGACCACCTACATGGCCTGCTGAACCACCAACACGACCACCTGTACGGCCTGCTGAACCACCGTCACGACCACCTACATCGCCTGCTGCACCACCAACACGACCACCTGTACGGCCTGTTACACAATCACTACGACCAACCACGCCTCCTCACTCAAACCTGTTTCCCATTTATTTCCCTGCAGAACTTCCTACCCTGCGCTGCATGCACTTTCCATACCTACGTGGCAGACTGGTTAGGCTTTGGGAGGATGTACCCCCCCCCCCCCCCCCACTCCCCCGAACAAAGCTGGATAAGGAAGGTTCTTTTGAACCGCAGCAGTGAGAGTACTCCAAACAAAATCTGACTCGACTACCTTGACACGCGCACATTAACTCTTCCATCTGCATATCACACGTGTGGTGGTTTTTCCATGTATAGTCTATGTTGCTTACTAGACTGGCTGTCACCATTCTGTAGCAGGCTTCCCGTTTCCAACTGCCCTGGTAGTTAGTTAACTGCGCTGGTAGTTAGTTAACTGCGCTGGTAGTTAGTTAACTGCGCTGGTAGTTAGTTAACGGCGGTGCTCTGCGTCCCTGTTGACCTGAATTGTCAGTAACAAACTGAATGTATCTGCAACCAGCCACATTCCTCGGTGATGTGACCTACACACTCACAGTTAAAACACGTACGCTTTCTCTTCGCATCATCTTGAGTCCAATCGTTGCCTAAAGACTTGGAATCTGTCTGTAACTGCATTGCATTGAGGGTGAGATTAACGTCCTATTGGCCTGAGGCCCTTAAGGACAAGGTTCATGCAGACATAGGTCTGCATATTTGTGGCAACTGTTGTCGCCTGGCAGTAGTGGGTAGTTTCAATGAGGGTCGTCGCATTTGTCTCCCAGAGCTCGTGTTCCTCTTGAACACTGGCTCAATTCTGGTCGTCATCTTCTTGAATGTTAGTTCAAGTTTGGTGGAGTTGGTCTTGAACGTTGGTTCAGTTTCAGGTTCTTGGTCGACCGACGGTAGGCGTCGGTGTGTGTTGCCTGCTGTCCCCCAAACATCAGGCTGTCTTCAGGACCACCGGGCGGCCTTCTTCATGCTCGGGTGGCGATGGTCCTGTGCCGCGTGAGGCCGCCTCAAGGAGGAAGCAGGACGAAAGTCGCTGGAGCGCTGCATGAGTCCCTAAAACTTGGCGGGCACTCACTGACTGCGGCCGAGAGGGCAATTTTTCAGCCCAACCCCGTAAGGAGTGCCCCCATGTCTGTCACCCCTTAAAACAGCACGGTATTCCAGGCCACGGTAGTCGCAGTCAGGCAGCGCTCCTTCGCCAATCGCCCCACATCTCCAGGAGCCGTCCCCCGGCGACACAGGCTAGACCCGTCGTCACCCATATGGCTGGAAGGTTGTCTGTGCCGCCCGACGACGCTGATCTCTCACATCAGCATCCTTCAAAGGAGAGCTGCCACCTCTCCCCTGGTGTCCACTGCTATGCCACACTCGCAGTGGACCCTCTGTAACTGCAATCTTGCCTCCTTTTTGTAGCGAGTCGGCGAATCACTCCCCGAGTGTGTGGTCTGCTGGACATTACGGGACGACTGGTTCGCGATCCCTTCCCCCACATAGCTAGCGCTGACCACGAGGCCGATTCATATCGGTTCGCAACCCCCCTCACTAACTCTTCTAAATATTCTGACTCTCGTTCTCCCAAGAAGACAGGGAGATCTTTCCGAGAAATGGACAGAACTTGCTCTTTAACAGTTAATCTTCTATCCCTGAAGGAGTCAGAAGTCTGTTCAATACTCCCTGATCTTATACCCTCCCACATCAAAGAGAACCCCAACCCGATAAAGAAACGGTACGTGTGTTTCAACCAGCTTACGCGCGGCCTCTTTGAACAAGGGCCTAAATCTGTCGGCTGTTACCTGATGCCTTTGAAACACAGCGTCACGCACCGACACATAATCCGTCTGTTTTCCCGGTGGCAGGTTGTAAGGAAAAGCATCTTTAGCCTCAGGTACCAGCATTTGTAGGATAAGCTTACCTTAGCAGACGGAATTCAGCTGTCGATCTAAGGGAAGTAATTCGCATACCTTTCATAAGCTCCTTTTATGCAAATAAGATACGCAATGACTTATGGGAGAGCCACCGAATTTTAAAACAAACGGCGACACGCTTCTTGTATGTCTGGCCTTGTGATCTTGAGCGACTGAATCTTACAGCAGTGGGACAGGTTTTTGTAGCTCGCCGTTCTTTTGGGTAAGCTTTGATCTATGGCTGCCCCTTCAAATCGTGAAGTGAAAGCCTCTAAGTGGTCGGGACTGTCATCAAACTGTGGCACATGTCACTCTTTGGGATTTC
>CM065747.1:14887458-14891115 GCA_033310375.1 Conus canariensis | reverse complement strand
AGTAGGGTCAACAATGCAAAATAAGATAAGGCAACAAAAGAAGCATGCAAAAAGTGACTAGAACTAACAATACGATACGAAAAAATTTAATGGAGAGAGAGAGAGAGAGAGAGAGAGAGAGAGAAACAGAGACAGAGACACAGAGAGAGAGCGGGGGAAAAGAGAGACAGATAGACAGACGGAGACGGAGACCTAGAGACACAGAGAGAGACTGAGAAAAAGAGAGAGAGAGAGAGAGGGGGGAGGGGAGACGGTACACAGCTCTCTCTCTCTCGGTCTCTCTCTCTCTCTCTCTCTCTCTCTCTCTCTCTCTGTCCGTCTGTCTGTCTCTCTCTCTCTCTCTTTTCTCTCTCTCTCTCTCTTCTCTCTCTCTCTCTCTCTCTCTCTCTCTCTTCTGTTATTAGAAGTCTCTAGATTCCACTACTAATATTTATTCATGTCGTCCATGACCTGGAATCCAGGATGCATGATCTTACACGGTCTTCTGTTGTTCATTATCTGTCAGTATGTCACAGGTCTACCCTATCTTTATAACACATGTCTGCAATAATATGTGTACATAACCCAAGTCTACAACTTCTGTATCTCTCGGGCCTGGTTAACGCCGGGATATATTATGAAAGGAAGCGAAGAGTACAGCCCTGTCATGTAGTCTCAGACCGGAATGGAAATCCGCAGCATCATCTTAATCATCCTCATTCTCATCGATCAGCATTTTTTTAAAAAAATGTCTCAAATTCTGTGGCCCTTCATGCCCTGCTCTCATGGTGACCTCAGTTTCGATATCCTCTCCACGTCTGTGGCCTTGGTTTGGTTCTGTCGGGGTCACCGGTATCGGCGAGTCCATGGAGGCTGTCGTTGGACGGACGTGGTGGCGCCCTCCGGAGGGAGAGCTCACTCACGCCGGCTCCGCGACTAAGCAATTATTGTCGTCAGTAGGGGGCTTAGTAGGTGGTGTCCTGCGTATGTTGGATCAGAACAGGCACCACTGAACACCACCGAAGTGACTCGGCAAGCAGTGCAGTGTCTCCTCCGGTGGGTTGCCTCTTGACGACTTGACATTGACTGCTCACTGTGGATTGCCGGTGCCGGGGCTGCGGCGGGGCTGACCGGGCTGTGGCTGTGGACGGGGTGTCGGAATGAGCGGCGTGGGTGCACTGCCTCTGAGGGGGCGCAGAGGTTGGGACAGCAAAAAAAAAAAAAAAAAAAAGTCTACAACTTCTGAATACGAATGCAATATCTACATAACCCAAGTCTACTTCTACATCATGGTACAAAATTGACATAACCCAAGTCTACATCATCTACATAATAATACAAAATCTACCTAACCAAAGTCTACAGTATCTTCCTAATAATACAAAATCGACGTAACCCAAGTCTACATCATCTACATAATAATGCAAAATCGACATAACCCAAGTCTACATCATCTGCATAAGAATACAAAATTTACATAGCACACACCCAGCCACATCCATAGGTCTTTGTTGGTTTGTGTCGTTGTGTTGTTGTTGGTGTTGTTGTTGTTGTTGTTTTGTAGTTGTTCTTGTTACAGTGTGTGACTTTATCCTCGACTCTTACCAAACGCATTCTACCCTTGGGGGCAGAATGGATGGTGGGAAGGGGGTGGGGTGGGGTGGGGTGGGGCTGGGAAGGGATCACTGGTGATCTCAGCGGTGTTGCGCGCACATGCTGGCACTCAGAAAGTTACGAGTTCCAATCCCTCTCGCGTCCAACATTTAAACCAAAACAAAACCAAAAAAGTCACTATTTTCACTGCCGATCTGAACACGTTGTGGCCGTGGTGGTGGTGTTGTTGCGGTGTTAGGAAGGTCTATTCACCCCCCGCTCTCCTGCCTAACTTATCATCATCGTCATCATCGTCAACATCACTTTTATCCTCATCGTTTTCCTCCTACTACTACCACTATCTCCTCTCTTCCTCCTCCTCCTCCTTCTCCTCCTCCTCCTCCTCCTCCACCTCCTTATCCTCTTCCGCATCCTTCTCCTCCCCCTCCTTTCTCAAATCCTCATATTACATCATCATCATCATCATCATCATCTCTGGAGGGTGATGTCATCTCTGGAGGGGGTTTCTCTGGAGACGTCATCTCTGGAGGGTGCTGACGTTAAATCTGAATGTAACTAACTGTAAACAGAGAAAGGACAAAAGAAGAAGACAGAACTGCAGGGAGTGTGGTGGGGGGGGGGGGGGGGCGGTCCCACTCCCACGGTGTGGACGAAGGAAGTCGTGGGGGGGAGGGGGGAGGGGGAGGCGGACAACAAGGTAGAGTGGACTGGCTGCAACTGCCTCTATGCTGTCGCGCGTGATGTGGGACACGGTGCGGTGGAGATTGCTGTCCGGAATCTGCCATGACACTGCCAACGACCTGATGTCGTAGGACGACAAGAATGATGATGATGATGATGATGATGATGATGATGATGATGATGATGATGATGATGATGATGATGATGATAACGACGACGACGACGACGACAATGATGATGATGACGATAATGTCGAAGATGATGATGGTGGTGGTGGTGGTGGTGGTGGTGGTGGTGGTGGTGGTGGTGGTAATGACGACGACGATAACGACGACGACGACGACGACGATGAGGAGGAGGAGGAGGATAATGATGATGATGATTATATAATATGAGGATTTGAGAAGGAGGGCGAGTAGAAGGATGCGGATGTGGAGGAGGTGGAGGAGGAGGAGGAGTTGTAGGAGGAGGAGGAAAACGATGAGGATAAAAGTGATGTTGACGATGATGACGACGACGACGACGAGGGGGAGAATATATGAAGAAACTCCAGCAACAGTCAGTAAGACCCATGGCAGCAAAGGGGCGTAAAAAAAAAATCCTGGTTCTGACTCACCGCATCACACGTACAGCAAGATTCAGATATGCCACCCGTGTGCCATCTCGCTTAGTGAAGGCATCGCAGGTGGAGCGTCAGCACCTCACTCACCGCCAGGTGGCACAGCAGGCAGTTCCGAGGCAGATCTTTCCCGACGGGCGTTGATGTGAGAGGCCAGTGTCAGGTGGCGCAGTCAACCCTCCAGCCCTGTGGGTGACGGCGGGTCTAGCCTGCGTCGCCGGGGGACGGCTCCTAGACATGTGGGGCGGTCAGCGATGGAGCGCTGCCTGACTGCGATAATGGTGGCCTGGCGAGCCATGTTCTTGAGGCAGCATGGTGGGCCTCCTCTCAGGGTTGGCCCGTAGTCAGTGAGGACCCTAGAAGGGACTCGTTTAGCGACGTCCGTCCTGCTCCTCTTTGAGACAGCCACACGCCAAACAGGATCATCGTCCCTCGAGCATGAAGAGAGCCTCTCGGTAGTCCTGAAAACAGGCCTTTTGAGGGGGGATGTGAAAGAGGGATGAGGTGGGGGTGGGGGGTGGGGGGAAGAGGGCGGAGAGCACCGATTCCCACAGTCGGGTGACCAACACCACAGACGGGACAACACTCCACACGGGACCAGAACCAAGTGCTGGACACCAGTTCAGCAGGAAGAAGAAAGAAGAGGACCCCGGATTCCAGTCGGGGACGAAAACCAGAACTAAATACGACAGCCCTTGTCCTGGAATCAAGTCCAAAACTCCTGTCAACGGCCAAGACATCCTGAAACTACAGACGTTGGTCTG
>CM065747.1:14862458-14879958 GCA_033310375.1 Conus canariensis | reverse complement strand
TATGTAGCCAAACTACAGATAAACATGTCAGAATAAGAAGACGCCAAGCAGCCAAACTACAGATGAACATGTCAGAAGAAGATGCTAATTAGCCAAACTACAGATAAACATGTCAGAAGAAGAAGATGCTAAGTAGCCAAACTACAGATAAATATGTCAGAAGAAGAAGATGCTAAGCAGTCAAACTACAGATAAACATGTCAGAAGAAGAAGATGCTAAGTATCCAAACTACAGATAAACATGTCACAAGATACTAAGTAGCCAAACTACAGATAAACATGTCAGAAGATACTAAGTAGCCAAACTACAGATAAACACGTCACAAGAAGAAGATACTAAGTAGCCAAACTACAGATAAACAGGTCAGAAGATACTAAGTTGCCAAACTACAGATAAACATGTCAGAAGATACTAAGTAGCGAAACTACAAATAAACATGTCAGAAGAAGATGCTAAGTAGCCAAACTACAGATAAACATGTCACAAAAAGAAGATGCTATGTAGCCAAACTACAGATAAGCATGTCACAAGAAGAAGATGCTAAGTAGCCAAACTACAGATAAACATGTCACAAGAAGAAGATGCTAAGTAGCCAAACTACAGATAAACATGTCAGAAGAAGAAGATGCTAAGTAGCCAAACTACAAATAAACATGTCAGAAGAAGATGCTAAGTAGCCAAACTACAGATAAACATGTCACAAGAACAAGATGTTAAATAGCCAAACTACAGATAAACATGTCAGAAGAAGATGCTAAATAGCCAAAACTACAGATGAACATGTCACAAGAAGAAGATGCTAAGTAGCCAAACTAGAGATAAACATGTCAGAAGAAGATGCTAAATAGCCAAACTACAGATAAACATGTCAGAAGAAGATGCTAAATAGCCAAACTACAGATAAACATGTCAGAAGAAGATGCTAAATAGCCAAACTACAGATAAACTTGTCACAAGAAGAAGATGCTAAGTAGCCAAACTACAGATAAACATGTCAGAAGATGCTAAGTAGCCAAACTACAGATAAACGTGTCAGAAGATGCTAAGTAGCCAAACTACAGATAAACATGTCAGAAGAAAATGCTAAGTACAAACTACAGATAAACATGTCAGAAGAAAATGCTAAGTAGCCAATTTACAGATAAACATGTCAGAAGATGCTAAGTAGCCAAACTACAGATAAGCATGTCAGAAGATGCTAAGTAGCCAAACTACAGACAAACATGTCAGAAGATACTAAGTAGCCAAACTACAGATAAACATGTCACAAGAAGAAGATGCTAAGTAGCGAAACTACAGATAAACATGTCAGAAGAAAATGCTAAGTAGCCAAACTACAGATAAACACGTCACAAGAAGAAGATGTTAAGTAGCCAAACTACAGATAAACAGGTCACAAGAAGAAGATGCTAAGTAGCCAAACTACAGATAAACATGTCACAAGAAGAAGATGCTAAGTAGCCAAACTATAGATGAACATGTCACAAGAAGAAGCTGCTAAGTAGCCAAACTACAGATAAATATGTCAGAAGATGCTAAGTAGCCAAACTACAGATAAACATGTCACAAGAAGAAGATGCTAAGTAGCCAAACTACAGATAAACATGTCAGAAGAAACTAAGTAGCCAAACTACATACTATTTAGCTACAGATAAACATGTCACAAGAGGAAGATACTAAGTAGTCAAACTACAGATAAACATGTCAGAAGAAGATGCTAAGTAGCCAAACTACAGATGAACCTGTCAGAAGAAGATGCTAAGTAGCCAAACTACAGATGAACATGTCAGAAGAAGATGCTAAGTAGCCAAACTACAGATAAACATGTCATAAGAAGATGCTAAGTAGCCAAACTACAGATGAACATGTCAGAAGAAAATTCTAAGTAGCCAAACTACAGATAAACATGTCACAAGAAGAAGATGCTAAGTAGCCAAACTACAGATGAACATGTCATAAAAAGATGCTAAATAGCAAAACAAAACAAAATGAATTCCAACATAATAGTTTCTTCAGACGTTACAAACAATACACAAGAAAAACTGTACAATACTCCCCAAATCGCGCTTAGCGTTAGTCACAATGTTTAGTCTCCTTATCCATGATACATTTTAGATAAAATGTCATACAGTTAAGGTCAGGTTAGCGCTAAAATTAGGGGCAGGATTACATAACGTTCTGGATTTATATCACGTTACGGTTTGGGTCAGGGTTACATTATGTTCTGGATTTATATCACATTATGGCTTGGGTCAGGGTTACATTATGTTCTGGACATTATGGTTTGGGTCAGGGTTACATTATGTTCTGGATTTAATCACATTATGGTTGGGGTCAGGTTTACATTGTGTTCTGCATTTATATTACATTACGGTTTTTGGGTCAGGGTTACATTATGTTCTGGATTTTATTACATTACAGTTTTTGGGTCAGGGTTACATTGTGTTCTGGATTTATATTACACTACGATTTTGATCAGGGCTAGGACCTGGTTAAGATTAGGGTTGGAGTCACGCATTCGGTAATTCGGATGGTTTTTCTTATCACACAAACCATTTCTAATGAATAAACACGTTGCTACGTGATTATAGTCTTCTATGAAAGAAGATTTATAGGGGAATACCGTTAGGAACGAAGGGAGTTTGGAGATAGAGGGGAAGGAGTGAGGGGGGGGGCTGTAGGGGAGGAGGAGGTATGGCGGTCGTCCTCGCACCAGGCGTACTACGTGAGGAGGAGAGAGTGGGGGGAGGGGGGGGGGGGGGGGGCGGGGGGGGGAGACGGCGGGGAGGGGGGAAGAGGAGGGGGGCTGGTGGTCGGAGCAGGGTCATTTGTGAGGAGTGTCTCGAGTCTGGTTTCGTGACGAAGAAGTCATTGTAGTCACGAGGAGATGAGAGGGGATGCAGCAGGGGGGGGGGGGGGGGGGGGGGGGGGGGGTGAACGGTAGTTAGTGGGATCTTGCAAGCGTCAAAAGATCACGATCGCTTCTCTCTCTCTCTCTCTCTCTCTCTCTTCGTGTCATTCTCAGTCAAACAACGACAACAAATGACGACAAAACCATCATTTGGGAGTGAAAATCTTCTTTTTTTTTTTTCCCCCACGAAAACAATTATTTACACTGTTTTGATTCTGACATAGCGGACTGCAGAGGCTGGGTGGGTCAAAACAAAGCAAACAACCTGGTGATCCTACTAAGCGGTGAGAAATGAAAACATTTAATTATGCCTGTTATGACCCAACTTCGTGCGTTCCACAGCTCGGCAAGCGGAATGTGAAAGCCGAGGATTGTTCCTACCAATCAGACGACTTTACTAGTTTCATTAATGGCGGAACATGATTTAGAGAGATGTGCTCTTTTAACTTTCAGTTCTTGGAGACAACGTTCATGTGGGTCATTCACACTGAACATGAGGTGGATTTGAAACTACAAGAAGCTGACCCAGACTCTGCACTGTTTAAACTCCATCTTTTGTTGTTTTTTACCTCGGTCTTTTTGATATGTAGACATGATTGTGTAAGTCGGGGTGTCTGGTTCGACCAGTTCGGTCCGCCTCGATTGATTTTTGTTGCGTCCCATCTCACTGTGGTACAAAGTGTAATGAAATAGCAGACAGTCTTGCAAAAGAAGGAGCAAATAGAAATGCTGAAAATTTATATTAAACAAGCCCTTAAATTTATCTGCTTGTGAATTAATCCAAATCATGGAAAAATATATAACATAAGCAAAATTTAAGTTTTAAAAAATGGCTACTTTACCATCGTGCCCAAGGCACACTGTCAGATTAACTCAGATTAAGGCTGAATACTTGGAACACTAACTATTCTCATGGTATTACTTGCGTCTGCAGAAAGAATATTTTTGTACATCATCTTTTGTTTGAATGCTCAGTGTTGACCTCGCTCTATCAGGAAAAAGGTATTGAGATAACAAACTTTGATAATGTCAATACTTGTCTTATACGGTTCACATGTTGCTGAAATTGCCATGGTTATTTCGCAGTCACAGGTTGCACAATTTTTATAAAGATCAACAATTTTGTGTACCACTAGGGTATTTCATTTATGTAAATATGCATATATCAGATGTGGGTTTGATAGTACTAACGTGGATGATAAATTAAGTGTGGAGGTGTTTTTTTTTTTGTTTTGTTTTGTTTTTTTTCCTTAATTTTTTTTAAATAAGTGTCTACCATTTGGATAGCCTATCTTTTCATTTCAGTAAATAACAAACAAGTAGGGTAACTCTTGCTCCCAAGACAAAATAAACAAAGGCCCACAACTCCAAAACGAATGCTGCTTACGACACCGACTCGCCTAGCGGAAATGACGACACAGAGCACACAGAACAAGCAAAGATGTCCATGGGCGTGTATTTATTTCACCATGGGAGCAACAGTTACCCTACTTGTTTGTTATTTACTGTTAACTGTTCTCTCCCTCGTTTAAGATTTCCTTTTAGTTTCAGGCCTGGAGTCCACGCAACGATACCAATGAAAGCAGACTGCCACGCAGAGACCTATTTTAGGGACCCGTTCTCATGGGTCATAAATGCCTGTTTTCAACAGTCATAGCGACTGTCTCTTTTGTGTCAGTGATTTGTTTTTGTGAGTCATAATTATCTATTTTCAACAGCCATGTTGGCTCTGTGTGTGTGTGTGTGTGTGTGTGTGTGTGTGTGTGTGTGTGTGTTGTGTGTGTGTGTGTGTGTGATTTATCTGTTTTTGCGAGTCATAATCATCCGTTTTCAACAGTCACAGTTCCGAGTCAGTGGTCTGTGTTCATGTGCCGTAATCATCTCTTTCATGATGATCATGTCTGACCAATCCATTGGGTGAAAAAAAGGAGGACTACTGAAACTGAACAACATCACTGAAAAGACGTGAAAACGGTCACTCGTCATTGTTTTCTCGAAGACACAAAACCACAACGTGAAAATTCGAGAAAATGGTAATTTTTTTTTTTTACTGTTTTGTTTGATTCGTTTTGTTTTGTTTTGTCTTTGAAGAGACAAAACTACATCACGTAAAAAAAAAAATTCGTGAAAAGGGCCATTCTTTACTGTGGTGTTTTTTGTTTTGTTTTGTTTTGTTTTGTTTTTTAAGACACAAAACCACATCATGAAAATTCGTGAAAACGGTAATTTTTCACTTTGTTTCTTCTTAAAGATAATAGCTATTCTGGACTCTGGATGCGAACGGGTTCCCATACCAGTAGGACGTGGTGTGCTATGTCTGCTACACCAGAACAGGCAGCTGGTCTCTGGTCCTAATGCTTTGTCCGCGTCTGGAAGAAGTCAGGCCCGCTAGAACAGACATCTCATTTGAGAATAGTGTGTGGAGGCTTGCCAAGTAGCAGTCAGCATGGCGGGTTTTTTGTTCGTTTGTTTGTTTGTTTTCAATTTAATGCAGGACTGCTCTAAATGCAGGTGAAGACAGTGCTTCTCTGGGTCCTCCCCAGCACCTTCGGGTGTTCTTTTTCTTCTCATCCAAGCCGACCACAAACGGATCGTGACAGGGACGGTTACCAATGTTGAAGAAGTAACAACAAGTTCTTTTTAGCACATTTTTACGTAATTATCCATATAATTATGTCACGGTAGCTGAACACTTTTGAACCTTGAGAGCAGATAAAACTGTTCCTTCCTGAGAGAGAGCTGGCCACCCAGCTTGATAGAGCTGTTCTTGAGAGAAAAAAAAAAAACGAAAATCAGGGGAAGATAATGTCTGCCTTTCCATTGCGAACAGAGTTACTTTTCCTCCATTTATGGGTCAAGTAAATAGATTTAGGAAGTCAAATATTTCATTTGAAGCGCACGCCAGATAACGATCAGGATATCGACTGTCTGCATCACAGGGGCACCGTTTTACATCCATGTTTTTTTTTTGTTTGTTTGTTTGTTTGTTTTGTTTTGTTTTTTTGGCGTTTTCTCTTTCTGAGCTGTTGAACTGATTGATGAGGCAAAATTGCTTTGGGTCGTGTGCCCCACCAACGCCATCTGTCCCATGAAAACGACGGGGTCACTCTCGCTGAACGTCAGCTCTAGCACAGATACATCAAACCAGGCTGTACCCCAAAAATGAATGCGCCAAGGCCTTGCGTAAGAAGTCGAGTATTTATAGACTGGCACAATTCAATTGTTTTGAGAATTTTCATTCTGTTTTCAAAGTGGATTCTCCTCGTTTTTTTTCTTTCATAGGACCATCAAGGGACAAACCAGGTGATTCCAGGCAGACAGATTAAAATCAAAGGAACGGGACTATTTGGGGGGATACCAGCTGGCGCAAAGATAGGGTCTTGGGTGAGTGCAAAGGCCTGACATTGTGACGTTAGCCAAGGGTAAAAGTCATGTATTTCAAGAGTGTGAATGATGTCATGGGTGGAAATCCTAAAAAAAAATTTTTTTTTTTAAATTGGTGAAATGATTGGCGGGGTGGTTGCTTTTTTGATCAATTATCAGTTTCACACGAAACGCTGGCTCAAACTTCTGCAAGGCCTCAAACTGCTTACATGGATTATATCGTGATTTGGAGCAAAATCCTAATTGTGGCGTGTGGCCACATCGTCTATTTATCACCTCAGCTTTGAAGACGGAGAAGAAACCGTTTGCAGAGAGCCAGGCGTTGGCACACTACCGACAGAAACTGGAGGAACCTGGTAAACAAGTTCTCCGGAGCGAGTCTTAGAGCGAAATCAGGGGGAAGAACAGCAGACCACACCACCAGTACAACACCAGAAACTCCCATGAGCTGCATTCAGTACCAGATAGAATCCTGCTACAGAAGACAGTTTCTTTCCGCGCTCTGGAGAGAATGGAACAACCTTCCAGCTGAGGCAGTGGCATCAGCCTCGCTGGAGGACTTCAGATCCTGGATTTAACCTCCTCCCCTCCCTCCCTTTCCTGCTCCCTCTCCTCTTCCCCCCCCCCCCCCCCCCCCCCCCCGCCCTACCTATCCCTCTTCCTCAACTTAGTCCGTCCCACCCACTACAAAGTTACGCCCCCACTCCACCCTCCACTCCCCCCAGAGGCCTGAAAAATAGTGGGTGGCCCCAGACCCCCCCCCCCCCCCCCCCCCCCCCCCCGTCTTTTTTGTTTTTCTATCCCAACCCACTATAAGCTGATGATCCAGCAGCATTTCAACTAACTGCTAAATCCGAAAAAAAAAACCTTTTGTGGTGTCAGAATCTTCAGCTTGATGAAGGTGGACACTCAAGGAAAGAAGAAGAAGAAGAAGAATGGACAGAAAATTGACCAAAACATAAGTGAACCACACATAGAGGCATTAAAGGGATCGTGTGGGCAACCGACACTTCAGAAACAGACTGCGTGCATTCGGAACGACAGTGGGCAGTGGACACAAAAAGATGGAAAAGCAGACTCAGAGAGAGAGAGAGAGAGAGAGGGGAGACAGACAGACAGACAGACAGACAGAAAAGGGGAAATTACTACCACAGAATTTCCAGAAGAAGGGTAGACAATTCCCACTGAAAGACCAGCCGGCATCCTCAAGGGAAGGGGGGGTATTAGAAGGAAGAGCAACCCCGGCACCGGCAATCCACAGGAGCAGTCAATGTCAAGTCGTCAAGAGGCAACCCCCGGAGAAAACACTGCACTGCTGCCGAGTCACTTCGTGGTATCATGGCGCCTGTTCTGACTAACATACGCAGGACACCACCTATAAGCCCCCACTGACGACAATAATTGCTTAGTCGCGGAGCCGGTGTGAGTGAGCTCTCCCTCCGGAGGGCGCCACCACGTCCGTCCAACGACAGCCCCCATGGACTCGCCGATACCGGTGACCCCGACGGAACCAAACCAAGTGCCCAGACGTGGAGAGGACATCGAAATTGAGGTCACCATGAAGCAGGGCAGAAGGCCACAGAATTTGAGAGTTTTTTTTTAATGCTGATCGAGATGAATGAGAATGGAGAATGATTAAGATGATGCTACGGATTTCCATTATCGGTCTGAGACGACATGACAGGCTGTACTCTAACGCTTCCTTTCATAATATATCCCGGCGTCAACCAGGCCCGAGAGATACAGGCACCTGCAGTGTTGGTCAAGAAATTTGAGCAACACTCTCAAAACGCATCCATTAAGTGGAATGAAACCGACTTGTGTGGTCCCAGTCTTCCCAACTGAGTCCGCAGCAACTCAACTCTGGGTAGGAGCCGGTCGGGCAGAAAAACCCACATGACTTCTTGATGGGATTCGAACCCACGACCTCCCACCGGGAGTCCGCGACGCTAACCACTTCGCCACGGCGGCTGATCCCTTTCGAACATATTATTGTTTACCGGGACGGGCAGAGCATGATGATAGTAAGCTTTTTTTTTGATTACCTGTTGATCAGAAGCCCCTGTGAATTGTGCTTGTGCTGTTTGCATTGAAGATGAAAACCCTAAAGCGGTAAATCCGTATCAAAGCCTAGCTGTGTAGACTTTGAATTTACTTCCCCCCCCCCCCCCCCCCCCCCCAGTCTGTGGATTTTACATAGATATATATGAGTCGGGCTACGGATATTCCCTGAATTCTGTCAATTTTTTTTTTTTTGTTTTGCGATTGGCAAAAAAAATCCAGTGAATGAGAGAGAGAAGGGGAGAGAAAAAGGGAAGAGAGAGAGTGGGAAAATGTCTGGAGTCGGATGAATTTATTAAACAATGGGCCCATGGCCTCTTATGAAGGGGTGGGGAAAACATCATACATGCAATTAATCACGCTCAAAAACTGAGCAAGAATACATACAGAAAAAAAAATCATAACAAGAAACCAAAAACCATAGCGTAAAAACAGATCTGGACAGAAGCAAATTAATCACGTATGTTCCAAGACATTGCGAGTTGTCTAAACTTACAAAGTCTTAAAAAAGAATAAAGTGAAAAATTTTGCACATCCTGAAGAGACTTTTGTGGAGGACATTAATAAACTGAGTTTGAAAAAGGGGGTTGTCGGTAATATTTAGGTTTTATAACGCTTTTCACGAGTATTTCCCTGAGTGCTGACAGCAAAAAACAAAATGTACCCCCGTTTTCTTCTGCTTCTTTACACATTGGACAAGTTAAAACACTCTGTTGACAGTTCTGTATTTAAAGCTATGTACCATTAAATCTAAGATTCCAAGCCTAAACTTTTGTTGTTATGTGTTTCAAATGTGGCTTCAAATCCAACTGTAAAATAAGCTTCAAAGAAGGCGTATCACAAAAATGTCTGTACATATATGTCAAATCTACTACTGGTCTGAATATGTTCAGGTCCATTTTTGTGAAAAACAGTCTACCAACCTTTGGGCGAAATGTACGAATAAAGTCATTCATGTTTCCAACACCTTGAGTATACCAAACCAACCCAAACCATATCAAACAAACAAATTCGCGCTTGAGTCTCTTTACTTTTCAGCCCTTAAATCAAACATGCTTTGCGTAAAATTCATTTGCTGATCCATTTGTAAAAATTTTAAACTAACAGCGAACACATCTCACTGCTGAGTTCACATGTAAAGATACCTGTTATTTCGCCGTATGTAAGGTCATATCTACTTTTTAGAAATTTCTTTAAAGCTTAACAATGAACGATCTCACAGTGAATAGCTACCTTGTCTAATCCCCATAACTGTGCCCCATAATTGAACCATTTAAGCTGAACTTGCGAAGTCAAACAACTTCAAAACAAAACAAAACTATTTATTATTAAGGGTGTACAACTTCGTAAATACAAAGCAACGCATTTTTTGCCCGACTTGCAAGATCTTTTGATTGCAAAAAGCAAAAGACGGGTGGAGAAAAATATTCCCAAATAGTTATACACATTGACAACAGGTATTATACAACTATAATAAAACCATCTTTCTCTTACACTTAAATAACCACCCGGGTGGTGGTGGTAGGTGGTGGTGGTGGTGGGGTGGTGGTGTGTGAGGAGAGAGAGAGGGGGGAGGGAGGGAGGGAGCGGACAGCTAGACAAAAAGACAGACAGACGGACCGACAGACAGCCAGAGAGACAGACAGACAGGCAGCTAGGCACGCAGACAGGAGAAGCGGAAGGTGTCGGAGAGAAAAACATGTTTTCTTGAGAGAGAGAGAGGGAGGGGAGAGGAGAGGAGGGAAGAGAGAGAATGAGGGGGGAGGAGGGGGAGGTAGGGAGGGGAGAGAGAGAGGGGGGGAGAGAGGGGGAGGAAGAGAAGGGACAAGGGCAAAGACGGGGGGGAGGAGGGGGGGGAGAGAGGGGGAAAAGAAGAGGGAAGGGAGAGAAGGGGGGGGGGGGGGGGGGGGGGGGGAGAGAGAAGGGTAAAAGAATCAGACAGGGCAGACAGACAGACATAGACAGAGATAGAGAGAGAAAGGGAAGGAAGGGGAGAGACAGAAAAAAAAAAGAATAAATAGATTCATAAAGGCCAATGATCCCAAGCACAGAGGTGGGAATGAAAGGAATACCTCATCTATCAAACAAACAAACAAATCATCCAATGAACAGGACCCGGACACTAACCATTTGAAGAACAAATACATGATGAGACAGACAGACAGACAGACAGAGACAGAGAAGAGACAGGGACCAGACAGACAGAGAAGAGAGACAGAGAGATGGGAGAGAGGAGAGAGAGACAGAGACAGAGGGAGAGAGAAGAGAGAGAGAGAGAGAGAGAGAGAGAGAGATGAGAGAAGCAGAATCAGTCACATACAGACAGACAGACAACAGACAGACGAACAGACAAAGAGACAAAACAAACAGAGGAACAGAGGGGGTCGAGGAGAAAAGATGTTCACTAAGAGAGAGAGAGAGAGGAGAGAGAGAGAGAGAAGAGAGAGAGGGGGGGGAGGAGAGACATACGGACAGACGGGGACAGAGACAGAGAGAGACAGACCCATAAAATGGGGAGCTGGAAGGGGGCGGGGTTTAGAGAGGAAGACGAAGAAGGGAAAGAAGAGAGAGAAGGAGAAGGAAGACAAAAGAAGTTGATTCATAACGAGCCAAGGCCCCTCCCTCCCCCCCCACCCCCCCCCCCCACCACCCCCCTTACCCTTTTAAAGAGGTAGGAATGGGAAGGCAAAAAAGAAAAAAAAAAAAAAAAAAAAAAAAAAAAAGCACATCATCAGATTTTTATCAAATCTAAGACAAATTAACCGGATTACCTGCCTGAAAGGAACAACTTCAAGAACGTTTACACTAGATGAGAGATGAGAGAGAGAGAGAGAGAGAGATAGAGAGAGAGGAGAGAGAGAGAGAGAGAGAGAAAGAAGGAGAGACAAGCACACTCAAACACAACAGAGGAGAGAGAGGAGAGAGAGAGAGAGACAGACAACAGACAGAACTGACCAGACAGAACAGAGCAGACAGCCAGACTGACCTCCACCGACAAAGAACACGCACAAAAAGACGTATTCATAGTCCACAGTTGAGAAATTTTTTAGAGACAATCACCGCCTATATTCTTTTTCATCTTTCAGATACGTTTCCTGAGATTAAGTGAAGAGAGAGAAAAAGAAGCGATAGATGTAGAGGAGATGAGAGAAGAGAGAGAGAAAAGGGGGTTGGAGGTGGGGGGTGGGGGGAGGTCATGGGCCATTAAGAAATTGAAGATAACGGGTTTGCTGAATTGAAGGCTAATCGAACTGTGATGAAGAACAAATCGAAGCGTTTTCCAAAGGAACCGCCAAATCGACCTTTCATTTTTTTCTTCTCTCGCTACTCCTGTCTTTACAATACAACGGTGTGTGTTTCTTTATTATTATTATTATTGTTGTTGTTTTCAATTGAAAAAGCGCGCGCGTGCGCGTATGCTAATACTAGTGACTTGTGTGTGTGTTGTGTGGTGTGTGTGTGGGTGTGGTGTGTGTGTGTGTGTGTGTGTGTTCATGAACGTGTGCGTGTACTTGTGGTGTGAAGTGGTGTTTTTTTGTTGGTGTGTGTGTGTGTGGTGTTTTTTTTTGTGTGTGTTTGTGTGTGCGTGTTCTTGTGTGTGTGTGTGTGGTTGTTTGCATGTGTCTTTGGTTTCTTACGTGTGTGTGTGTGGTTGTGGTGTGGTGTGTGTGTGTGTGTTGTGTGTGTGTGTGTTTGAGTGTTGTGTTCGGGATGTGCGTGAGTGTATGTCTGTGGTCTCTATGTCCTCGGATTATTGTATTGTGGTCTGTCTATGTGCAATGTGCTTCGCCGTGTGTGCGTGTAGAACAACACAGAGCACACATAATGATAATAGTGATTTCTTCTTCCAATAGGCCATAGTCACTTATTTTATTTTTGTTTGTTGTTACAGTAAACTAAAATGAAAAAAAAAATGTTAAATAGATCTCCAAACAGAATGAAACGACTTTATAATTACTAGTAACAAATACGCCATCCAATTTTGGGTTATGTTTATACAGACAAATTGGCGAGTCCTTTTCAGAAGATCTACATTCGTCAACAAAAATATCATGCTCATTATCTTTACTTGACGGTTAAAAATCTGGGTATAACAAATCACTGCGCCATTTTTAGCATAAGTATGGACAACATGGCCATATTACCTCCATCCTTCTCTCTCAATAGCGACACATGGACAAAACATACATAGAAAGACGTAGTGATAGAAGAAGAAGAAGAAGAAGAAGAAGAAGAACAGAAGAAGAAAGAAAGAAGGAAGAAGAAGAAGAAGAAAAAGAAAAGGAAGAGGAAGACAGAAGAAGAAGAAAAGAAGAAGAACAACAACAACAGCAACAACAACAGAAAACCCAAAAACAACAACCGACGAAAAAAACAAAACGGCCCACGACAACAACAACAAAAACAACAACAACAACCCAAAAACAACCCAAAAAAAAACAAAACAAAAAATAAAAAAAATTTGGTGGGTTTTTTTTCGCTATAGAAAAACGCAAGCGTTCCATCAAATCTTCTCCATTTTATTTTTTTTTTTTTTTTTTGAAAAAAAAAACCCCCCGGGGAAAAATCAATTGCTGCTTTTTAAAAGGTCCCCGTTTCTGCCCCACCCTTTTAGAATGGCGCACTGCGTAAAAAAGAGTTTTTTCTCACCCCCATAAATTTTTTTTTGAGAACCCCCCAAAAAATTTCCCGCATGATCCCCCAAACAGAGCGTTCCTGGGGTTCCCCCCACCTTTTTGCCAACAGCACTGAAGCGAGACGTGTAAAAGGGAAAAACAAAAATTTTAACTAAACGTGTATAGATACCCGCATTCCCAGGGAAAAAAGTAAAAAAATTCCACGACAAAGGGATTTATTTTACTTCGGACCGGGTTTCCTCCGCACATGTAAAACCAAACCCCCCAAACCCCCCCCCCCCCCCCCCCCCCCCCCCCAACCCCCCCCCCCCCCCCCCCCCCCCCCCCCCCCCCCCCCCCCCCCCCCCACCCCCCCCCCCCCCTTACCGATATTTCAATAACGTAACTTTTTTTTCTGTTAACTTTTTTTTGAATAAGCAAGGAGGCGACGGTGTAGATTATTCGATGACCCCTTTAAGCCATACTAATGTCCCGGGAAAAAGAAATAAAATTTTTTTTTGTTCCCGGGGGTTTACCCAGGGGGGATAACGAAAAACAATTCCAAAAAAAAACCAAAAATGTGTACACGGACAAAACCCCCAACCCCCAAAAAGCTCGGGGCCCCCCGCGTCCCCCGGGACCAACAAAAACCAAAAACCAAAACACAACAAAACAACCCCCACACACACCCCCACACACAAAAACACAACAACCCCCACCACCAACCAACAAAAAAACCACCACCATCCCCCCAAACCAAACCAAAACCCCCATGTTTTTCCCGAAAAAAAACAATTAAACCAAATTTTGAATCGTTTTTTTAATAACAGGGGGCAATGTGGTTTTGGGAAAAAAGGTTTTTTTTTTTTTTTTGTTTTTTTTTTTTTTTTTTTTTTCCCCCAAATCTTTTTGAAAGCCCGGGGGAAAGCCCTTTGTGGGCTTTTTAAAGAAAACCTTTTTTTTTTTTTTTTTTTTCCCGGGAATATAGTAGGTAAAAAACTGAAAAGTCGCCTTTTCCCCCTTGGGGATTTTTTTTTAATTTAAAAATAAAATTCCCCAAAATTTTTTTTGAAAAGGTTTTTTTTATCCCGGGGGAACCCTTTTACTCTGCAATAGTTTTTTTTCCAAAAAAACGCTAACCCAAACTTTCGCAGTGTTTGACTTCATGAAAATGTTTTCGTATCTTTTTTTAAAAAAAAAACCCGGGGCGCACTTTCACCCCCCATTGCATCCTAACCGGGAAAACATGGAGTTCGCTTTAAAAACATAAAACCCCGTTCCCCTCTTTTTTCCAAAACCAAAATTTTTTTAAAAAACCCCCCCTTTTAAAATTTAAACCCTTTTTTTGGAAGAGGTTTTTTTTTTTTTTTTTTTGCTGCCAAAAGCCCCAAAAAAAACAACGAAGGGAGATAATTTAAAAAAAGGAAAAACCCCCGGGGGGAAGACAGGGTTTGGGAGAACGCATACCCCATTGCCTAAATCCTTGTATTATGTCATGTGGTTGTGAAAGGAAAACTTGAGTAAAAAAAAAACCCTCAGTATCTCTCTCTTTTCTCTCTCCCCTCTTTTCTCTCTCCCCCCTCCCCTCTCTCTCTCCCTCTCTTCTCTCTGGGATAAAAAATTTTTAAAAATATATATATTTAAAATAAAAAATTAAAAATTCCCAAAAAGTAAATAACTGAGGACCGGGTTTCCCAAAAATTTTTTTAAAGCGTTTTGTGTTGCAAAAGACTTTTCAAGAAATATTCCCAAATTAAAAAAAAAGTTTTTCCCCTTTTTGTTTTTTTAATTTTTAAAAGGGAAAAGGGGAAATAAGCCCTTTTAAAAACTCAGGGGTTGAGAAAATTTTTGCCTTTAAAAAAAGTATGTGCTTGAAAAGGGGGGAAAGGGGAAAAAAAAGCTTCCCCAAAAAAGAGCCCCCAGCCAAACATAGTCCCCCAAAAAGGTTTTGAAAAACTCCAAAAAGGGAAAAAATTCACAAACCCCAAAAAAAGTTTTTTAAATTATAAAATATTTTATAAAAATTTTTAAAAAAAAAAAGAGAGAAGAGAGAGAGAAGAGAGAGAGAGAGAGAGAGAGAAAAAAGGGGAGTAAAATTCCCCCACCCACGGTTCAGAACACTTTACTTTTTTAAAAAGAAAACCCCAATGCTACAAAAAAAAAATTCCCTTTACGTTTTAAGAAAAAGGGGGGACAGTTTTTAAAAGCAAAACTGTGCCTTTTTGGGGGGTTAAAAAAAAATTTTTTTTTTTTTTTTTTTTTGTTAAGAGGTAAAGGGGTTGTTTAAAAATTTTTCCCCCCCAAAATTTTTTCCCCGGGGCCTCATCTAAAAAAAAACAAAAGAAATGCCAGAAAAAAACGGGGAAAAGGGGGGCGTGTACCAAAGTGAGGAGAAAACCATCCCCCGCCCCCCACTGACAAAAACGTCCCAAAAACCCCCCCCAAGAAAAAAAAAAAAGGGAAAAAGAAGAAGAAAAGAAGAAAAAAAAAAAGAAGAAAAAAGAGAAAAGAAGAGAGAGGGAAAGAGAGAGAGGAGAGAGAAGAGAAAGAGAAGAAATTTGGGGAACGATTAAAACCCGAAGAAATAAAGCATTTGGGGAAGTTTTCCCAAATTTCATCCAACAAACCCCCAAACCCCAAAAAAACCCCCCCACACCATGTAACACACACACACACATGCAAGTACCATACAAAACGCGCGCGCACACAAAACAAACACACACATGCACAACGCCGCACAAAACCCCACAACACAAAGCAACGCACACAAAGCGCCCCCCCCGCGCGCGCGCACACACACCCCCACACGCCCCACACGCCCCCCCGTACGCACACGCACGCACACCCCCACACACACACAACACACCCCCCACCCCACAAAAACACAACAACCCCCCACACCAAAACCCCCCCCCACACCCCAACCCCCACCCACACACACACACAGGGGGAGAGAAAAAACAAAAATAAAAAAGAGGAAAACAGACAGACAGACCAACAGAGATAGAGAGAAACAAACCTAATACAACATACAAACAACAAAAAATAGATTTTGCCCAAAAAAATCAGCAAAAAAAGCTTTTCTCCCCAAACCCCCGTTCGCACTTAACAAAAAAAACCCAAAAAAAACCCCCCACATGCCCCCGCGCTAACAAAACGTGAAAAAAAGAACAAATTTTCTGTAACCCAACGACAAACAACAAACAAAAAAAAACAAAAAAACATCACACACCACACACACACACCCCCGCCGCGCGCGCGCGCGCACACACCACACCCCCCCCAACCCACACAACAAAACACGCACGCCTGCACGCACGCACGCAAAGCACGCACGCACGCACACACACACACCACCACAGCATTTTTCGCACGACCACGCACTCAGCACCCGCAAAGCACCAGCACCCCCCACCCCACACACCCAACACCAACACCCCAACACACACACAAAAACCCTTTTTCTCCCCCTTTTTTGCTTCCATTTTTTTTTTTTCTTTTGGGCCCCGGTCAGGTTATTAACCCCCCAAAAAAATAGAGAGTAGATTTTCCCCTTTTCTGTTTTTTTTGGGGGTCGGGTTTTTTTTTGGGGTTTTTTTTGCTTTTTTTTTTTTTTTTTTTTTTTTTTTTTTTTTTTTTTTTTTTTTTTTTTTTTTTTTTTTTTTTTTTTTTTTTTTTTTTTTTTTTTTTTTTTTTTTTTTTCTCCTTTGGGAAAACTCCCAAAGTAATTTTAAAAAAATCACTTTAAAAGTAAGCTAAACCCCCTCTCCCCTTTTTTTTTTTTTTTTTTTTTTTCTTTTTTTTTTTTTTCTTTTTCTTTTTTTTTTTTTTTTTTCTTTTTGAAACTAAAAGATTCCAAACGAATTTTTGCTAAAAGCTCGTTTTTAAATTTTAAAGTTTGTTTTAATCCAAAAGAAACAAATACTTTTCTTCCAGTAAAAAAAGAAATCGACCCGAAAAATGTCAATAGATCTTCTTAAACAAAAGAAAGATTAAGAACTTTTCACTAAACGAAGCTAAAAAACCTAAGGCCAGACGACGAAATTTTTCCTCCCTCGTGTAAGATCCCAAACTTTTTTTTTTTTGTCGTGTAAAGTTGGGAGTTTTTCTTCATGAGTACAGCCAAGTTTTCCCCTTTCAAAAAAGTTAGGTTTCCCTCCTCGTCCCAAAAAACTCAAATTTTTCTCCCCTCCTAAAAGCTCTATTTTTTCCTCGTCTCTAAAAGCTCAAAACTTTTCCGTGGTTTAAAAAAAACCCAAAAAAGTTCTCTGCCCCTTAAAACCTCAGTTTTTTTTTTTTTCTCACTTTTTTAAAGGGGCATTTTGTTTTTTCCTCCGTCATATAAAAGCTCAAGTTTTCTTCCGTCGTATAAAAGTCAAGTTTTCTTTCTATCTCCCTTTTTCAAGTTTTTTCCTTTCTCTTTCCTCTCTTTCCTCGTTTTTCTTCTTTTTAAAACTTTTTTTTTCTTTTTCCCCTTTTCTTTTCCCTCTAAAAAGCTCAATTTTCCCCTTTTAAAATCAATTTTTT
>CM065747.1:14855865-14858365 GCA_033310375.1 Conus canariensis | reverse complement strand
AACTAATAAAAGCGCTCTTTCCCCGGGGGGGGTCGGAGCTGGTCGGCATGTATTAGCTCTAGAATTACCACAGTTATCCAAGTAGATTTGGATCATCTAAGGAACCTCGACTGATTTAATGAGCCATTCGCGGTTTCACCGTACAAGGGTGTGAACTTAGACATGCATGGCTTAATCTTTGAGACAAGCATATGACTACTGGCAGGATCAACCAGAATGCAACCCGTGTTCTGCGTGTCCTCCTCCTCCTGATCCCTTGTCGGACAGAAGAGCCAGCACAGCGGCCGATGCAGGCTTGCCGGTGGGACCGCTCTCACAGATGATGAGTCCGTGGGCGATCCGCGTTAGCGAGCCGGCGCAAACAGCGCGCGGAGTCGGTCTTCACCAGAGACTGCGGTGGCGGCGGACAACAGATTCAGGGCCCAATCGCAAGCGAGAATCCTTCTTCGGTCCGACCGACGCCAGCCCCCGGGACAACAGCGGCAGCAGCAGCTCACGCGCCGTGCGGCAGCAACCCGGGGAGGGCCGGTCTAGCGGGGAGGCGGCAGGGAAGAACGGAGCCTGTCCCCGTACGCCTCGCCCGCTCGTTACCACGTGCCGGACCACGACCCGATGGGACGGGCGCGTCCTTCGCGAGATGAACCAGGCGTTACTCTCTCTGAGGCCGAAGGGGAGGGAGCCTCCTGTCCCACGCACCTAGGGCCCTCGTTCCGGGCTGGAGAGAACCGGCGAGGTCGCTCTCCGACCGTCGTCACCGATGGCACGCCACCATCTACGGACCGTCAGACGCCGACCGCGCAGAGACCCAACGTGTCCGTCGGAGAAACCGCGACAGCCGTTCGAACTCACAACTGGGACTCGGCGCAAGCGGGAAGCGCTGCAGCCGGCGGAGTGGCGGGATCGCGCACCCTTTGCCGCCAGCACCGACTCAGACCTCGCACGCCGAGCGCTCGCGAAAATGCCAACCAGAATGCGTGTACGGAACGGGCGGACGCGCCGGGGCGAGCAGCCGGGCGAGACCCTGCCGCGATTCAGCTCGCCGCCTGTTCCCACACCTTAAGCAACTTCCAACCCGCTGCGGAAGCTCATGACGGCTGCGCTATATAAATCTTCAGCCTTAACGCGGCGGTGCCCCGCCTTTCCTGCTCTGGCGCCTTGCCGATAAGTCTGGTATGACTGACAGTCACTTGTAGTCGCCCAGAGGGTCGCGATTGATGGGTCCGTCCGTCCTTTCTTTCTTTCTTTCTTTTTTTTTTTTTTCTCTCTTTCTATCAGTTCTGCAATGGGGTTTTCCTTGGAGGAGGTTTTCCTTATTGTTATGTCCTTCTTACTCTCGGATTGCTATTATGACCAATATATTCTTGGTGTTATCGTTATTCTCTATTGGAGTTATTACTATTCTCAGTATTTTTATTATTTATTTATTTATTATTATTATTATGATGATTATGATTATGATTCTTGTTATTATTGTATGTTGCTGTTGTTGCTATCACTACTATTATTATTATCATTATTGTTATTACTATCTTTATGGTGAATGTTAAGATATTGTTACTGCTGTACTTCTTCTTCTTCTTCTTCTTCTTCTTCTTATTATTATCATTATTATTATTATTATTATTATTATTTATTATTATCATCATCATCATCATCACCATTTCTATTATCATCATCATCATCACCATTTCTATTCTTTTTCTTCTTCTTCTTCTTCTTCTTGTGATGATATACATATACATATGTATACCTGAATGGCGGGCTGGCTGCATCTTCAGCCTTAAGTGAGTGGCCAGAGACACAACACAGTTGGTAATAACCAGCTCATCATCATCATTTGTAGCCTTTTTTGTCATTCCTCTTCTTCTTCTTCACGTCTTCTTCTACATCTTGTGATGATGCTCCCCATGATATGTAAACATACAGGCATATATTTGGATGTAGACCTGGATGGTGGGTTTGCTGCATCTTCAGCCTTAAGTGAGTGGCCCGAGAGAGACACATCTGGTATAATCAGCTCAGCACCATCATTTCTAGTCTTGTTCTCATTCCTCTTCATCTTGTGATGATCAGGACCATGTCATACACATACACATGTCTATCTTCTGATGTAGACCCGCATGGCGGGTTTGCTGCATCTTCAGCCTTAAGTGAGTGGCCCGAGAGAGAGACACATCTGGTATAATCAGCTCAGCACCATCATTTCTAGTCTTGTTCTCATTCCTCTTCATCTTGTGATGATCAGGACCATGTCATACACATACACATATCTATCTTTTGATGCAGACCCACATGGCGGGTTTGTTGCATCTTCAGCCTTAAGTGAGTGGCCAGAGAGACAATGCAGCTGGTACAACCAGCTCCTCATCATTTCTATTCTTTTGGCCAGAGAGACAATGCAGCTGGTACAACCAGCTCCTCATCATTTCTATTCTTTTATCTCAACTGTTCAGAGCGGGATCTTTAGTTTTCAGCGAAGCAAGGGAGCTTACACTTCTCC